>OX411309.1:121855947-122217007 GCA_948150685.1 Rhaphigaster nebulosa | reverse complement strand
GAGTAAGGCAATTCTGTTTAGTTGGCTTGGAAGAAGACTTCAATACGAAAAAAGGAAATTTCACAATAGAAGCGTTTTCTAACTCACTGTCCTCTAGCTCACTGATAAAACATCAATTCGGAAATTTTCTTAGCCAGTGCTATTTACCTTATTGGTTAAAAAAAAAGCCTTTAATAACCTTCATAAAAAAAAAAAATAATAATAACATAAATTGTAGTAAAAAACTAAAAATCTGAAATTTTTCCTTAAAGAAATAAAACGTGATTAAAAGTTCTTCAACCAAAGCACAGAAAACAAAAAAAATCTTATTAAGGCACCTTTCTTCCGAGTCAACGATATATTTTTGATTTGTCAAGTTGAAAATAAATTAAAAAATTTTCAATTTAGTTTCCATGGAATTAAAACAAAATAACATTAAAGTAGAAATTAATCTAAGTGAATAAAAACTTAGAACGTAATCCTCTGTGAGTAGGTGCTCAGTAAAATGCTGAATCTGTGAAAGAGTATATCGGCATTTTACTGAGTACCCTGCTCACATAGTGAAGTATGTTTTCAGTTTTATTCACTTAGAAAGATCAGCAGGTACTTCGAAGTAACTCATATTTGGAGCAAGTGCCCCATGCACTTAGCAAGTATTATATTATTCACATTTAACCGCAGCATCTGCACAGTTTTTGAGGAATGAGCACGTGCTCAGTTTTATCCACTTCACCTACTGATAGTGTAAGTGGCTAAAGTTAATAAAATCTTAAAACCTTTAGCAGTATTTATACATTTATCATGAGTCATTCCTTATCACTGCGGTTATCTGCCATATATAGATTAATTTTATAACATATTAAACTTTTTTCCAATTTGTTAGATAAGATATATAATAATTCTTTACTATTCTATAAAGCTTTATTTTACATAAGGAGTACACAAAAGTTTTTCAGTGGTAATAGAAAAAAAAATAATTTAAGATACTTAAAATGAATAAGAATAACCAAACTTAGATTAAAAAAAAAATATCGAAATAAGTTACAATAATTAATTATATTATAATTTTAACAAGTAGTATGTGAAAAAAATAAAGCTAGAATTATTAAAATATGGTGCATCATATCAGGTATGCCCAAATAAAACCAAATACGCCTAACTGGCCGTTCATTGTTAACTTTTAAAATTTTAATAGTTTATTATAATAGCTCAAGGGTGATGAATTTCAATTAGTAACAAAAACATCTCCATCTCATTCATCTGATTATGATCATAATAAATTCAAATATTCAATCGAGGTCAAAATTGTAGAAACTTCTAAAATTTTGATTCCGCAATTTCAATTTCGAATATCTATAAAAATTTAGAGCAAAACGTATTGATTTTCTTTCCTAATGTGAGCTTCTTAACGCTTCCATGAATTATTTATCATTATTTAAAATCAAACCAATGTTTAAATGGTTTAGAGTTCTGGCAAAAAAAGTAAGTCAAAATTGTTCAACTTAACCCGCTTACAGCGCTTGCGCCTTAAATCCAAAACTAAAAATTCTTTTTTGCTATCTCTAACGGCCCATTTTCTCCGTTAAATGATACGAATTCTTTCCTTCTGCCATTATTAGAAATGGAGCGTTTAAAAATGACACCGATAGACGACCCAGCAAATTGTTGAAGCAAAAACGTCTGCATAGCAAAAAACATCTCTATTGCACTAATTTTTTTTTTAACTTTGCATTCGTATGATCGTGAGTTGGGATCTTGTTTCCATGATTTGGTATTGGTGAGGGGGCACCAAGTTTCATCCTGAAAAAAAAAATGTCTTTTATTAAGAATATTAATACGTATTTACGGACAAATGAAGGACCCGGGGAAAAAACAAACAAACTGGTAAGTCACATTTTTAAAAATGAAACAGGATGAAACCTCATCTTCTTTCAGGGCGTTAGAATGCAAGGAAAACCGTGTTAATAGTTTTAAATAGTTTTACTGATCGGAAAAAAACTTCAATGATTAACATTTTTTTTTACTCTCAAAGTTTTTCCGCATTTTAAGGCCATTAAAGAAAGCAGCTTTTCATTGTGATTCATATTTTAAAAAGTGACAGCTGGTTTTAGCAAAACCTTTCAAATAAGCAATATAATATGAAACGTTTTCTAAATAATTTTAAATTCGCACTGAAGGTCATATCGATTGTTTTTTGTAGACTTTGTAAACGTTCTCTTATTTTAATTTTGAGACATAGTTAAACTTCAAATTTAACAAAATTTTATTATTTTAACTACTGAAATATATAAGTTCATCATTTTTTGACATTGTTATTTTGTAATTATGATCGTATACTAGTGAAATTATAGTCCAGATAATTGTGCTTAGAATAATAAGCCATGCAAACACTGAATTAATGTCCAGTGAATAACGTGTCAAATGTCCTTTGATATAAGCGTTGGCTTAGCTCGCTAAAGGGTGAGGTACCCACTGGACTGTGGTTACGGGCTTGGATGTCGAAATGGCTTTGATACAGTTGCTCCTCTCTCTCACTGGGATAACGAGTTAACATAACCCAATTTATTACTGGAAGGAATAATATTCATATACTGTCTGCTGTAATATTCTCTGGCTATAAGACTTTCTTTGGCAGGCGGGGTTTCAGGAAACATCATATATTTATGAATTACTGTATACATATTTGTGCACATATACATATTTGATATATATTTATGGTATTTTTATCGGCTCCAGAAGGGGACCGATCTCAATCAAACTGTATTATCTATTTAATTTAACTAAAAAGGCTAGAGACCACAGACCCTCCTCCCCTCTATGGTACACTAGATTAGGACACTAGATTGGTACACTAGATTATGATAATTAACAATGTAATGATGATGATAACTATTCCAAAGGTATTGTGTTTACTAATTTACTTAAATGGTGAATTTAAATGGTGGCATGCATTGTTAATAAATACAATCCCAGATTTTGAAATAGAATAGAATAAAATCTATTTTCGGTACAACTTTACAATCGGGACGCCTTATCACTGCCTCGGGCCGAACTTACCCGAAGGTCGCTTTACTAGCACTCTCTAGCGCCATTTGTGGTAACTAACAGCTCTATATTCAATTCTAACATTCGTATCCAACGGAATTATTACTATTGTAATTAGATATTATTTAAAATTATCAGATTATTTTCTGTTGAAGTCGGGCCCTTACGCCAATTAAAATTATAACTGATTTAAATTATAACTGATTTAAATTATAACTGCAACTTCATAGATCACCGGAAGTCGACAGCACTATTAATTTTAAATAATATCTGATTAATGCAGCAATAATTCTAATGATTCCAATGAATAGGAATTTTAGAATTGAATAGAAAGCAGTTAGTTAGCACAAATGGCGCTAGAGGGTGGTAGTGCGGCAACCTTCGGCTAAGTTCAGCCCGAGCCAATGATAAGGCGTCCTAATTGTAAAGTAGTAACCTATTTTCATTTAAGAGAGCTTATAAATGATTTTTTTTTTTTTTTTTTGTGAACCTTGTTATCTAATCTAATTCAATTTTGAAAAACTATAAATATAAATGAAAATATGTAATTGAAAATACTGAGTCTGAATAACATCTTAAGATTTTACTAGGCTGCCATACAATATTGCATAAAAAAAAAGTACACATGCTAGTGTTAGGGACTAGAACTGATCTGGGTATATTCTTTCGTGGCTTCGGCTGCTCTCCGATTGTCTACTTCGGGACTGCTTGCCTCTGCTCGATGGTCTCGAGTATCCCCCAATAAGCAAACTTAAAAAGGCTTCCCTTGAAGATTTGGCTCTATTTTGCCAAACCTAGTCGGCATTGGTAATCTGTTTTATGATGCTTTAAGGCAGAGTTCCTTCCCCTTCACTTTTATGATGGCTTGTCGCCTTCTAACTTGCTACCGGCCTCCTCTGGTGTAGCCTCAAAGATACCTCGTATTTGATTCCATGTTCGAAAATGAAATCTGTTTTTAAACTGAATAAATTATATGAAAACTACTTAAATTAATCATTGTTTAATTATTATTATCTAATGAAATCTATTCCATTCTTCTATTCCAGTATTCTCAATACATAGCACGTGTGATGAAATAAATTTAGTTCGAGTTTAAAAATGGAACTGATATTTATTACAAGAGGTATAGTCCGGATGGTATTGGAACCATATGACAAGGACGACTGTTAATGCTCTAAAGCCCAATTGAGCTTATCATTGAAGATAAGATTGATAATCTCTCTCTAAATAGCTACCATCCACTCTACCGATATAAGTCCTTTTGATTCCTCCTAGGATTTCTTCTTTTTTTTTTTTTTCACTGACATTTGAAGTGTTCAGGGACGAGGAGAGTATAAAATTTTATTGCCTTTTATTGTGGCCTGTTTACAAGTGGCTAAAGCCGAGGAAATCTAGCGTTTTATCATCGGTGGGTTTATTAGTGTGGTCAGATAGGATATCTTGGAAGTGATCTTTTTATCGCTTGTTTTCGAGAGAAAACAAAAAAAACATAATTAAACTAAATTTTATGGCAGCCACTATTAGAACACTAAAGAATCTTATTAACTGTATTAAGTATATAAAAGTATTTAGGAGCAATGCTTTATTTCTAACTAACCTAAAAGGAAAAAAAAAAGAAGAAAGAAATTAGGTAATTATAAAAGAAAAACACTTTACAAAATACTATTTTATTATAATTATAATTACCAACCAGAATTAAAATTATATATATTCATGAAATGATATTGTTCCATTAACTTAAGCAAACATAAACTGAAAAAAAAAAAAAAAATGTTCGAAACGAATTTTATGATACAGGTTGTAAGATGCGTTTAACATAGAAAATAAATCGAAATCCAAAGTATGTTAAGTCAATTAGAAATCAGTAAATAAGCATTATTGAGAAGTTTAATCAAGCTGTTTAATATTATGGATTCGAAATCACAATAACTAACAGATATTTTATCATTGAAATTATGAATCAACCGTTGACCAAAAATGTGTAAATTTCTTATTAAAATATGTCTGATATCAACATTGTATAGCAAGTATAAATTAAATTCAATCTCAATAATTTTCAGCCCAGTTATTTTTTTAAATTAATTAAACGATTGACACAGAATAGAACAGAAAACTTTTTTGTTCCAACAAATTAAGATCATGAAGCGAATACCAAGTTACTATTGAAGAAATTTTGACCAAACGGCGGGCAGTTTCTTTAAAAAAAAAAAAAAATAGTTGCAGACAAAAATCAAGATTACAAATTTCACGTGAAAACAAACCCAGTTTTTTATCTAGAGCCATTGATTTATTTTTTTATAGCCCTTCAAAATGTATCAATTATTTTTGTCACATCCTGAACCATTAATTTGAATACAAATCAAAATATCATAGATTAGAAATATCTTGCACCTTTGATAATGTACGACAAACATCTTGTCGTGATTCGTCCAAAAAAAGTTGTTTTTTTAAAGATGATTTTGAAAACAAATTAACAACTTTTTTTTCTTTCCAATATCGATGTGCCATTCACACTAGTTAATTGCAGGACAAAAATATGTAAATCAGATGACGGATAAATACTACGTGACCAACACAGCATTACTTAATTGCATGGTGTGTCAATAACCGAAATTAATGGGTTTTCAATTTCGCATTATGCTGTATATTTCGCAATGTACGTATAATTTATGATTTTTTTCAATTTTTAAGTATTCCTACATCAACTGAATAAATACATAATCAACGAAGCGAGTACAACTGTTGCTTGTTTAAAAACAGCAAGCGATTATAAATTTATTCCTTTTTATTAGCAAGTACAATGCAATCGGAGTATCGTTCATTGCTTCATTAATTGGACTTTTGACATAATGGCCTGTCAACAGTATCGGGGATTCCAAATAAGAATAAAAAGAACTAGCTTATCATACCAATATACTCATATCATTAATTACAGTTATAATGCTTAGTTTCATTTCATATGTCAGTTATTTTGTTTCTTAATTGATCCTTAAATAAAAACATGTGATTAAAATTTGTCATTTTCACAATTTAATCAAAATAAACTAATAATGGTCCACGAGCCGTAGTTTGGTGAACTTGGCTTAGAGTACAAGTTAGCGTATTAGAAGGAAGTCAGGTGCGAGGAAGAACGAACAGCACAGCATAAGTCTGATTTGAGATATTACTGAAGAAGATCTCTCATCCACGTTCTTTCCAATCTCATAACACTTTCCTTGGGTACTAGCGTTTTATCTATAGGCACTATTAATACTACATTAATCAAATCATTAGCAAATCAGTAGCATTAGCAAATCACTAGATTTGCTGGTCTAAAATGAAATCGCATGTATTGATTCTGTACGAACTCGTTAACCAGGGAGTTTGAGTAATGGTTGGAATGTTCGAAGTATTAGTATTATACAACCAAAAAATATAAGATATTTAAACCTACAAGGGATTAAAGGATTACATGAGCCCGCTACTTACGGCTTCATGTCTTAATTTAGACAGTCGTCTGAATACAGTGTTCATTAATTTACTTGGCTTAATAGGTTGCTTTAATTTTTTTTTCTTACTCCCATCTTCATTAGCACTTAAGAAAACATAAAATGTATTACATAAATGTTTTGAATAGTGACATTCTAAATCCACTGCATGCATTTCAATTTTTATTTATTTTATTTTTTATTTCAAAGACCCATTGGATCTGGTGTTGATTTCAGGTGTTGGTTTGGATCTCTTTTGCTTCATATGATGAATTTTAAGAGGCGTCTGAGGAGAGGAATAAGTGGGAGTCGTGGGTATTTACATGGTTAAACGGTTCTACTAATAGGGATCACTAGTAGGAGTAATGTTACGTCAGTCCAGTTAGTCAGTTTAAGGCTATATATATATATATGTGTGTGTGTGTTTGCCACCTATGTGGCCATCCTCTTGGGGTCAGTCATCAATAGTGGGTTCGTCGTGTGTTGGAGAGTATCAAAAAATTGATATATCTCCGTTTGATAAAGTCAGTTACCGTCGGTAGTTGGAGAGTCGTACGTATGTTTAATAAGTAATATAGTAATAGTAATAATAACTACGTTTTTTTCCTCTGTAAATTGCTGTGGCCCACAATTCTTTGAGCTTCCAATCTGCCTCTACGTATTTTCTATTTCGTTCGAAGGTGGTATTGGCATTTCCCCGGTAAATCTGGTAAATCACAGGTCTATGATCTGAAGTCACTAAGTCCAGTAGTTTTCGTAACGAAGTCAACGAAACGATGTGATTGCCTTGTGAGCAGGAGACCGACGGTCGATTTATCCGCCGTGTTTGCCTTATGTCTGAAAGTTTTCGACATGACAATTCCAGCTTTGCTGAATCTGGTTCCACAGCGTAAAGCTATCAGAAGTCCTCATCCTAGATCTGTTGGTTGATCTATCACTTCCTATCCTGGCAGGCGTATGCGCTAAAAATTGGTCCTCATGTCCATTAGGATCACTAAGGTGGCTGGGTTTTGTCTATCCTATCACCTTATACATTTTCATCATTTTCGACATCAGTCCGTCAGCATTGATTTCGTCTATTCATTAGAAGTTTTTAATTTTCTCTTTCTTCCAGTATTAATAATAATAATAGAATTTTTTTTTTTAAATTATACTTTTCTATATTGACCATGTTCCTGAGAGGTCTGTCTGTTATTTTAATGTATTTTGATTTCATCATTTTTAACTAGTTCATTGACATGGTTTGAATTGTGATTACATATCACAATTTCTTGAATACTCATCATTATAACATGTTTGTACTAGTTTATGAAAATTGTGACACTATCTATTGCTTATCTGAAAACTGCATCCCGGCCTTGAGTTAAATTCAAAGATAAAAATTAAATACAATATTGCAATACACAACTATTTTGTAAAGAAGAGCTTTTAAGTTTCTCAAGTTTTAATTTTCAACTGAACCGAAGTATCAACTTAAAACAAAAATAAAAAAAAAGAGTTTAAATGAATTCATATCAATAATGTAATATTTCGATTGTTTATAAATTTAGTATTAAGGTCCTTCCAGGAGACGTTGTACCTATTGATATTTATGTAGTCTATGACAGAAAATATATGATTAATTTATATTATTTTTAAAATTCGCTGTTAATGTTCTACTCCTATGCATAACATGCATAGGTATTAGACGTAAGGTAGAAGGTATTAGACCCAAAAGGTATAATTGAATTATTTTAATTAATTTTTTATTCTACTATGTAATAGTTTTGACTGATTCAGAACTTCTCTTTGAAAGCGATCAAAAATTCTGTGAAACCTACAAACCTTGAAATCAGCCTGTACTCAATCAATCATTCTTGTATCTTATCATCTTATGTATGTTATTCATCGGTAAACACCGATAAAGGTTTTTAAAAAGTTAATTGGATGAAAAAAATACCAGAAGATATGAGAAAAGATAGGCAAAAATAAGAGAAAAGAAAAAAACAGTATTTGTCAAGTGTAAAGCATAAAATTGAACTCAACAAACCCATATGAAATAAGGAATTGGTTCAATAATTTATCTATAACCACGCAAATTGTTTGATAAAGGCAAATACTAAAATGTCTATTCCTAAGTTTTAAAGTTGATTTTTACGTCATTTATAAACGGCTTTAAGAAACAAAAATTATGGAGAAATATCGCAATGTGAAATATGTTTATTCTATCACTCACTAATATTAGGAAGGAAATTAACTTTGATATTCCTCTATATTCCTTTAAATTCTAGAAATAGAATTTTCAACTGAATTTTTTTTCACAGGCGTAAAGAAAAGAAAATTTACATTGCAATTATGCATATTGTACAAATCAATATGGAATTTAAATAAAATAAATAAATACAGTAGCATGTACCTACATATATTCATTTTGACTTCATTTCAAAATGAATATGACTTCATTCCATTCATTTTTTTCATGTAAAGTTTGCTAAATGGCACTTACGCCTTTTTCAAAAAAGACATCGAATTATTATAAGCTTGTCTTATCCATCCTCTGATCGCTGTCACTTAATACTGATAGTAGATATAAAAAATTAAAATATTTAAATCCATTCGTATGTTCTAACGACATAAATGGCAACAGTGGAGGGAGGGGAGTAAATATACGGAAGTGTGTTACAGCTGATTTTCAATGGCCTAACAAATCTTCGAATCATGCTCAAATGAATTTTAAATAATGTTATAATTTATCGTATCAGATTAGCATTAAATGAAATTTGTCAGTATATAGTGTTTAACCAACTTAATGAATATACGTTCTACAGATGAGTTGAAAAAAAATCATGTCCCAAAGTAATACGGTTTCATCATGTAAGATGGTTTTGATTCGGGGACATTGATAAAGTTCTTTACTAACCCCCTAACGTACCATCACGATGCTCTAAAATGTCCATTAAAAATATACTCCAAAAAATAGGAATAATGCAAGGTGTAAGTACAGAGTAAGTAAGCAACCTTGGACTGGGGTTCTGCAAATAGTGTTCTGCTTACGAATGTTTGTCCCGAGATGCTGAAACTGCACCTTTTCAAACTTATCTGATATTTCTCTGCTTGCCAGGCAAATCGTTTCAACAAAACACACTCTCTTTTTTTAAAACATCAGCAATATAACGTACTGTCCTTTTTCAATAGCTGTGTATTCAGTGAAATTAAATAAAAATGTTTATTGCCTCGTTCTGATAACGACAATGTCATCGTCTTCATATCATTTTTCATGATTTGCCTTCAAATAATCTTTGGTATTTACATAACAAAGTTAATGTAAATACAAATCGTTTATTTATTCTGGCAAAAATGTTTATGCCAATAAAATCGTAAATTGTATAAAGATAGGCTTAGAATAAGGCTTTAATTATTACACATTAAATTCAATAGCATCATAACGAAAAACATCATTTCTCAAAAATAACGAATAGAAATAACAAATTATTTTAACTAAGAATATTAAAAATAAAATTGGTAGAGTAATTAATTTCATCAAAGCAGAATCTACTAAAATTTTAATTATACAATAATATCTGATGTGGGCAACACATGACTTCCTTGTACGCCTGGTAATTTATAAATCCGTGGCTCAAAAGGTTATACTGAATTTGGTTACTAGTTTCCGAAGATTGCAGTAAAAACGACACTCGGCGTCCCGACATCCATCTATTGACACAAACACAAAAAAACACACACTCTTGTTACTGGAGGTCTCATTCCGTTATTATACGTCGTTTTCCTTCAGTAGGTAACTAGTTTTCAAGATATTTCTTCATGTTCGGTGACAACAATAAAACTGACAATATCACTGGATAAAGCATTAGAAATGGAAAGTTTCGACATTTTAAGCGGAAAAATCCACATAACTAATACCTTATTCTCATGCTGCAGACTTGTAGATCTCACAAATGGGGAGGAAAATTAGTATTATACACTCAATTTTAACACTTAAAACAAGTAATACAAGTGTTTAATTGTATTGGAAAACAAATTGCGTTTGTAACCTTTATTACCGAAACATATGGTTTCTCTCCTAATTTAAATATAATTTTTGATGTAACCTTATTATGACCTTCAAGTAAAGTACCCTTTTCGGCTCACGAATCTTAACCGAAATCTAGTAAATACATTTATATCGATATAAAAGTCCTATTTACCAAATTTGAGATGTTTTACATTATATTTTAATATAATTTTTGATGAACGTCTAATATGACCTTCAAGTAAAGTACCGCTTCCGGTTTTCCAATTTAGACCAAAATCTAGTATGTTATTTAAATCAATATATAAGTTATAAATACTGAAGTTGGGAAGTTTTGCATAGTATTTTAATATAGTTATACGAGATACGAACTTATACTGACGCCACTACGAAACTAGTCAAAATGGATTCAGGGATGGTCAAAATGGATATTTCCGTTGAAATCTGAAAACCGAAAATTCTAGCGATTTCAATACTTCCTTTACTTCGTACAATGAAGCAATAATTAATATACAACACTGAATATTACAGCTCTCTAAAGCATTCGATTTTTACTTCCTTGTATGAAGTAAAGGAAGTATTGTAATCGCGAAAATTTTCGGTTTTCAGATTTCAACGGAAATATCCATTTTGACTAGTTTCGTCTTGGCATCTGTATAAGTTCGTACGTACTTTCGTATCTCGCATAACTCAAAAACGGTTAGCCCTAGAAAGTTGAAATTTTGTATTTAGGATTGTTGTAAAATCTAGTTGTGAACCTCCCTTTTTGGTCACTGCTTGATCACCGGAAGTGGTATTTTACTTGAAGATCTTAATTGATTTCCATCAAAAATTATATTAAAATACTATGAAAAACATCTCAAATTTAGTATTTATAACTTATATATTGATATAAATAACATACTAGATTTTGGTCTAAGTTGGAAAACCGGAAGCTGTATTTTACTTGAAGGTCATATTAGACTTTCATCAAAAATTATATTAAAATATAATGTAAAACATCTCAAATTTGGTAAATAGTACTTTTATATCGATATGAATGTATTTACTATATTTTGGTTAAAATTGGTTAGCCGAAAACTTCACTTGAAGGATATAATAAGCTTATATCAAAAATTAAATTTAAATTAAATACATAAATCGTATGTTTCGGTAATAAAGGATACAAACGCAATTTGGTTTTCAATCCAATGAAACACTTTTATTACTTGTTTTAAGTTTTAAAATTTAGTGCAAAATACTGGTTTTCCTCCCCATTTGTATGTGTTTGTCAATAGATAGATGTCGCGACGCCGAGTGTCGTTTTTGAGATACTGCAATCTTCGGAAACTAGTAAAATAATTCAGGATCACTTTTTGAGCTACCGATTTATAGTTTAATAGGAGTACAAGGAAGTCATGTGTTGCCCACATCAGATATTTATTATAAAGCCTGTTCTGTGTAACTAGATTGTCGGATAGTTTTTTATACGGGAAGGTATTCCGTACACGTCAATAGTAACTGTGAAAATAATTAAACTTCTAAATAAACCATCACCAAACGACGTAATTAGTGATAGTGGAAAGAAAAAAAAATCTTATCAGGCTATTAAAGGTGGGCTTACAAAATCGGTTTTCCAGTCCAAACGAAGTGTCGGTTTGAACGATGGAAAATGGTGGGAGGAAAACCGTCGGTTTGGCACGAAGACCGATACTCCCAAACAACATCGGTTTTTTCATCTATCCTAACCTTCTATCCATCCTTTTTGATAGATTTGATTCATTTATTTGATTGAACTTCTTTTTAATTTGTATAGAATAACTGAAAACCATTCATTCAAAATCCAATAATTACTCATTTAAATTTCCAGCCCTACCAATGTTCTTATGTTGAGGAAAGTTAATAATAAAAAAATAAATAATAATTATTGTTCGAAGTTGACAAGTCATCTTTAAGGGAAGAATTTTAACTTTTAAAAATACGGTAAAAATGAGTTGTACAAAATTAAAGACCGTTAACAACTTTTCGAGAAAACAAAAATTAAAAACAGCGATACCGTCATTTTTTTACATTAAATCACATCTAAGGAACATGTTTGGGAAATAAAATTGTAGGTTTTAGAGGTGCCTCCGAGCAATAAAAATTTCATGAAAAAATAATAAAAACGCCGCGGAAAACGACGACGATGATCTTGAAAAACAGCTCGAACAAGGTCCAAAATAGTCCTAGGACCTTTTTTCAAAACTCTATTTATTCTTGAGGAGTTGATCTACAACTCTAGTTTGATAAAATATATGTTTGGCTCGATTTAATAACTCCAAAACGCGATTGTAAATCGGAAATCTTGCTTCGGGCTATCGAAGGGGAAGTGTTACGTACCACGAAAACTTATTATTTTTCAGGAAATTTTCAAATTAAATAGTGCACCATTAAAACGCATAATTTAAAACCCAAAATATCAAGGCCTGTAATTAAATGTCCAAATATGGCTGTATTTAGCGGTTTTTAATCCTTTCTATTGGGGAGGAGGAAGTGGTTTTCAATTGTTTAAAACTCATTGTTTCCATATTCTATACGCTATTATGTTATTTTTTTAATTTTTGTCAAACAAAATTTGTTTACATCTTAAACGTGAAAAACATCTTTTTGGCACATTTAAAAATTTTGCTATTTATCTAAAACATATAAAATTTGTTATAATCTTTTTCTTCTAATTATCAAGTTGTAGAAGAAAGTTAAAGAAAGCCTATTTGAGATTTATTTAAAAAAAAAAATACTTATTTTTTTCCTATCCCGCCTTGACAGTACCACAGCATTTCATGGGAATTGCATTTCAAAATAAAAATTAAAACAAGAATTATATTGCACTAATAAACTGTACAGATGGCCTGTATGATATTTTAACTTCTCAGTTTTTCCGGTTTCTCTCACGAGTTTTTTCTTATTAATTTATTGCAGCCCTTGATAATAATATAAAACCGGTTATTCGTTGGTTGTGCGCTTTGAGATGCACTAATGAGACTCCCGTTGACGTCACTGAGGAGATAATGAAGATAATCAATGATGACATAACATTACTATCGCTGTCTGTAACGAAACACAACGGCCATGATTCCAGAGATATGTGTCCACGAGACAAAAGATAGTAATATTTTATGTAAGTGTAAAATTAGGCGAGCTATGTTTGAAATAAAGGCGGTTATATACTTTAAAGAGATATTTATATTGATATTTTCCTGTTCAATAAGTATGAGCTATCACTTCTTATAAGACGTGTGTGATGAACAACTTTCCCCTATATTTGTAAGGTAATTACAAAAATATTTGTAAGGTAATCACAAAAAACATTAACATAGTTGCGATTTATGAATGCATTAATTAATAAATGTGTACTACACAGCAAGAATAATAAACCAAAAGTCTTGTTAATAAATATAGCAAGTTGCTGTAAATATGTAAATAGAATACATTATTTTACCGAGTATAACGGAGTAAAAACTCACGAGAAATATTTAATAACTACTAAATATAGCTGTAATCAGAAATCATTTTAAACCTCATTATCCTTTTAGATAAAGATAACTAAGTGTATAGATTCATGTCAAATATAAAATAAAAAATTGTAGAATAGCTAAACTGCTGCACTCTATGTAATTGGTATTATAAATTTCGAGGATGTTTCTAATTACAGGAAATTTCTAATTACATGGAGTGCAACAAATTAATTACTTAATGCTTTTATCCAGAGAATATTAGTTCATAGTAAGTTCACGATCTGAACGTTACTATAGCCTAGTGTTTTACAAAATTTGAAACGCGTACTATGATACCCGGATTTAGTACGGAAAGAGTTTAATGAAACTCCGCTTCACCGGATTTGAACATGGAAAAATAATTTTTAAAAACTTCGTTACTTGTTAATTTAGGTTTTCATATCTATGTGAAGCTGCTTTTTCATCATTTCAAGACATAAAGTAGATTTTATATTTATTATTTATATAAAGAATTTTATATTTATATTTAATGTGGAACCGCATCTCAGATTAAAGTCAACAACCAGAGAACCAAATTATGACGACCTGTAATAATTTAATCCTTCTCATTGATCCTAATAATTGTTATTTATAATATAACTTTAAATAATATTTTACTATGAATGAATTTTATTTTTTTTAATTATTTTATTTTATTAATTTTTTTTTTTGACGAAGTGTACTCAGCATTAAGAAAGTTATAGATCTGGTACTCAGAAGCCGAAAATTTGGGAGACTGCAACTTACAATTTCCCCCTCTCTCCCAAAAAATAGCTTGCTTGTTCATTAGTTATATTAGTAAAGAAAACATAAACGAAATAAATCATAAAATTTTTACTTTTTTGAAAGATTGGTCACAAGTTCGTCATGGTAGTAGGAATCGACATATGCAGAGTCCGTCCACATTTCCTAGGGACAACTATCCCTGGGTGTTATAAATGGGGTAGGTGGAATATTCGCAAATTAAGCTGAGTAAGATATCGTTTCTTTTTAATCGAATGATTTATTGCTTTTAGCCTAAAATCAATAATTACTTCTTAACTGTTGGCTTTATCATCATGGGAGCGGTCTCATTCGATTCAAAAACAAAAAAAATGTAAGAAAAGATTCCTTATTCGACTTAATTTTTACAATTACTTTGAGAACATCCTCCCTCCCATTTCGACCATTCCAGAGGAAATTGTCTCTTGCAATTTAGGCGAACTCTGCCTAGAATCCTACTACCAAGACGAAGTTATAACTATAGTTTCACAAATATAAAAATGTTGTTGCTTATTTGGTCGATTTGGGCTTATTTTTCCTGTTTTATAAGCTTAAAAGATGTAATTTACATAATAATTTATTTTTCTATTGTTAATAATTTATGTATAAAGGATATAAATGAAAGATTCCAAACACGAAGCCTTAAATCTTAGGCACTATGTGCAAAAACAAAAATAAATAAAAAAGAAAATTTATACAAAAGTAAATAATTATTGGATGGTTCCAAACCTTTGAATTTCACTCAAACAGCAGTAATTGGCATCTTTATGCTTTCAATTAGAAAAAATTCAAATGTATTAATACCGTTGGAAAGAGGAATTTTTCCTCTTTCTGATGATAATAATAAAGTATACATTTGATAGATTTGAAGGCAATAAAAAAAATAAAATTTAAACTATCATAAATACATTGGCTTATATCACCAATTGAAATTGACCTAGTCGAGTCCGATTTGCGCCTTTTGCTATATTATGACGTCCTTTTAGCATCATACAAATTTTAAATTGATCGGTTGCGATCGCTATGAGTTATGAAAGATTTTCATTCTTTCAAAAATTCATTTCATGATTTTGGAGAAAATATTGATAAATGGTAGAGAAAATTATTGGATCTAACAAATTTATTTTTTGATTTTCTTAAAAGGTGGTCTTTAAAGGTATTTCGGGATTCTGAAAACAAGTATAAACTTTATTTATACCTTTAAAAAAATTTTTATCTACTATACTTGGAGTAATGTTACACGTTTTTTGTACTGTTCAGCAGCCTGAGCTCATTTAAACCCTTCAAGATTATTTTTTCTTATTCTACGTATGTAAAACAAGAAAAAAATATTTATATTTATATTAAAAACCGCCATTTTTGAAGTTGGTGCATTTTTTTCTCGGCTCTTAGGAACCATTGGAACAAACGTCAGGACACGTGCGAAATATGTTAGGATGTAGAAACATTCCAAAAATTTAGTAAAAATCGGTGATCCATTGACTATGCCCTCCTCTCGAGAGTGCAAAATAAATGTTTATTGGAACGAACTAAACCTAAGATAAACTCAGATTTTGCGCCGAATACTTTACGAGCCTTTGCGCACTTTATAAGATTTGCGTCCTTCAGCTACGAGGTATTTATCACTTGTCTTGCATTCTGCTTTTCAGGAAGATCCCTGCCTCCGGAATATTTATCTTCATTAATCTGCATGATGTCCTTTAAAATAAAGATACTCGGTGACAGCATAGTCCCAAATGAACCGACATGCGCTACAACAATGCGAGGGAACAAGCCCTTATTGCGACAACATACCAACAAGGGCCATACTTTCTACAGTTCTCCTGATACTCGTACTAATTGACTGTTCGGTCAATTTACGGTCCCTGCTGCGCGGGATCAAAGGCGGACTGGCATATCAACCACACTCTGCCCCTAATGAGGCACATAGCCTGGTCCTTCGTAAGGCAACCTCAGTGATGATCAGTTTTGTTTGATTAATTTCTGTTCCAAATATCGTCAAACGCAAATATAGGGATGGAAAATACATCTCCAGAAGTTGGAGCTGAAAATGAAAGCGATCAGTCAAAAACCAAACCAAGTGAATAATTAATTAATGATAAGAGGAGACCTGCGAACAGATGTACCTACAAACACTTCTCGTAAAAAGTCGGTGAACTCGGTAAACATTGGGTTGGAGTGTTATGCATACGTATCTCTCAGTGCAAAATACATATATAAATGACACTTCTATCCGAAGTTTACCGAGTTTAGTCGATTTATAACGAGAATGTTTGTTGGTACATTTGTTCGATGGTACAGCGATCTCCTCCACTAATAAATAATTTAAGTAATTTTTAAAGTATTTAATGAAAAATTACTTTTACGATATTACTGGAAAATCTCAAAACCAAGGTCACATAAATACAGACCAGAAATAGTACTTCTCAAATCAACAGTTTTTAAAGAAATAACCAAATACAGTATATCTTTCCAAGACGGTTCGATATATATATACTCTAGTTATAGTATGATCTGAATTTTATTCATATATCCAAGAAAAAAATCAATTTTTTTTTTTTTTTACTTTTGTATAATAATTCCAAAAATGTCTATATTTTTCTTCTATCTTCATGAATGGCTGAGATGAAAATTAGATGTGACTTGGAAGAACCTATATAATCGAGACGAGATTCATTACCATTGATGATAGGGGGAAAACAAATAAAAATTAAGAAAACGTATGTTTTTCTACAATTTATGTCCCGAAAACCATTACATAAATCGGTTTTGTTGTATGTTTTTTTTCCAAACTACTCAACTGAATTAAATAAAAATTTGTGGAGTCACTATAAATAAAAAAATCTTAAATATTAAAATAATATAATATAAGGGCTCATGAGCATTTTTCATAATTTAAATATATTGTAAGAATTGATAAGTATTTGAAACAGGTTCATACTTTTTTTCTAATAAAAAATTCATTTTACACATAAAAAATTATAAATAAATTAAAGTAGATTTTTAAACTTAATCTTATATTGTGGATTAATGCGACACCATCTTTAAATTTTCAAAGGTCAATTAGTTTTAAATTAGAAATGAACGAAAATAGATTTTCTTTTATCTTGAATGTACCACTTTTAGTCAAAGATATTTCTAAAAATAGATCCACTTCTATTGAGGCTAGATTATAGATAAAATTATCCCTTTAATAATGACATTAAAGTATAGCTATTGAATTATTCACTTCATTAACACTTTTAATGAAGCTTTTTGCATATATAAATAATTATAATATGTTATGCATAAATAATAAACCCAAAAGGAATTAAGAACTTTTTATTTGGTATGGAACACCAAGTAGTGCATTTTTCTATTGAGCTCTTCAAAGTAAAAAATAAAAAAAAAATAGTAAAATTTTTTTGATAACGTTCGTGAAAAATTAGGTAATGGATAATTATTTATTTTTAAGGAAAACATTTAACAAGATCCAGGCATTTCCCATAAAACCGAAAAACTGAACTTTTCTTTACCACATTATTGTAAAAAAGTTACAAATTTGATGTTTTTCTTAAACATTCATGCTAATGCCGAGAACACATTTTTTACTGAACTAGATTATTTGGATCATCTAAAGAATGATAAATATCTGGAATCATGTACATAAAGCATGTTTGCAATATAAATATATTAATAAAAACTACATTAGCATTAAGTAAATCCTTCAAATAATTCGATTGGTCTAGTTTTTAAAGACCATCAATGTTTAATTAAAGTTCATAATAATCGTATTTCTGAATAATAAAATATTTAGATTTTTTTTTCATATATTTATTTATAACTACGGCATAGGTCAACATTTTTAAAAATGATTACCAAGCGTTTATTTCATCAATATAGGTTCATCAAAATTCTATTGGAAAAAATCCAACACAGATGTAAGACCATATAATAAACTTTGGATAAAAAACAAAACTTTTTCGTGGTGACGTAAGAATTCTTTTAAAAATAATTTCAATTTCCTAATATGAAAACTCGAATTCGGCGACTACCGTCCCCAACCACCAACAAAAAAAAATTACTAAGCACAAATTATTATACAAAAATTGATGAAACGATAAGATTTCTAATTTGTTTTCGATGAAAAAAAGAAAGCATTTCAATAATTAAAAAAAAAATTAAAAAGTTAGTTAGTCTCTAATTATGCGCTACAAGATTTTATTATTTATTACTAGCCATTAAATATTTATTTATAAAAAAATAAAAAAACATTTAAAGAATTTTCGAAATGTTTAGATCTGATTTGTTAGGAAGAAGCTGTAGCCAAATGATTCGCCCTGAAAACCTCCAATTAAGGTTACGTCGTAAACAGGCGACGTTTCAGTCTAATTCTTAAACAGTTAAATTTCACAGCTGAATAGTAGCTTTTTTGATTTCACTCGATCGGTCACGGAAAAAAAAAATAATAATAATAATTACTAATTTTCTGCAATGGATAATTCCACTGGAGGCTGAAAATCAATATGAGAAAATGCACACTTCCACATTAAAAATTCACACATTTTTCAGGAATCTTCTTAGGATTTTTTTAAAGCCTAATACCCGGCTCTGAGGATTTACTGAACCCGAAAAGTGGGGAATGGCTGGATTTATTTTTTCTCCTTTTAAAGTATTAAAATCACTCATTTTAAGATTATGCACTTAAAGCAGATATTATATTTATGAATAAAGTAGGGGTAATAAAAGTTCTTTCCTACAGATTTATAAATTATATATTCATATTCTGTATACAATAAAAATATAAAAAATTCTCTTTATTGTTCAATTCATAACTGCCAATGTGTACTGATAAACAATGAATGGGATTACAAAAAAACTAGAATTATATTTAACGCATTGAGGTGGTTCCATCAAATGATATACAATTCGCATTTTAAATTTATTTTTTTTATTAATTTTAAACTTATTACAGATATTTCATTTGGATATTTATTTATCTAAAATTTATGTTTTATTAACTTAAACGTTTTATGCTATTTAAAACGCTAAGAATACAGAACTTTATTTTTTGATGAAAAACTATGTACAAGTCAGCGGCCAACAAGAATTTGGAGGACTCAATCTGCGTGGTCCATCCCTAAAAAAGACAACACCTATTAGATGAGTTGTCTTCTTGTTGGAGTATAAATAAATCTTACATGCTGGATGCATAATTTTATCAGAGCTCAGCATTGAGGAATTACGTTAATTTCTGTTTTCTTACATAGTTAAATACTTAAAAGTACCTAAGAAGATTCTCAGTTTTCCTAACGATTCTAGAGTGAACTAAGTTCCGAAGCTGTCATCTGCAAGTAAAAGTCTGATAGAGCTCAGGAATATAAAATGTAATACAAATCCATGGTTTAAAGAAGAATGCAACTTTCGTTGACGTTTGACCGACTTGATTAAACTTGATTTCATTATAATCGGCAGAAAATGATTATATTTATAAAGAATATTTGATTTAATTAGTTAATTACTAAATAATATTGCTACTTTTATATTAATATTATCTATTAATGTGCTAACCCACATGATTTATTTATGTTACCGTCAACCATAAGTCTCTTTCTCTGACTAATTTTATAGACTACCCAATTATATTGAGGACGTGACGGCCGAATACCTTGGGGCGAGGGTCCCAGAGTGCCCGGTTCGGAACGTTGTGGGTTCGATTCCCACCTGGATCGGTTAATATTTATTTCGTGGCGATCCCGCGAAATGAATCTTGACACTCCCACTCTGGTTAGTACGCGGCGGTGACATAAAAGTAGCCGTCAGGGGTTGGCAAAAAGGACCGTAAGGCCCACTTGCCAGACTAGTTCCCCCCACCAATACCAGTACCATTACCCAATTATATTAATTTGAATTTTTATAAGTTCATAAATATATTGTAACTCTATTGAGCCGTATAACTATTGAGCCAGGGTCTCCGAATCCAAACTTTAAACCTAAGCGCCAAACTGACTCCAACATTAAGTCCTAATGGCCAAGACTTTGGGATGTTATCACATCATATCAACATACTTATATTATAGTTAAAATGTTTAATTAATTATTTATGTATATATACATAGTGATCTTGGGCGTAGGAGTGATGACCCTACCCCGTGTACCAAAATTGTGAATCGTGTTGTGGTTTTCCAGGGCGTAAAATAGCCACCCGGAGTTTTGGTCCATGGACGGTCTGATCCGGGAAAGAAATATTGGTCTTCGTGCTCCTGCTGACCCCAAACAGCCATAACCCGTGCATCTTGTCCGGTTTGTCACTGGATCATTATTGGAGCGTAGTTTGGAGGTCTCTGCTCTAAGCTTAGCTTAAAGCATCTTTCGATAAAATTCAATCTATCAGAGATATTTATTTATTTAACCCAGTTTGAAGATCAAAATATTTGTACTGCACGTGTTTTTTTTTTTTGAATACAGAAAAAACCAGGAAGATACGGAGAAAAAGAAAGAGGGCTGAGAGAGGTGTTGTGAAGGTGGGGAACACCTGAGCAAACAGGAGATACCAGCACAAACAGACAGAGACAGTCTGTCTGTTGCTTCTCTACCTCAGACAGTTGGTCTTTATTATTACTCGCTCGTTATAAAAACATATATAAATATAAAGAAAATAACGCTTCTATTTATTTACTCTGGATATAGATTATACTGCTTCGTAAATAGAGCGATCTAACTATTTCATGAAAAGTTTCTAACGTCTGTTACAGAGATTCAAATAGATACACTCCTAGCTTGTGTGTTAAATAATTATGATTGATTTCGAAATAAACAAAACATAAAATATCGTGTAAATTTGGCGAATATGTTTTTAATTTTTGTATTAACGTTAATATACTTGCATTTTCAAAATAGAGATGTGCCTTAATGTTAATTTCGAATATTACTTGAAAATGCTACAGTCAGTTTTAAATAAACCAATGTTTAACTTGGTAACTTTTAAAATAAAATTGATGGAATATCACAATTTCTCTGTTTTGTGTAATAAAAGATACAAAATGATAAAAAAAAAGAAAGTAATAATTAAAAACAATTTTCGTTCCCTCCCCACCCAAAAACTTATTTTCATGCTAACTCGTATACAATGATTTAAAAAAAAAGTATATATATAATTATATATTTTATATGTACATATATATTTTTTTTTTCTGTTGGAACTGTAGACCGTGGAGATCCTTGGCCGCGCGATGTGGTATTCATACCACATCGCAATTCTCAATTTAGGTACACAGGGTAGAGTCATCACCCCTACGCCCGGCCTTTTTGTGAGTGGCCTCCAATTGTGATGTATAAATTGCTTGAAGTATTTAATTTAAATAAATTAAATTCATGCCGGTGCCGGGATTAGAACTCACAACCTTTCGGGTTTGTAAGTGCGTTAACCCGCTCGGCCACTTCGACCCCTATATCTATATATATATATATATATATATATATATATAAATTATATAAAAGAATTTTGACTTCCGTTCTCTTTATCTACTTTGTTTTTATTTCACAATTTGACTTCATAGAGTCTTATCAGTTATATTAGCAGAAAAAAATTGATCGTATCGAAATCAGTTTTAGTAGTCCCAAATTCATAGTTAAGTAGCCGAACAGTCTGAAATTGTGATGAACGTTCTTTAAAAATAAATATATATATATATATATATATATATATATATATATATATATATATATATATACAATTTCAGACTGTTCGGCTACTTAACTATGAATTTGGGACAACTAAAAATAATTTCGATACGATAAATTTTTTTCTGCTAATATAACTGATAAGTGTTTATGAAGTCAAATTGTGAAATAAAAACAAAGTAGATAAAGAGGACGGAAGTCAAAATTCTTTTATATGATAACATCAGATGCCAAAAATGGCCTCGGCAATATATATCAATCTGCCAACTGATAAAAAATTTACGTTCGATGGATCTATTAACTTCAAATAAAATTAGAAGTAGTATGAAATCTGATGTGTTATACAGATTGATATTACATCGATATTTAACAGTATATATTGGCATTGCCACCATAGCTCAAATCGTTTGGTAAGACAGCTTGAAAAATGCAAACACTTTTTTTTCCTTCTATTTTTTTTCCAATAATGTAGATATTAATAAAATCAGAATTTCTTTAGATATGCTCTGTAAATTAAATAATAAGATTATTTTCTAATCTTTAATCTTGTATTATCTTAAATCAGAATGTATCCATTCGGCTAAAAAACTATTAAAAAAATATTTAGGGCTCAACCCTCACTGCCTTCACAGTCAATACCAGGATACAGAAAAGGAGCTGTATGCGAGACTTCCATTTAATAATCTTACGTAATAGGCAAATGACAAAGAGATTTAGACTTTTTGCTCCAATTTGCAGCTGTTATGTTTTTCAAACATATCTACTGATTTTATCATATTGATCATCTTCAACAGTGAACTCAAAATTATTTCAAATAATTTATTTATATCAAACGGTTGTTTGTATTTTTTTCTACTTTTATATTTGTTATAATATAATTTCCTTTTGCACTTGTTTTAGAACATAATAAGAATTTTACTGCAATAAAATATTATTCTATTATATTCCAATTGTTTTACCAACTCCTCTCAGAATATTATTAGAATCAGAAGTTATTCTCAAAAACATGTATTTTTACGGGTTTAAAATTAAAACTCCATAAATAATTAACTAAATGCGATTTGAAAAAAATAAATAAACTCTAGGAGTGGATCTGACGACGAGGGCCAAAACTAGAATTATTTTTTAGCCGGAACAAACTTAATTTTGCTGCCCCTTCTATCACTCCAATAAAAGTTAACAACAGTAATTTATGTAATATTTTTTTAAAAATAAATATCATCATCCGTAACTTTTTATTGATTGAATTAAGGCAAAAACAATCAAAAAGCAGAAGGAAATTGTTTTTTGCTTAACCTAAAATTTGCCGTCCTCTAAATTCTGCCGCCCGGGGCAAGTTTCCCCTTTGTCTCCCTCCCTAAATTTGGCCCTGCTGACGACAAAGATAAAAAATAGAATCATTACGAAAGAAATTTTAAAATATTTTATAAGCCATCAGCTAAAATTTCGGTACGAGAGCCGCTGCTGTAAAATATAAAAACGTATACCTACCTTAGATACTTGGAAGAAAAAAAAAATGAAATTTCCTGTTTTATACATTTCAAAGGAAATTGAAGATTCAGTTACTTATTAAAATCTCAATTTCTTCAATCACTCAACTAACTTTTTATTATTATTATTTTAATGTAATTACTATTTTTTTTTTTTTTTTTTTTGCAATAGAATGAATGTAAAACGCATTTCGTCCAGAGAATGAATTAAGGTAAAATTGGAAATACTTTCTTGCATAAATTAAAAAAATAAAAAGTAAAAAAGAGTGGGGATAACGATTGTAAAATAGTTCTCAAAATGTCTTCTTTTTTTTTTTACTTCAGATAATCAAAGTTAAATTTTTGAATTTTTTTTTTTAAAGATAATATTTTCTTATTTTCAAATGCGATTTAGCATATCAATTATCAAATGTTTGATTTAATTAAGTTGGCCCGAATTTGTTTATATTCAAGAATCTCTATTAATAATTAATATTTGACAATTAATTAATTAATTCTGATTTTATTACACATTAGTTATGATTAAATTAAAAAATTTTTTGGATAGTTAAATTTTCAGCTGGAAATTTTTAAATAAGGATAAAGATAGATCTGATCTTATATTTTATTATAGTTATTAGGCTTTGACATGGTTCAGTGGAGGCAGCCATTTGTTGGTATGATGGGAATCGAATCATTAGGTTTTCTAAGGCTTGTCATTTGTCATTTCTGTTCCCTTGAGAAATGTACGCAAAAAATAAAGTTTCTATTTTCGGTTACTTTCAACAATAATTATTTATCCAATTTTTATGCTTATCCTTAAAACGTATTCCCAAGTTGGCGATTGGAATGCCTTCTTCCAATTAAATCCCTCTCCCCGAAAAAAAATTCGGCGTACACCCCCGTTACTATCCATTCATTTTAAAAAATCATTCGGCAGCTAAAAAAAAAAAAGCGAATATTTTTTTTGTTGACATCATGATTCTCATAAAAAAAAAAAAAAACTCTAAAAACTTAAATGGACTAAATAATGTGCAGCTAAATGGATCCTGATGTGGTTTCGAGTAATGTTTTCTCTTTTAAGATTACAAGCGGAAGAAAATTGGCTAACCTTTAGAGTTTTTTTCTCGAGTCATCGGAAACCGCTTTCACCTATAATTTTTCAAACTTAGAACCACTTACACATACTTATACCTAACGCCTACACGCCAACGAGCCATAGATCAACGGATGTATGTTTGCCCTCGGGCGTTCACCCGGCGGTTACCCCATCGTCGAATACGGGCCCGATGTGGCCCCAAGATGGATACGACCGCGGATGAAAGCATCGCTCAATACGAGGCGGTTTCACCCCCGTTTTGTCGGCAACTTCGAGAAAGTGACCTGCTCAGGGAGTGGAGGGTATGATCCACTGTGCAAGGACCTCCGCCTCCCCCGCCCCTGACGATTCTACATAATTTACTTTCAAACCGAGTAAGATTTCTATGCCCAACTTTCTCGGTGACGTTTGCATCTTGTTTGTCCCTTTTGAAAATGCTCACATTGCATTTCTCTGTAAAATTTCTCCTTATCAAAACATCTAGCATTCGAAGGAGTGGAATTAAACAACTATTTAGTAACTGGAAACCTGATTTCAGTTAAATTATAGTGTGATTTTCGTAATTGAATGCATATTACACACACACGAAATGAAGGGCCTCGCCCAGAAGTTTTAATGACACTAAGCATGCCTAATGATTATTTATTTATTCCACTTCGTTTCAGTAAAAAACGTGGAAAAAGAAATCCGGAAACAATAAGTGCACAAACATAATTAAATACAATTACAAGACAATTACAACCTGTATTTTTTAAGTTTATTAAGGATATCAATTACCTGAAAAACAAAAACATAATTAATAAATGAAGTTAACAATTTTTCTTTATAATCAATAAACGTTTACCTAAAGTTGACCTAATAAAGTGTGTGATGAGAAATTGTTTCCACGGATATGAAATTGTCATGACAATGATTACTTATACATACTGCTAACTACGCACTTAAGCTTTATATTAAATAGATATATATCTGGTGATGGTGATAAAAAGCTCAAATGTACAAAATACCAGTTTTAGAGGAGAGCCATTCGAATGTTCAGTTGTGTACTGTGTATCTGCATTTAAAGGAAGTGGAAGGTCGTTAAATTTCATGCAAAGGAATCGGGAGGAATGAGGATTAAAAGTAAATTAGCAAATATTCCAATTGCCTCTCCTGTAAAACTAGTATTTTGGACATTTGACTTTTCTAACGTCCTCGACAGTCTTATATGTACACATGAAACCAACTGAGCTTAGATTCTATAGCAATATTCTACTAAACGCAGAAAGGAATTCGTACGCGGTTAGAGATAAAAGAAAGTTTCGCTAAATCTGTAACACTCAAACAAAAATTTAAATAAAATTTTAATGAACGTCGAAAAGATCAGGCAGACCTTTTGGTCATACGATAATTCTTATCGGATTCGTCATGAATTTTTATACTTTCTGTCTGACATTGGTATGTATCTATTATTCAATGAGATTTCCCAACTTTTATCTCCGACAGTGATATAATTAAATGTTAGTCTTGCAAGAGGATACACATTTTATAGTTTTATTTAAATATGAATTATTTAGTACTTAAGAAAGCAGTATCGGAATAATTGTTTTAATATGTTTCAAATAATATGTGACTTATTAAATTGGGAATAGGTTTTTTTTTTTTTTTGTTGACACCAAACTATAATATCTTGAATTTCTATATATAAAAAATTGAATGTAATTTCGAACTGACATTAAAATCAATAGATTCATCAGTGATGATTATCGAGAATAAATTATTACTGTTACTGTGTTAAATTACCATCTATTGTAATGACGATATATAAAGTATTCCACTACAAAAAATATATAATATATTTCTGTTTTATATGGCTTATTCGTGGTAATAATTATTTAATTAGTTGTTTTGTTTATTTGGCATTTATGTTTATGGTGATATTTTACAATGGAGGACAACCTTTTCGGAGATGTCCTTGTCTCTTGGAGAAATTTTTGTAAAATTTGAACGAACGCATATATTTAAAATATAGGTACAATTGTCTGTGATACCCACAGGTGTATCATATTTATTCATGAACATTTTTTATCATATTTAAATTATCAAAAAATTAACATTAACTTTTTTTTTTAAATAAAATATGTAAGTAGTATTAACAAAGGAAATGCCCGACGTGATCTTTTAAAGTGAGTTAGGGACAGCGATAAACCTAAACAGGTAAATTTCAAACGCTACTCCTGTAAAATTCAACTCTTTCGTATTGTGGTAATCTTCCTTCAAGTCAACGATATTTAAATCAGATTGTTAAATAAATTCTTAAAGAATTTAACGTTTGTAATTAAAATTACAACAGCTTTATTATAAAGAATAGAAATTTCGGTACAACAAAACTTTTTATTATTACAACTTTACTAATAGCTAACAAGGAGATTACCAAACAAGGGAATCACAGATTCCGATCTCTTCTATATATGTTATAGAGTAGGGTCCCCTCAATGCTTATTTAAAGTAGTAAGACGCAATTCGCTATTATTCTCGAGAAATATCGATTTGAAGTTCTTGTCGTTATTTAAGTAGACGTGCCTCGCGGTAGTGCGTCTTATTACAATACTAAAAATTTACAAATCAAATCCCCGAAAGTGTGGAGTTTTATTTTGTTTCATTGTTTTTTATAACTGTGATATTTTTTTATATTATATTATTATTGAAAGTATATCATATTGGATTTTTTCTGTAATTAACTATTTTCGAATGGAACATTTTAAACCTACTATAATTATCTGATTTTATATATATATATATATATATATATATATATATATATATATATATATATTATCTGCTATAGAGTCAATTATATACCTTAGCAACCTTCATAAGAATGTTTACATCCTATGCTGTCAATCACGTTACCGCGAGCCCACTGCCATTGATGAACTTGTAACAGCCTCGTCCACTTAAAAAACACCATGAACTTCAAATCTATATTTCTCGAGAATGAAAGCGAATTGCGTCTTAGTACCTTACACAAGCATTGAGAGGCCCCTACGCTATAACATAGATAAAAGTGATCGGGATCTATGATTCTCGAGTTGGGTATTCTGGTAAGTCAATTATCTATACAGCCATTAGTAACGTTCATTCTTAACAAAGCTGAAAATGGAGGAACAAACTAAACAGTAAAAAGTTTTAAGTAAATATCGGCGGGCAGTAAAAAGCTAAAACAATTAATTTAAGCCCTTCCTGTCTTCTTTACATATTTTAAAATAAAAACTTTTTTTTTACTCATTTCACTATCTAGAGTGTATCTTCCATCGGAGGATCTCTTTTGTACTTAAAATTCCAGTACATTCAAAACTGTTCTGAAGCAAACAATTGAAACTAATAATTCCACGTGTATATTATTATTTTTCACAGTTACTCACGCATAAGCCTACGAATATCTGTAATGTTGGATGCATTGCGTAATTCGAATGTTATCAACCAACAGTGCAATACAGTTGAGCAACAGAGAAATATTAATAAAAATAATAATAGAGTCCGTGACGTCTAAAGAGAGATAATACAGCTAGGTTTAACCGATCTAGAACTATATTCGCCGATTGTAGATCCTTTGTGGTTGACATTGGAAGCAGGAACCAACCAAACTATTCTACTCTGGATATGAAGTTTTCTCTCAACCGTAATTACAATCTAAACCGCAATCCTGTTCCTTTAAAAAAACACATCTCCTTTCCCTTTTCAATTGAATAACCTTCGTATATTGAACAGGAAAACACACGGTGCAGTTTTTTGCAATATATTTATGCCAATCTCTCAATGAAACATATAACCAACCAGTCTGGAATTCTATATGAATTTCAGTTGAAATTCCCTCACTGTTCCGAAGAAGAGAAATGTACTCAAACAACAAGAAATTTCAATTTTCAAAAGACATCTTTGGTTCCACCAACTGAGTAAAGACAAGGAGTTAATTAATAGCATTACTCTCTTCCTCCCTCCTCTCTCGCCAAGCCCTAATTGTAAACATTTATCAAATTAGTCAAAGTTACTGTGCTTGAGCAAACAGAAAGTTACATTGGTCAAATAGAACGAACCGACGACCTCTCGGCTCCTCACAAATTAAATAAGAATAACTAATGCTCAATCGAGAGCCCACTGGGTCATTGAAATATTCTTCAGTTTACCAATGTAAACAAATTTACATTAATTTTATTTAATTAGATGTTACTTAGACATAAAAAAATAAATAATAATTTTAATAATTAGTCAGAAAATTAAAAAAAGAGTGAGCTCAATTAAATCACTTCACTAAGATCGTATTTAAAACTATCTATCATTATAACTTAAATACAAAACTTGTCAATTCCAATGCTATAGAGGTGCTTAAAACCTTAAAAACCGCAGGGGAAGATAGACAAATTTGAAACTCCACAAAGCGCATTTCTACAACACCAACTCAATTCACATACAAATCTTCAACTCTCTAACTCAATTTGGAGGGGCTCCAAAGGCGCACAAAACATTAAAACCACGCAAAAAACATTAAAGCATTCCGAAATGCAGATTTAAACTTACCCCACTGCTATAGTATTGCTCTGCCTAGAAAACGACCGTACATACGAATTTCAGCTGATTTGATCCAAAGGGGTGCACCATTCTCCAATTATATTCGATGCAGTGCAAATTTTTATTGCATATTATCGGAGAAAATACGATTAGTCAAACCATAGACTCGTCAGTTTTATAATCTTTTATAGTTATATGCTACACATAGTTTAGTCGTGGAGTAATTCAGAGGATAAAAAATTGTTACAACAGCTGTGGATCGATCATGGGATCGGAAGAACCTCCTGGGGAACACCAAGCCTCTATAACGGGAGTGCCTAGTAATGGATTAGCGTGAATGCTGACCACATCACCTCCGTATATAACCGTTGGTCTAAAAACAGTACGTTCTTGTCAACAACTGAATGTAGTTGCTCAGATTCAGATTAATTGTTATACAATTAGTCCGGACAGTGGGGCTTTAAAAAGATGTTTCTCTGGAAAGTTTTGACGATTTTGCACTTCCACGTTTTTGAGGGCGCTCAATGGGGTCCCGTCAAATGCAGACCGTAAAAGGATTTCGGAAAAGGTTTGAAAAAGTTTTGAAATTTTGCTCATTTATGTTTTTAGGTTGCTAATTACGAATTTCAACTTTTCCAGTTTGAATTTCTTCCAGAAAAATTTAATAAAGCAAAAAAAAAAAAAGTTTTTCTTTTTTGCTTATAGCTTGAAAACCAAGTATTATTCGAGTAAATTCTAATATTCATTTTGTACAAAATCAAAGAAGAGTAAATTACCTACAATTTTGTATCTGATGATTTTTTTTAATGTCACCACATTTGAAACAAGCGCGAGTCGAGATCAAGAGACGGAATGACGGAATTAATATTTTGTGCAAGGGTGGAATGTTTTGGAAAAGTTTTGAAAATTTACTCGTGGAAAGTTTTGAGGAAGTTTTTGGAAGATATTTTGCACTTCGATGTTTTTGGGGTTGCTGAATACGAATTTGAGGTATGCCATCTCAATTTTTTCCCTAGAAATAAAAATATGAAAAAATTAGTCTTTTTTCTCCCATAACAGAAGAAACACCAGCCTATACTAAATTAAACAACAGTAGATTCCTTTTTTTTTTGGTTAAATTTTTTTGATCCGGGTTTCGCTCGTTCTTAGTCCTATGGTGTCCAGTCAAATGGGGACCAGAAAGGGTGGAAAGTTTTGCAAAATGCTGAACTTTTTCCAATTTATATCTTTTTAGGGTGTTGTTGACGATTTTCAACTTTGCTATCTCTATTTTTTTCTAGAATAATATAAAAAATACATTTGTTTGCTTATATATTATAACTTTATGCGAATAAATTCTAATACCTATTCATTTTATACTAAATTGAAGAAGAGTAAATTACCTAAAATTTTGACTCTAATGGGTTTTTTGTTTAGCCACTCCGTTTTGAAGTGTGCACCAGTCGAAATTATGAGGCGGAATGTCGAAATTGATTACTGAGCATATTAGCTTCTCTTTTTTAATGTTTCCCGAAAGCATTTGAGGAAACATGGCCTGGTCATCGGAAGTACGTTATTTCCTGGGAAGAAAATTCATAAAGCCACCTGGAAATCTCCAAATAGAGCCGTTGCTAACCAAATCGACCACATTCTGATAAGATCACTTCATCGATTCAATCTTATTGGTGTTAGAGTCTACAAGAGAGCTAATGCGGATTCAGATCATCATTTCAGCATCGCCAGGATCCGTTCGGGGGCATCAACGAAGAGAAATGTCACAATCCTGGTCCCTTTGAAATAAATCTTTTAAAACCGCTCGATCTTTTTTCTAAAATAATATTTAAAACGCAGAATTTATTGCTCAACAACTTTAGTTATTTGGTATTTGTCATTAGGAATTACTGTTTTTGAGTTACAGGTATGTAAATCAGAGCATAACGTAAAATGCCAAAATTTTCCTATTTTGACTGCCGGTTCTGAACGCACTGTTGATTTTGCATCCTCAACTACCACCATCGCCTGCTTTATGAAATCAATTATAGCAAACGTGCCCTACTGCACTTGTCGGTTACTTGGATGTATAATGGCTTACAGGAAAGGCTATAAAGACCCTCTAGGCTAAATTGGGATATTATTTAGACGTTTTATTTGTATGTACCAACCCATCAACTTTATTGAGTTATTACAAATTGAAAATATAAAAAATACAGGGGAAAATTAACTTTTTTGGGTTATTAACATTTGGGGTACAGAGGGTGGCCAAAAAACGTCCTGCAACTTGACTCAACAAAATAACCGAGGTCTGGGAGGTCGATACACCATAGGCCACTAAGTGTTAAAGGGATAAATGGGGATCCTTAGCGGTTGCCGATTGTTTGTTAGATTATCCAGTTGCGTTAGAGGCGAGAGAAGCCTGAAAGCCATCTAGGGCCTGAGATTGATCGTACAGCTGAATGCAACCATTGTGTGGATCTCTCCGAGAGAGGCTGCGGTTATGATTAAGGAGAGTTGGCCAACTGGTCTTGCAACTGGCCCTAACGACTAAATTGCTCGGAAATATGAATAGTGAGTGTGATCGCTTCGGCTATGTTAATTAATGCCCATATCAAGAACAGAATTCTCCGCTTGAGGTTCTATAAGTTGTGCCAATCATCGCGGCCATCATTATCCTCTTCATCATCGTTATATATTCATAAACTGGTCCCATAACAATAAACTTTATTGGGGTGGTTAATTTTTATTGAATCTCTTCAACAATTTATTACTTCTGATGTTATAAATATCTGTAGAGCATTGACTATCAGACCTCTGAAGTGCACCGCAATAAAAAAAAAAATATCTGAATGGATTGTTTAATAGAGCTTATTAAATAACAATTACACGTAAACTAAATGAATCTATTTAAGTTAATAGATTGATAGTTTTTGTTTTTGGGTCAAGCATATTACAAATATATCAGAAGAAAGCCATATTACAAATTATCGTATTTAGTCCAGGCACTGGGACAGGGCCTACACGTACGAGTTGCCAGACCTATGGTACCGGGGTCCGGTAACACCAGACAGAAATAGATGGATTTGATAATTTGTTAAATTATACGTTACATTGTTAAAAATTTCAGATTAAATATCACTGGGTATACCACATAAAATATCTAACATCAAGATATATTTACACACACACACACACACACACACACACACACACACACACACACACACACACACACACACACACACACAAACACACAAACACACGCACACACACACACACACACACACGCACGCACGTACGAACGCACGCACGGACGCACGAACGCACGCACGGATGCACGGACGCAAGCACGCACGCACGCACGCGCGCTCCCACACACACACACACACACACACACACACACACACACATATATATATATATATATATATATATATATATATATATATATATATATATATATATATATATATATATATATATATATATATATATATATATATATATATATATATATATATATAGCATCCTAGTCAAAACAAAGGTATAACTTTCCAATAGGCTTTGTAGAGGTTTCATGATAATTCGTATTATAATGTATATCATGAAATAAACAATCAGAATTTAGTCAGCATGATTTTTTATTGTAAAAGCCAACGTTTCGACCCAAACTTGTTGGCCATTATCAGGGCTGAAATTAAATCATAAATACAGGATATATACACACACTCACACACATACACATATACATATACATATTACTTTCACATATGTATGTGTGTAAAGTAAAAAGACATAATACACTAGATGATGACTCGATGGATCGATTTAATATTTTGAAATTCAAATGGACCAAATAGCAATGTAATTCACAACTACGCTATTAAAAATGGCAAATAAAATAATATGCTAAGGTTAGATAATTTTATTTTTTCTGTTGTTTAATGGATCACCAACAGAAATAATTAATATTATCGAAGTTGCCGCTTCAGCGCAAAAGTATATAATGGTATTTTTGCGCTACTTCATATCCGTTAGTTTACCATGGGAAAGACGATATATGAAGGCCAAACACAGCAAATCTCCAATCTACACTCTAAAAAGACGCACAACTAGAGACAGAACATCACTTCAAGACATCCAATCATATACTAGTGTCATATGGAGTTATTTATAGATTACTATGTGATTGGATGTCTTGGGCTGATGTGATGTCTTTTTTAGACTGTAGATGAGAGATGTGCTGCTGTATTGGGACTGAATTTATGTGATTGGTGTTGTTTCCGTCCTGATGATGCCTCAGTCGGCAAAACGTTGACTTCTTAGTTGTGTTTTATGTTTATTTTTGTGGCTTATGTTTGACGGCTGATTTGGTACACAAGGGAGGAGGTTTTTAAAAATGATTTTTGTTTATAATCAGCTTTTCATAATGTTTATTAGGCAATAGCCGATAGCCCTAAATTTTCTAATTTTATGGGATTTATTACTATTGTAATAAATAAATAAAAAATTGCTGTGCCTAATATGAGACAACGGGATTTTTTCTAAGTAATCATTTTTTTTAGTTTTTGTTTTTTAAGGTGTACACATTTGACAGTTATTTTATGCTTACATAATAAATTATCTTTTTTTTTTAAGACTGAAAATACAGATATCTAGTCCATCCCTAAACAAAAATGCCAAATTCATACAAGATTTATTTGGACCCTAATACAAACAGATTATTAAACTGTAAAGAAATATTTCTACTCATTTTGTAGCAAAATAAACATATGGGACACTGCCTCTTATAAAGAATATACACTATTTCATATTGGAGGACCCTTTTTAAAAACAACATTACTAGAAATTTTATGAAAATTCTGTTTTATTCTCGCTTGCGTGATACCAGTCTTTAAAAAGTTTCTTAACGTTTCAAAAGAATATTAGTTATGGAGTTAAAATAGGAAAAAAAAATATATTGGGTAAATGTTATATTGGGGAATTACCAGCGCAATTTTACAAAACGTATCTCATAATAGGGCACATTGCACTACATTGTGAATTTTTGTACCGATAAAAAATTGTCAGTTTAATATTTTCATACATATCTAATCTAAAGCGAACCCTGTTAATTTGGAGAAACAAAAATTATACTCTGATAAGAGTATTATAAGAATGATTAAATTACCCATTTTACAATTATTACAATTCTGTATCATTTCATGATAACAGGATTTGAACTAATTATCCTCTGCGGTATTCCTAAGTTCCATATACATACATTAGAATCACTAGGAAGTACGTTAGAAGGGTGGGGTCAAATTCAATATTTAATGGTAAAGTGAATAAAATCTTTATCATAGCTGATCGATCCATTTTCGATGATATTTTATTCAAAATGCTCCAAGTCAACGAACTCTGTAAGTGACCTCGACATTTCTGAACTTTACGTTCGATATTTAGCAATACTTTATGTTTAAAACTTTGACACAATTATTTTCCTATGAATAATTTAAGAGAGAATTATAATTTAATTTTAATTATAAAGACCTTTTCTGTGCTAATCATGTTAAAAATTCTGAATATTCAAGTAATGTTATTTACTGATTATTACAATAAAAGCATAAATTAGACATAAGCGGGCATTTAAAATGCATAGAATAAACACAGGATGCAAAAAAGTAACCTGAAATCATTAAAATACACTTTCTTAATAATTATTATACTTATTTTTTATATAATTTTAATCTATGGACCTAGATTCTGATCGGGCTAAGCAAGAAAATAGTTTTTCAATCTTACAGTGGTAAATCGACTCTAGTTGGCAAATCCTACTGGCGCACCCAGCCTCTAAAATGTAGGTATTAGGTCCTTCTCCTTTGGTTGGACAAAACTAACACAGTTGAGCATGAATGCTGACTAATATTAATAATCACCTTCTTGTTAAGAAACAATACTTTCATATCAGTTACTATTATTTCTGAAACACATATAGTTAAAAAAAATACTATTTTAACAACAAGATTTAAAAAACTTTTTGTGAACTAAATACTCATTTGCATATTTAAGCAACAGTATATTTTAAGATTGATAATAATGAGTCCATTTTTTTTTTCATTTGAAACAAAATTAAATAAATGTTAATTTCACCCTTGCTGATCCTTGACCATCACACTCTGGAATAAAGATAATAAATGAATAAATCAGTTCTACACAACAAACCATCATGAAAGTAACTTCTTTTCAAAAAAATAAATAAATAAAATAATCAGAGAAAGATCCCACTCAGAGTTGTTAAATAATTAGAGAGGCCACTAACGCGGAGAAAAGATATCACTTTCGTCCATTAGTCACCCCAACGTTACTCCCTCCCAACCAATTACCAACCCCTCCCATGTTCAAGTTTAAACAAGATGTCTAATTTTTCGTATTGTATGTTTATTTTATTTTTTCCGTTATTTAGTAATAGTATGATTAACGAAGGGTTTTATAAAATCAGAAACAAGTTGTGAGGTTTTTATCAATACATCAATTACTCACTCAAATTTATCAAAATTATATTAATACCCTTGTTTAGCATAACTGTAGCATCAATTTTTGGTTATGGATATTGATTTAAGTATATTTTTTTTTTTATGGTTTAAATAAAACATATGCAAACATAATCACTTAATTGAAAATTTTAATTTATTAAAATAAATATGCCTATTGTAGATTTATAAATTAATTAATTGTATTTTAGGGTTTTATTTTATGTAGCTTAACTGCGACATATTTAATAGGTTATTTTAAATGTCATAATTAATAATAACATTGTATTACCTTCTTCTATGGAGTTTCACTTGTATTAGCTATGATGACAGAGGTGGCTCCAAATTTTTTAAAGTTGGTGTGTCTTAATAGTAATAACATAATAAAAAAAATTACATATTAAATTACTAGGAAATTTGATCTTAATTTTATTTATTGTTGTAGCATTAAAATAAAGGAACTTGTGGTGAAATATTTTCAGCCTTCATATTTATATTTATATTATATATATATATATATATATATATATATATATATATATATATATATATATATATATACACACACACATATACTGTTAAATGTAAATCGAGGTGTAGTTAAAATAGATTATACCAGTAATAAGTACGTTTAAATATATTTTGGTTTATAATGTGGCATCTTTTAATGATGGGATGGATTAACTATATTTAGACCTAAACAAGAACTTTTATTTATTTTTAAAAATATATAAGATATTATAACAATTCAAAGTGCATAGAATTTATATAAGCAATAGAGGAAATCATGCCTTAAAAAAAAAATTTAAAAAAACAGTTTACAATAGAAAGAAATACATCAATTGCCAGTAGTGCTGCCCAAAACTATTGCCAGATAATACTTAATTCTAGATTATTATAATTATATAATTATAGATAATAATTATCTATATATCATTAGACATTATATAAATAATTTTTTCATTTTCTTTCCATTTTAACCATCTTTTTTATCCATTTTAACCATCCATTTCCATCTTCACTCGATTATATTACATCTGTTATTGTTCTATCTTTTGTTTGTTTTAATTACATTTGATTTCTTCCACAATTTTCTTTTCCAGTGATTCTTAACAAGTTCTTGACCTGAAATAAAAGTTTTATGTAATTGCAATCCAATGTTAAAATTTTAAGTGAGGACACACACAGACCAAAACAGGTACAGAAAAAAATAAATAAATAAAAAGATAGAGACTAATGAAGATAGTAAATAAAAAAACATAATTCAATCTTTCCAACTTAATATTATTAAGTTAATATGATTTTAAATTTAAGGATATTAAAATAGATTAGTTGGAGTAAGCAAGAAAACACATACACAATATATAAATATTTAATCGACCGAAAGAACCGCGTATAGAAAACTGAATCCCTAATTACGTAATAAAGGACTTAGCGAACCCACAGGTTCGATGCCGATACCACCAGTAGCTATCTACAAACACACCCCCGCAGACGGACCAAATCCGCAAGATTTGGAGGATTTAACCCAATCCTCCCATCTACGCTTCGGACATATAGCATAGCAAATTCTAGCTTTTAAGTCCCTCGAAAGAAGACGGGAAATAAGTAATTATCCAAATGACAAATAAAAAGCATTTCCCGCCCTGAGACCTAACTACGTAAAGAATGAGACATTTATGTATAAGAGTACATGTATATGCCAAGATCCGATTGACATTCCCCATAAAATTCTCAATTTTTGGAATTTAAGGAGTGTTAACTTTGTGGGGCACAACTGAGTCTCCTTTGAGCTCATATTCAACTCCCTAACTTTCTCCGGTACAAGTACGAGGGCACATAACTCTGGAATTTCCAATGGGATTGAGTAATTATTTTTACGGATTCTGATAGAAAATGAAATTTTAAGAGGAATTAATACCGGGGCACTGTTGATCCGATAAAACGTATGTTTTATAATTATTGAATAATAAAAATTCATTAATAAAAAAAATAACCGGTAGCTTGTCCTAAATAGTCTTTTTGGATTTTTACATGAATTGCGGCTCTTGGATAGGATTTAGTCATACTCTAAATTCTGCCCAAAAGCCGTTTCAATTGGATTATCAACAGAGAAATTGCTGTTTTTCCAAACCCACATATTATATGTATGCATATATATATATATATATATATATATATATATATATATATATATATAGTTTGGGCAGTTAATCAAATTTTTCAAATGGAATTTATCAATATTATATTATAAATTCCTTTAAAACGATTGGAATTCGTATGGAAATATAAAGTTCAAACACTTTATTAATAAAATCTGATGAAAACAGTTGAAGGGGGAATCGGTTTAATTTTGGAAATAGCCCGGACGAAGCTGGAAAAAGTGAAGCCTTAATCAGAAGCCCTCCCTCTGGAAGATGGGACTTTAATATCTTAATTTGCATCAAGTCTCCTTTTAGTCTTCCTTTTTGAACTTATTTTTCGCAAGGCCCCAGGCCGTGATTCCGGCGAGATGGTAAGGATGGGACTATTTTATCTTTATTGTTTCCCTCCTCTCCCCGCGCTGCTACTAACTTGGCCGAGGACTTAGTCATTTCCTACCCTTTGATTACTTTAATGAATATAAATAAATAAACGGCATAGGAATTAAGAGAACTTTTTAAGTACTGTACTTTAGCGGAGCTGTTAAGTACTTCGAGGGCTTGGCTCTGCTCATTTACATTTTTATACAATTCGGAATGAAAAATACAATCTTAAGGCTGTTTAACCCTTAACTTGTCCCGTAAGGGAAATATGGGCCTCAGCTAACTTTTAAAAGGGATATATATTTCTTTTGAAAGGGACCGGCTCACCCCTTTAATGTTTTTTGTACTTTAATTATACTTAGAACTTTATTTCATTTTTTTTTTTAATTTTGTCAGATCAATATTATAAATTTGCAATGACTATATTTTCTAGTTATCTAAGACAGAGCATAGATACTTAGAAGATAAAATAACAGAACACCGCCATATCTAGAATATCGCCATATCATTGAGCAAAAAGTAGTAATAAATAATATTAAAATATTATTTTAATTATTAAAGGAAAAAAAAATCCTAATTTTGAAAATCTAATATTCGGGAAAAAATAAATTTTCTAAAAACCCTCAAAATCAGTTTAAAAAATAAAATGTGTAATCCTGGTAGCACACACTTTTATTTCTTCGTTTCGACGTAAATTATGGTCAGTTCATGAGTAAATTAAAAATTTATCACAATTATTTTATGTCCCAATGTGAGTATTATGTCATAAAAAATAAATAGTTGATATTACAAAACATTATATTTTCACCAAAAATTTTAAGTTGATTTTTCCATTTACAATAGACAAGCATGCAATTCCATCATTTTCAACTTTTAAAAAAAATTATCCGATATATTTCTACAGCCACCGAATTCAATTAATTTTTAATAATAAAAAATCATGAAAAAACAAGTTTTCTTGTTTTTATAAATTAAAAAAGGAATAATTACAACTAATACGAGTGCATTCTAAACTTCATAAAAAAAATTGTTTAATTTAATGGGTCATTACAAATAGGACATTTTAACAAGAATTCGGATCTCATATGCACATAAGGTAAATTAAATTTCCCGTGATGGTAAAAACTTACCTAATTCAAAATCATTAATTTTCGTAATAAAAAAAACTCGGATTCGAATTTTTTAACGATCACAAAACTTACCCTTACTATATATTTCATATATGAGTAAATGAAAGTAAAGTAATGTTAAATTGTATCATTATCTTCAAAAATTCTGTATTTTGTTTTTACAAATTATTTAAATTTGTGCTACTTTTTTATATCGTGTAATACTTTTTAAGCCTGGAAATTTAATTTATTAAACTCAAACATTTATCATGTTATAATGTTATATTTTATGAGAAGGGACTTACCTGATTATTCAGACAGCCGCACATATATTTACCTCTGAGATCCCACGAGTTAAGAATCTCTCCATTTAAAACGGTCAAAGAACTGGAGATAAAGACTCAAGACAAACGACTGGCATTGTCCGTCTGTGTTTGTCTACTCAAAGATAGTTTGTAGTTGGGAAAGTGTCGACACTTAAGCCCTATTGCGTGAGGCAAATTAACATATGAATATGCAACTCATTAATAATTTATGAAGGACGAGCGTGGGCCGATATCTAGCAACCGGGGGTCCTCAGCCTAGGCAAATATTGGAGAGTGGTGATGGATATCGCGTATAGGACTGAGTCTACAATATCCACTTATCTTTACCTATATCAAGCAGTCTTGTGTCTTATTATCCATACCTTAATTATAATATATAATAAATATGCACATGCTCGAATATTTTTGGGCGGTGGATAGAGGTTGTATAAAAAAAAGAAACAAAAGAAAAAAAAGAGAAAAATGAAATTATAAATCTGAAACCAGGATAAATTAGTTTCAGTAACAAATTAAAAAAAAATGTATACGATAAATATAGATAAAAAAATCATTCTAAACCAGGACAAACTTTATTTCAAATAAACAATTAATTTTTATTTTTGTTATTCCTGAATGATAAATTCACAAAACAAAGCCGTATTTCCAGTTCGAAATGTCTTCGTCACAACGTTGAAGTAACCAGTATGAAAACATATTTGTGAGTATAGTTTAAATACATGAAAAAATACTAATAACAAATATCCTGTATAAGTACGACCGTTGACATCCTTTAGTTTTCTTGTATCTAATCCAAAAATCGATTGGAAACCGTATTATTAAACTTTAAAATATCGTATATGTACACATGTCGATTTGGGATCAATAAACTTTAACTCTAAGGTTATCAATGCCATTAAAAAATGTTTATTTAGCCACCTTTTAAATTGCATTATATAACGGGCATGGAAACGCAATTAGGCGATAAGACAAACATTATTCATGAACTTAACCAGAATTAGTTTTGGCATACGAATATATCTCAGAGCCTCACTCCTTCCCTTATCTCAACAATATCTTATTACGCAATTTCGTAACAAAGCCGCATCTAAATAATTAATTATTTTCATAATAGTGTATTCGTTATGCGTTATAAATTATTTATTAATTAAAACCTAACAAGTTTTCATTGGAGATATAAGAAACCAACCAGCCTGAGTGATGGCACAAAAACCTTTTATCATTTATGGGCATGATTCGGGTGCATTGATTTCATTTTAAAATACAATTATGTTCTGTAAAATAAATAATAATAAAGATATTATATAGACATCGCTGGAAGACGACCTACTTAAAATTAGATAACATTTATTTCAATTCGTAATGTCGTAATGAATCTAAGCCTTTGAGATATTTCGTAAAGGAGTAAGGCTTAAAATATATTACATTCGATTTTGTGATAATTATCGAGCTGTTATTTAAAATAAGAAGAAGAAAAGCGAAATCACGCTAAACAATTATGTAATGCAGACCACTATACAAGTTCGAAACAGGCCCCAAATATTGTCCGATCGGTGTTGCAAATGGCATGGTAAAAATGATGTACATGCCCATGTAAAAATATTTTGGGAATATAGATGAAGTAGCTTTCGGAGTTTCAGAGTTGAAGTAGCTTAGCTCAGAAAATTAAATTTTACAAGATCTTTTTTTTTTTTTTTAATTCATAAAATGGATGTATAAACCAAACTCTTGGATTTCTAGCTTAGCCCTAAGCTTGGCAGAACATGTTTGTGAATAAAAAAAAAAAAGGAAACATTTAAAAAATATTCTTTACGAAAAATGTTTTAAATTTAATAATTATTACAAAACACTTATCAAAAATGTATGAATTCCTAAACTAGGCAGACAATTTGAATAATAGAACTATATCAGAATAATTGTATAAAAGAATCGTGTCATGTGTGGGCACACTGTCTAGTTTAAAGTTAATTACTTAACCTTCCATATCAAATCCGCAGCATTCTGAACTATCTTAAGTAATAAAGAACAGAAATAGCCGAAACAATAGATGGGATAGTTCTTTAGGAATCTTCTCTTTAGATTCCGGAAGGCCTTTCTGCATATTGAACTAAATTTGACTCAAGTTACTCCGAACGAACTATAGAAACTTTTATATTAACTCTGATTAGTGTTGCATATTGGCCATGATAATATTAGCAACTCAATCCTATATATCTCACTTATGCCCTTACATAAAACTTTATTTTAAGTATAAAAAAAAACAAATGAAAATAAATTGCCAAATAGGTAGTTTGTAAAATTAAAATAAAATAAAAACTTCAAGGACCTATTCATTTCTTAATACAAAGCCTTGCATTGTCTGCCTGCGTTGCGAATACTTGACACTTCAAACGATAATAATTGTTATTGAAAACTTCAATTCGCTAAACAATTACCCACGAGCCGAGTGTTAATTGAATAAGGTGAAATCAATTATCAGGCCTAAGAGGCACAGGAATCGGCTCATATAGAACAAACATGTTTTTCAAACCGTCCTTAACAAGGGGCATTTTCAAAAACAAGACTTCCTTGTTTTCTTGTTTTTCTCAAAACTGACGATATATTGTTAATTATGTTTACGTACAGTCTGTTCTTTAAATATACAAGTGCTTTATTGACAAACCTTTTTTTTTTTTTAATGTAAACTTGAAATAAATGTAAGATCCAAGCTTATGAAAAGAGTTATTCTGATAAGGTGAACAAGGCGATAATTCAACAAAATAAGGTCATCAGAGGAGTAGGGGATCAAAACAGTAATAAATACAAAAAGAAAAAAAAACAGAGGATTATTACAAAATATGATTGAGTGTTGTTGCCAAAAATTACGTAGACTTATAAAGCCATTCCGAAGAAGCCTTGAAACCAGTCTGAACAATTAATCAAACTCCATTTACAGTCTGGATAATTAGAAAGGCATTTTCAAGAATTTAACAAGCGTATAGTATCGTGCACGGCTAATTTAATGTATTTTATTTTACAAATTACTGAAAATAATAAAAATAAATTTAAGCTATCCCTAAATGTTTCATACTACTGGTACCTGTATTGGTGATAACCATAGTTATATGCTCAGGTATATATATATATATATATATATATATATATATATATATATATATATATATATATATATATATATATATATATATATATATATATACATATGCTAGTTGAAAGAACGTTTAATAAAAATTGTTTAGTGCGATATATATACATATATATATATATATATATATATATATATATATATATATATATATATATATATATATATATATATATATATATATATATATATATAAAGATATTTAAATAAGCTTTAAACGTTCTTTCAACTAGCAAAATTATAATAAGAAGGAAATAGTATAAATGTCATCAGGTAGTTTTAATTTTATTGTTTTAATTTACTAGTGGACGTTTCAAGCATGAAACTTTTATTTTGTGGTGGACCCGAAAAATAAATAAATAAAGTTCGTGGCAACATGAAAAAAGTTTAGTAAACAGTAGGTAAAAACATCAATTTTTTTTAATGGGTTGCTGCAGTCATAATTAAAACAAAAAAAATCTAAACTGGTCAAATGAACGTTTGAGTATGATCGATGATTTCTTTATTGTTCAAATAAAGGTATTTCTTTAAAATTAAATAATTTTTATTTGTTAATCAAGCCCATTCAACGAACATTTTTGAAATGCGTATTACGATATATTCTTTCCACAGTATCAATATTCCAGCAAATTGCAACAATAAATAAAGTATAGCCATTTTCCTTGCAACATAGAAGAGAAAAATAAAGGAAGTTTTGTGCTAAACGTTTTTTCTGAGTAAATATTATTACAAAGTGAAATTATGAAATATTAAATATTATTTAAAAATGAAAATACAATTTTAATATTTATGTGCAAGCACGTAGATTTCAATGAAGTTGCTGTAATTGAAAGAAAAAAAGAATCATCATGCGGGAATTTTCATTTTGACGCCATGATAAGATGTATTTTACTTCATTAGAAAAAAAAAGTTTGAAAAATGAGGAATGTAACCCGTTTTATTACAAATGGACTGAATATATTATTAACATAAATGTCATACAAAATTCAAAAAGTTCTTCGCTTCTCTCTTAGCCCAGATTAGTAATATTTTTATTGACTGGAAATGTCGCGGCAGACAAAGATAAAACGTATCTAATCGTGCATATTTTTCGTCTCCGAACCAGTTGAGCAGGTTCAGATCTGGACAAACAAAATTTAAAAAAAAAATTGTTTTCGTCGAGAGCGGTGCAGCGCACCCAGTCTGTATTCGGCGGTGGAATTCAACGTTTCTTTATTACGTAAGTATGCTATAAACAAATATTGAATTAATTTTAATATTTACAATAAATCTAGTTCTGTTTTTGTCCCCCATCGGTTTGGGCACCGAGTGGCTAAATAAATATCTCAGTGAATTTACGTCGGAACCGACCCTGCCCCAGTTAGCGGAGGTCTGTGCCAACCTGAACGGCTAATCCAATGAAGGGGAATTTTGAAATTAATTTTGAATACGAATTAAATATAAACAGCACCGATATAAATTAGCATAGTAATAAATTTCGTGTTTATATACAGTTATAAACAGCACGATAGGACTGAATAAAGTTCAGTAGGGTCTTCTTGTAAAAGGTTACTCGTGCCATACTGTATTTATTATGATTTATGTAATTTGTATCAGATTCCGACATTAGAGTTTAGGAATGCAATGTTTCAGCTCTCTCAAAAGAATACAAACCAGCCTGGTTTTATGTTTTTATTTTCCTACCGCTACTAGGCAAGGAAAGTATCGAAATCGGGTGAAAGTTTTTATTTGCATTTTTCAACGGATCTGTGTGTTTAAGATCCCAGGAGTCCAAAAAACGCATTTTCGGCGATTGGCCTATCTATGTGTCTGTGCCTCGATTATCTCTCGATTTTGTAGCTAGGTTTTTGTTGGAGTTTTTCACTCAAGTCCTGCGTAGCAATCAGGCATTGATAAAACTTGCCTGAAGTATTCTCCCAGAAGCCACTTAACTTTTCCTATATATATATATATATATATATATATATATATGTATTGTATATACCCGAGAAAAAACAGGAAACAAAGTCATGATGAGAAGAAAACTTCAATTACGCTTAACTCTATAACTAATTGTAATATCTTACAATAAATAGTAATATCTTACAGTAAATTATGGAGTAGAAATTTAAATGTTGATAAAATTCCCCACAAAAAAAAACGTACTTATTTCCATAAAAATCCGTTCACTTTTTACTTCTTTGTATGCAGTAAAGGAAGTATTGCAATCGCGAATATTTTCGGTTTTCAGATTCCAACGGAAATATCCATTTTGACCATCCCTGAATCCATTTTGAATAGTTTCGTCGTGGCGTCTGTACGTACGTACGTTCGTATCTCGCATAACTCTAAAACAGTTATCCATAGAAAGTTAAAATTTTGTATTTAGGATTGTTCTAAAATCTAGTTGTGAACCTCCATTTTTGGTTACTGCTTGATCACCAGAAGTGGTACTTCGCTTGAAGGTCATAATTGATTTCCATCAATTATATTAAAAAATTATAATAAAATACTATGAAAAACTTCTCAAATTTAGTATTTATAACTTATATATTAATTTAAATAACATACTAAATTTTGGTCCAAGTTGGAAAACCGGAAGCGGTATTTTACTTGAAGGTTATAATAAACTTTCATCAAAAATGATGTATAATCTAAATCATCTCAAATTTGGTAAATATGACTTTTATATCGATATGAATATATTTACTAGATTTTTGTTAAAATTGGTGAGTCGAAAAGGGTACTTTACTTGAAGGTTATAATAAACTTACATCAAAAATTATATTAAAATTAAATTCAGAAATAATATGTTTCGGTAATAAAGGTTACAAACGCAATTTGGTTTCCAATCCAATTAAACATTTTTATAACTTGTTTTAAGTGTAAAATACTGGTTTTCCTCCCCATTTGTTAGATGAATAAGTCTGCAGCAGGAGAATAAGATATAAGTTTTTCCGCTTAAAATGTCGAAACTGTCGATTTCCAATGCTTTATCTAGATATCTAGTATGACAATTTTAATGTTGTCACGGAACACGAAGAAATCTCTTAAAAACTAGTTACCTACTGAAAGAATACGACATATAATAACGGAATGAGACTTCCAAAAAGAGTATTGTGTGTGTGTCAATAGATGAATGTCGCGACGCCGAGTGTCGTTTTTCAGATACTGCAATCTTCGAAAACTAGTAAAGAAATTGAGGATCACTTTTTGAGCCACCGATTTATAGTTTAATAGGCGTACAAGGAAGTCATGCGTTATCCACTTCAGATATTTTTTAGTTCAACTAATAATTCTAAAACTATCTATCTGTCGAAGTATTGCAAATGCTCATTTAAGAGCTAAGTAAACTGCATATAATGCCAAATTTGTAAAAAAAAAAAAAAAAAAAAAAAAAAAAAAAAAAAAAAAAAAAAAAAAAAAAAAAAAAAATCTTACCAATGTTAGCGAAAATATAACAAACATTGTATTGGACATTGTATTGTATTGGACTTCGACCCAAAGTGCTAAGGAAAGTCGTGTGAGATATTTTAAAGTGGACTGGGCAAAAATAATCGAAATGCATATGAATCAAAAATACTTTGGTGAGAAAAAAAAAATGAAAATATACACTAAAATAAAAAAATAAATACCAATGACAAAAAAATTACAAAACTGACCAAGCAAGAAGAACTCAACTCTGTGCCTGCAAATTTCATTTTTTTTTTTTTTTTTACCATATGTGAGGGGTGCTGTGTCATCAGCAAATGCAGTTAAATAAATACAAATAGTTAAATATTATAATTCATAGTGAATTATTAGCTTTTGAGAATCCGAACATTTTTTAATGCAAGAGATATAAGTACATTACTTATCGAATTATTCATAATTCATGTGGTCATTTCTTGCAGTTAACAAGATCCAGTAAAATTCTTGTTCGACTTAGATTTAGGTGTTCGGAGTAGAGTGACCAATGTTTTATTGAAAAATAAATAAAACGAATTCGTAAAAATAAAACGAAATTCAATAAGTCATGAAAAAATATAGTTTCGTTTAATATTTTTTATTGCAGCAGATATTAATATATAATACATTCAATCAATGATGCTGATTTCGTATAAATATAATCCCAGAGTACACAACGCCGCTGAACCCAGCGCAAGATATCACTGCCCTAATTACCATACTGTAAGATCAACGCCTCCCTCATGCTGAGATCACATCTTCTATTCCCTTGATTCACTTAACTGATTACAATTCTCTTGCTTATTCAGCATCGGCAGATGAAGATTCGTGGAATGGATTATAGTTACCACCGAACCGTGAATCGTAGGTGAAAGCAAATTGGACCGTTAGGAGTGACGTAAATACGTGGCAACGCTTTAATTTCATGGTCTTGGACAACAGCGCCAATAAAGAAAAATAAATTAAAAAAAAAAAAGATAGAGGCGCAGACAGAAAGGAGATTAAAACTAGAAGTTGATGTTCCCGATTATTCAGTAGCCGTAGCTTTTTTACATGGCTCATTATCACGAATTAGGCTCCCCCCGCTCATAACTCGCGCTCTTTCTCTGTAATCTGATTAAGGCTGATTGAAATTCATCAGCGGAAGGATAACGAACACGCGTTCTTACACGCGATGTTCTTGCGCGCAATGCGTTGAGCATCTTCATGTTCCAGGTCGTTATCTGTTCTTTGTATGGTAATGATCACTTTGGGCGGTAACGCGCGCTAGTTACAGGAGTACATTACCACCCGCCCGTTTCCCAATTTCGGGCCTAAATGCGTTGACCCTAAAGATACAAAGTCCTACTTCTATATATCTCTAATGCCAAATTACTTATAATATATTTTCTACAAGATAATTGATCATCGGATTCTAAAGCATATATATATATATATATATTTTACTATAATTACAAAAACTTTGTGCGGCAATACGTATGTGCTCTTTACAATACGCAAATAATAATATTTCTTATCATCCATTATTAGTTGTATATTCTCCGAAAATAATATACTTTTGCACTGTAAGGAAAGTTTTCGGAGGGACATTTTATTTTCGTTTTACTGGCTCTATACAACCATTTTGAAGGTTTTGGGAATGTCCCATATTTTTTTTTTCCTTCTACATCTGGGCAGTTCCAGTGGGGCCCATTGGATCAAATGATATGAAAGTTGTTTTCTAGGCAGGATAATACCAAAGAAGTGGGAATAAATTTCAATCAAAATTACGGCCTGTTGACAGATTTTTCGTGGTTTTAAGAATTTGCGCTCATCTACAGCCCCTCCAAAAAGGGTTCAAAATGTTAGTTACTATTGAAGACAACAGTTATTATTAAATACATCAGTGATGTAGCTCTGCTGCTCACTCTTTTTTTTTTCGAAAAGACTATTTAAACGATCCTGTTTTATTTTAAAATACACGTAAAAGTTTTATTAAATTCAGTTCTGTAGTTATGCTAAAAAATATATATAAATATATTTTAAAAAAAGGTGTAAACGATTTTGTCATAAAATCTGGAAAATTGTAGAAAAACATAAATTTTATCTAATTTAAAATTTATGAGCAGTTAAGTTCTAAGGTTCCGAGAGTAGATTGACTAATGTATTAAATTGTGAAACAGAAAAATATCTTTAATTTTGACTTATGTTCTCGTAAGCTCTCCAGAGTATTCAATACAAGCATATCATAATGAAGTAACGATTTTTATTAGTTTTTCAAATCATGTAGTGAATAGGCCTGGGCATTCATCGAAGAAGATCCGATGGTTTAGCACGAAATGTTTTTGAAAGAATGGATGACGAAAACAAAGATAGAACGACATTTTTTGTGTGTTTTTTTAAACCACTTTTTTATATCAAGGAAATCTCAGAAATTTGAAATTAAAAAAAATAATAACATAAAAATCTATCCATTACAATAGTTCTTCTAAGTTGTTAAAGAAGGTAAAAATATGTTACTATATTATTCCAAAATAAAAGTTCAACAATTTAGAGAAAGCTTTCGAAAACTTGTTTGTGCCTTTTTAAGATATATTTGTACTTGAAGTGTATATTACTAACTTCCAGCCAGTTTCAAGTTCAGTCTGACGTAGCAGTACTCAAGACTCGATATTAGGCACGTACCTGCACAGTTATATATTTTCATATATATTATAAAATCCAGTGAAAATATTTAATATAATCGTAAATATTGTCAATTGGAATCAAAATATCAGCAACTCACGGATACGACAGGTGAATCAGATCCCCATTATTGGAACCATGTTCCAACCGAAAAACGTTTACGAAACGATAAAGGCGAGACGGGAAATTTCCGCTGAAATAAGTCAAGGTCCGGAGATAGGTTCCTTTCGCCGAGGAGACGGCAGCGAACTGAACTAGTAAAGTGGCGGGGTATCGCTTGATCCACGAACTAGATAGGACCGAACAGCTGTGGATATCTCAGTGGGGCTATTAGTGATGGATTAGCTCTAGATATCTCGGATTACAAAGAACTAGAAGTTGGTCAAATTAACTAGTAACGGGTTTATCACCTATCGATTTACATATCTGGGTGACTGGGCCCACATAGGAGCATTAAGTCACCCAGATATGGGTGAACGTGGAGACAAACGTGTTGAATCGATCCGCAATCATCATTCACCTATGTGCTATGATTTTAAACTTTGATCATATATTTATCGATAATTTCGTAGATTTTAGAAACTCGACCGATTAATACCGTGCGGAATCTTTTCAGATTTTCAATTGATAAATTTTTAAAGGTTTAGAACTCAGTATAGAGGATAGTTAGGATTCCTTCGTGTCCGGAGAAAATAAAATTATCCATAAAATAGATGAATAATTAAAATAGATAATAAATAATTTATGTATTAAATGAAAAAAAGGTATTATGTTTCTGAGACTATAGTTATAATATTTCATGTGAAAAAAAAAATAGTTGAGGATCGTGGAGTTTTGTTCGAGCTCTATAAAAATGTACATCCATGTACAAAAAATATTTCTTCTACTTATAATATAAAATTTAACAACGTGTTATAGTATATATAATAAAATATTCATGCCCATAAAGTGCTATTGTATGTATTTTGGTATATTATAAAAAAAAAAACTCAATATCACTTCTGGGTAATTAGTCACATTTTTTAATAATAATTTATAATTTTTTTAATTAGCATTTCCGACCTCATTAAAAATTTAATTGATAATAACACTTTTCTGACAAAACCAAATGGTTGAAAAACTTATTTTTTGTTGTATCTATATAATCAATCGTCTGATAAAGCTGTTTTGTTTTTTCGACACATTACAATTTTTTTATGTTTCCATACATACATGTTTCCACTTAGAATTTGTAATTTCCATAATCATTATTTATATAATTATCTTAGCCCTTGGATTCATTCACTTTTTATGGTGAATTTTAAGGAATTTCAAATGTGAGAAAAATTTGAGAAATGTTCCTACCATCTCACGAAAGAATCTCTCAGACAGATTAACTTATATAAGTTATCTCAGAGACATTCTTTCATATATTTATTGTATATTATATTATATTATAGTGCTGTCAGAATATATACCTATTGTTGTCAGTCTCTAAGTGATATTTACCTTTGGTGGTGCATTTTTAGGAGAGATTACTGAGGAGAGGAGAGGTTTGGACAAATGGCTTATATTTTCTAGTGATGAAGCTCTTAAGTTATTTTTTATATTACCTATTACTAAGATTTTCCCTCGGTCAGTTTTTTTTTTCGGTCCATAAAAGGGGCTTGGTTGTGTATTGTGGGATATCAAACAATTTAATTGGGCTTGATATGAATACCGTCAGTAGCTCAATATGAAATATGCCATTCAATATCACACTGTGGAGAAATAAGTTGTTCTTTATCGAAGTTTAATGCCCTTAAATTGTCGCAGAAGGTAAGTGATTAGGGTATTTCTTAAGGTCAAAGTCACACTAGAGGGACTGAAAAGACGAGCGGTAGCCCCTGAGATTGTTAGCACCCTCCTGACAGTGAGGCAACTCAAATGGATTTCCTTTGTAAATTGCGTCAATTGAATTCCTTTAGCAAAATCGTCTTTTCTTTCCAGAGAGACTTGGCTTAACCTTTACATGTCTGGCTCAGCATCCTGTTCTGATACTATACTTTATTGCGGAATCTCCACTAAAGTATATATGTACATTTACACATTACGTAATGCATTTACGTAATTTACAAAGGAAATCCCTTGTCTAAGAGTTGTCTAAGAGCCGCCACACTTATGAACAACAACCGTCGGCGACAGATGTTGGATCCTGTACCGCGCAGGGTAGCAGTACAATTGCTATCGACCGCTCTGCCTAATTAGAACAGGAAGCTCGAGGACCTACCACTTCTGGTGACTATCTCATTATGTGTCCTCTTGGAAGTCTGATTGGAGGGTGGGAGCTTCCTGGGGATTACGTCGAGTTCTTTATTTCGAGTGCTCGGGGACGAGGTTGAAGGAGTGCCTTCTACTGACTTTTCCGACCCTCCTAGGATTTAAAAATTCGATCCGCTATGAAGTAAAGAAGTTGAAAAAATATGAAGGCTATTTTCAGCATTAGAGGTTTATTCAGTCATGAATGATTCCTGTATTTTATTTTGAGTGCTTCGGACTTAGGGTAAGGAAGGTTAAACACGCTAAAATTTGTTAAATTAAGTTCAACCCCATAACGACATAGCATATACAAAAGTTCGAGTTCATAAATTATTTAAGCTAAATAAGCAGTATGAAGCATACACAACAGTTATATCAATTTATTTTTACTATACCCGTGAAACGAGTTATATTTTATACGGGTACCTGGGAGATCGTCCCCTTCGCCCTCTCCCTTTCCCTTTGGATCCGCTACTGTCTGAAATGGTCTACCAATCACTTCTAAAAGAGCTTAATCTTTGAATTAGATTGTAGTAATCGATCTTAAATATTATTTTACTCCTTAAAAGAAATAAAAAAAAGAAATTACAAAAAATATCACCCGTAGGCTACTGAAGACAACGCACAACTCTTCGTAAGATATGCACATATATATAATACTCTCTTATTCATATAGAAAAGGTTGTTTGCTTATTTTTCATAAAAAGATTTTGAATTATTTGCCAATAAAAATTTCCCCGGCGATATAGCCCATTTAGTCCAGTGGTTAGGATGGCCCTCGTTGTAATAAAAACATTTCTTTTCGTAAGGAAAATTCTGTATTTATATTTTTATCTTTTGTGATTGCTCTTTGCAGGTTGTTTTGTTCAAATGTATCTGCTTTATAAAACAAATATCCCACATATCCAAGTTAAGTACGGTAAACATCCAAAATTCCGATTTCACCCAGTTAAGCAGAGATAAATTGAAGTTTGCGAACTGATTCCCTGTTTCATTACCGATCGTGGGTCAAGATGTAGATTGCAATATGATTTGGCGAAATGCATCAAATGTTGCTGGCGCGGTGCCACCCGGAGACCAGGAACGCCCGGACAGCCACGTAGGGCCCTCGGGATAATGAACACTGTTGCCAACTGTGCCGGCTGACAGGAATAGCTCCTGCCTGTTTAATAGGCTAACGCACCGCACGCACGTTTCATTTCTGCAACCGTGCCTTACGCAAGGCCCTTCTACCTCTGTGTCCCGGACGTCGGTTCTTACGCCATTAGCTTCCTATAATAACTCAACTCCACACATGTACTGAATATCAATAAATTTCTGTATCCTGCAAAAAAAAAAAAAAAAAACGAGATTTTTTAATTAATGAATTCATGATTAGACCATAAAGAAATATCATAGGGATATGATATCAATGCCTCGGGAAAAAAATAAGAGGATTGTGTTTCTTTATATTATCCCATAGCATTAACTCATCTTATTGATTGAATCAAGACTGTTATATTTGCTTTTTGGAAGCCATGGCGTATATATATATATATATATATATATATATATATATATATATATATATATATATATATATATATATATATATATATATATATATATTAAAAAGATTCTCATACAGACATACTCTATATAAGTTAATTTTGCAATATACGATGTGATATAAATCTTATTTGTAGTCTGCATGGAGTAGTAGTTATATTACCAGTTACATGAAAACAACTTTCGGGAGTGTTTGCTTAAGGTTTGTGTATAGGTAATCATATGATTGAGGGAAAGAAGTCGCAGTCCCGAACTCGGGAAAAAGTTTGCAAAGTGTACTCACTTACTTTAATACTATAACCTTTCACTGGAGAGAATTGGATCTTTCATTTTCAAATATACAAAACTTTACCTAATTTAGTTGATTTTAAGTGTTACACTTGGTATTTTGAAAACCAAGAAATGATTTGGTGCATAGAATGACATATGCTCTACGAGAAATGTTCTCTGGATTTAATAGGTACTTATTTTTCATGATTGAAAGAGTAGATTTCTAGTCCATAAATTTACTTTAGTCTAGTCCATAACTTCACTCTTCTCCTATTCCACAAGAACAAGTATGGTGGACATTCCTGTTATAATCGAGTCTAAGTTATTTATCGCGATATCGATCTTAGTTCATTCTAACAGCTGGCGTGTGTAAAGTTGCCCGCATAGTGAATAATCTCTAATTTTTCTTGGTTAATTTTTTTTTCTTTTTTTTTGTATATTCTGAAAAATTAGATAATATTTGAAGACATGAGTGGAAAACTGTAACAGTTTTTTTTTTTTTTTTCGAATCGTTTCATTCTATGCTTATCTGCTCCTTGTAACATTAACAACCAAAGATTCTTGGTTAATCACATGATTTATCATTGAAATGGATAGATCATTTCCTTAAAAAATTATATAAAAAAAAGTTTATTTGTCATTTTCATAAAACTTTAAATTCGTAGCGTCACCTTCATCCATTCATGCCTTCAATAGTCAGTGCCCAGTTTAATGACTAGCAGTTTTATAGAACTAAAAACAGAAACAAATAAATGACAAATATACAAAATATATAATCCCGAAAATTTTGGTATTAAAGAACTCCAATATGCTCAATTCCAAAAACTACTAATAATCAAATAAGCATTACAGTATGTTATTACGAGTTTTCTAAAAAAAAAAATCAAACAGTTCCTTTTAAATTTTCAATATCGCCTCCTACAGTAATGGGGTTGGAACTGACGATATGGAATGTTTTATAATTTATGGTTGGTTGACGCCGAAATATAAAAAAAAATTCATAAATAATTCTTCATCTGTCAATCTCCGAATTGCTAATCATAATTGGGTAATGCATTGAAATCGGCGTTTGCTGACATAAAGAAAGAAAAATATAATGATTTTAAATTTGTGGCTATTGTCCCCGAAGAATAATTATAATTAAAAAAAATAATATGGCGGTTAATTTGCTACAATTTATTAGTCAGTCATTTAATACACAATATTTACATTTAGTCTGCTATTTTAAAAGTGCCGATTTTAATACAATTATATAAATCAAATAACGCAGTGGTATTTCTGGGAAATGTCTTTTGTATGTTAAAAGATTAATATAAATTTAAGATCATTGAAATATTATTTCTTCTTTATGTGTATATTTAAATGACTCAGAGCTATGTTGATTTCCCTTCTTTTTTTTTCATTATTCACTTTGTTCAGTTGTTTTACGTTTCGTCGTTTTCTTTCATTTATTTTTTTTATTTAATTTAAGTTGGTTACAGTTTGTGCATTACGTTTTTGTTTTTTAGTTTACTTAATAATTTTTTAATTAGTAATATGCATTATAAAGCACAAAATTTTCTTTTCCAGTTTTCCATTATCACCTGTAATTGGGATTTAGCCTGTTGAAAATTGATTACTAAGAAAAATTGAAACATTCCATATTAATACAATCTCAAAAAGAAACAAAGAACATTCAAAAAAGTAATTATAAAAAGTATATATTATAAATAAATAAATTAATAAATAAATTAATATAATAATAAGAAATACGAAATTTAAAACGAAGTTAATAATAATAAATGCAATTTTTCCTACTTCCGCAACCCAAAATCACGTTAACTTGAATTCATGAACCAACAATTTTTTACTTCCTTGTACGAAGTAAAGGAAGTATTGTAATCGCGAAAATTTTCGGTTTTCAGATTTCGACGGAAATATTCATTTTGACCATCCCTGAATCCATTTTGACTTGTTTCGTCGTGGCGTCTGTACGTACGTTCGGACGTTCGTATTTCGTATAACTCAAAAACGGTTTGCCGTAGAAAGTTGAAATTTTGTATTTAGGATGTGAAGGCTGTAAAATCTAGTTGTGAACCTCCCTTTTTGGTCACTGCTTGATCACCGGAAGTGGTACTATACTTCAAGGTCATAATTGATTTCCAATAAACAGTTTTATGGAAACTAGTTACCTACTGAGGGAAAACGACATATAATAACGGAATGAGACCTCCAGAAACAAGAATGTGTCAATAGATGGATGTCGCGACGTCGAGTGTCGTTTTTAATGCAATCTTTGGAAACTAGTAACAAAATTGAGGATCACTTTTTGAGCCACCGATTTATAGTTTAATAGGCGTGCAAGGAAGTAATGTGTTGTCCACATTTTTATTATAAATATGACTCAGCCGAAATCATGTTTATAATAAGTTTCAAATTGTAAATTTATTCATAAATCCTTCATTTATTTTTTTTTATATTAGATAATATAAATATATGAGCTAATAAATGACTTACAGCAGCGATATTTTTATGATTCTATGAAAACTTTTGTTTTAATATAGTATAGAAGGAAATACTGCACCAACATTTCCACTAGATATAAAGAAACTAACCTGTGAAGAATAAAAAAAAAGTAAGCTAATTTCATTGAAATATTTTAATTCATTAAATTGAAAAGACATGTCTGTAGACATTTCCAAAAGATATATATATATATATATATATATATATATATATATCTTTGATAATATATATATGCATATATTTTATTAGCTACTATTATTTACTTCTATTTTAATATTTCTAATGAAATGACTAATATATATATATATATATATATATATATATATATATATATATATATATATATATATATAGAGAGAGAGAGAGAGAGAGAGAGAGAGAGAGTGAGAGAGAGAAAGAGAGAGAGAGAGAATTCAATATAGCTAGTAGTGTTCAATAGCTAATATTCAATATTGGTTATTTAATCTTGTGACACTATTGGCCAACAAATCTCCACTAAGCCCAGATATTTTTAGTACGTGTGCTTATGCCGTTTGATGTGTAAATTTCATCATTTAAGTTTCAATCTCCCACCCGACGGTAGTAAATTCTCTTTGAACGGTTGATTTGAGCGGATACAGCCATTACACAAACAGACTAGCAGATCACCTGCGAACTATAGCATTCATGGAATATTCTAGTGGACAGCAATCTAGACCGTTCGGTGTACATCACGGTAGGGTAGAAGTCAATCAAGAGGGAAGAAAAATTAAAAATTAAAAAAAAAAAAAAAAAAATATCAAATTAAGTCATCCGACATAAATTGTAGTGGTGATTGAGAAAACGTAAAATTAAAAAGTTAAATAAAAAATATCCAATTGTTTTCATTAGAAAAAAGTATAGGAAACATTTTCTTAAAAATATGATGTGGATTGCATTTGAAAAAAATTGTAACCTTAGATCATCTTTAAGTTTTCAAACGGCACACATCCTTATTTAAATACAGGGAATTTGATAAAAACTAGTGCACTTTGTTAAAAAACGTATTCAAAATGAAATGAATTATTTCAGAAATAATAAAAACAATACTGAAAAAGGAAAGGGATGTATCTTAATTTAAAAAAAAATACAAATTACGAGATCTTTAATTTGTATATGCTGGGTAAAAAAGAAAAAAATTCTTATGGTTACATGAAGGTATTAAATAAATGTTAATTCTTCATAATGAACTTGTTTGTATGCGATCAAATTTTCTTAGGCATTGCAGTATTATTTTTTGTTTTTTTTAATAGTATTTTTAAACATTTTTTGTTTTTTTTTAATAGTATTTTTAAACATTTTTTGTTTTTTTTAATAGTATTTTTAAACATTTTTTGTTTTTTTAATTGTATTTTTACAACATTGGAACATGCTGCGTCTAAAAGGAGACAATTTTCTGAAGAAAATATAATTATTAAATGATACAAAAAGAACAAAAATAAACCTAAAAAAATTGAGCAGTTTTTGATGAGACGAAAAGTTAACAAAATAAATAAAGTATATAAACAATAAATACGTGAATACTATATATTTTTACTTAATATCTAAATATCTTCAGCAAACCATAAGAAAATTGTTTAATCTTTTATCCATAATAAGAATACTAAAAATAATTAGATTAATTTATTTAATAATCAGCTCTATTTAGTGTTCGAAAATTTCAAAGAATAATTGTAAATTAATAAAATATAATTTAAATTTTATAAACAGATTTTTTTTCTGTAAAACTTTTTTCTATAACAAACACCTAAATTTTGACATACATAATTTCTAATTTGTTTTCATAAGTTTCATATATTTTTTCTCTCTATGGCTTTTCTCTTAATTTATTAAAAACATAATAAATAAATCGTTTGTGTCTAGTTATGAGGGCAATGATAACCACTAACAGTATTTTGTCCTTAATATCAAACAACACTCGTATATGAGATATAGATATAATTTTGTACATTATTCATCCATTCCAATCAATATGGATTGAATTATTAATAATCTTCAGAATAATTAAAAGCGAAATAATTAAAATCAATAATTAGTTCTAAATAATCATGAAGAGATTTCCATTTTTTATTCAACGATACTCTTGGCAAGGCTGTTCCTCTCAAGAAGACAGAGCCTATACAAGAAAAAATAAAATAAACTAAAATGTTTAAAACTGTACATTACGAAATTGACGAAAAGAAAAATCTAAAAATTGAAATTTCGTCAATGGACAGGAATAGAAGTTAGAGCAACGTACAGATTGGACTCTTGGCGGCCATTTCAGATTTCATAATACTTGGCCAACACCTGTTCAGTGTCACCGCTACAAAAAGTACACGAAAAAAAAAGGCAAAAGTAAAGCATTAACAAAGTTCACAAGTATCAGATATAGAACAACTTCTAAGAGAAATTGGGACGGGGATGAAGGAATCAAGTAAATTAAGTATGAAGTATTAGAAAAAAAAAATCTATGCAAGTACTTTCTCCTAAAATACTAAAAAATGTCTGGGGGCACATAGTTAGTTCAGAGTAGTTAGGGGCAATGTTTTCCCACCCTTCATGTGATATAGAAACAAATTATTTCTAAAAATAATTTTAAAATGTCAAAAAACATCAACATATATTTTAAACAGCCCAAGTTTTTTTTCCCCTATATGTTGTGAATTATATTATCTTCATTATTTACTGGTTCCTTCAGAGTCGTTGGGGATGAAATGAGTTCTGAGCGAAAATCTTTTTTGGTTCTTCCCATGCCAAAGAACAATCCAACGTATAGAGATGATTCCAGTAAATCAAAAATTGTTTTGAACTGATTTGGCACTTTTGATTTCATTTCATACAATATTGATGCATTCCTCAACGAGTAAATGAAAAAAAAAAGAAGAAAAAATAAAGCAATTTTTCTCTTTTCATTTTGTGTGAACGGTGCCTGACCCTTATGACCCTGAGCTATAATTCGTAATAACAATTCTTGAGAATTTATAATTATCATAGTCAGATTCAAAGTAGAAAAACTAAATCTGAAACATATGACCATTCTTGTCTGACATTTTTTTTTTTTTTTTTAACTGAGAAAAATAATATATAGATACTTTTTAACGACTAACAAGATTTTGTCGCAAACATCGTTTCATGATTCTGATTTTTTTTTTTTTTTTGTATTCCTAAGATAAATTTTTGAAAACAGAACAGAAACAATAATATCATAAAAAAGTTTGAATAAAATGTGATGCAAGATAAACGTATGTCGAATTTCAAATACCTAAATGTTTTAATAATAACTTGACAATGACATTCAACATTTATAACTGAAATTAAATGGTTTTTGAGGTTTTAATTAAATTTTTCTAGCCATCATAATAATTTATGATTTGTTTTATCGAGGCCTTAACCTCTTCAGGTTTAGAATATTTAAAACATTAACAGATATGAGCTGTCTATTAATATAGCATATTATATTAATATAGAATAAGTTTTAGCTAATTCTGGTTATTCATCATACTAAAATTTGACAGCAGAATAATATTGCTGGTTACAAGTCTCCAAATTTTCATATTAGATAATAAACGAACCTCCCATATCTATTTTTAAACTTAAAAGGGGAGTTACGGACGTGGAATCACCTATTTCAATGAAACTTTTTTTTTGAGATAATAGGTCGAAAAATATTAGGTTCGTTTTTCGTGTCAAATATTTTTCGACCTAGTGTCACCGAAAAAAGTTCATTCAAATCGGTGATTCCATGTCCTTAACCTCCCCTTGTTAGCAAACAAATTTCGATTTCAAAATGAGAGATATTTCCTCTATAGTATATATATAAATATTTATATAAATTTATAAACATTGAATTTGTCAATTCATGTTTTATTCAGGATCAGGTTTTATTTCTGTAGCCCTTAATCATGTTGAAAAATGGTTTAGGTCCCAAGCTATGATTTACCGGTCAATAACTTACTTTGAATTTACTGGCTGATAGCGGGATCGGATCCTAACGATATTTTTAAAATGCGCATATTAAAAATAAATCAAGTTAAGATGTGGCAATACTGTAAAAAAAATAAACACGGTACGTCAAATTTACAAAACCTCACCAGATGATTTAGAAGTTGCTACTCAGAATATGGTACGGTTTATGGTTAGTGGTTTATGCACCATTATCTACATCTCTCTAAATTTTACTTGGCTCATGCAAATTAGTTAATTAAAACCAACTATGCAATTGAAGTAGAAGCAAGATATATATATATATATATATATATATATATATATATATATATATATATATATATATATATATATATATATATATATATATATATATATACTCAATGATTTGTCTTCATTACATCCTGCAATATAAAAGTATTCTTTCTCATCACACATCCTACTGATTAATTTCATAATTGACAATAATTATTAGTATGCCCAACCATACTATCAAGTGACAATTAACTATAAAGGTTAAGATATTTAATATATTTAACATTTAACAGGCCGAATTCATATCCAAAACAAATATTAAATTATTTTTTCATGTTTTTGGCTTTTTAATTTTTCATATAAAGTGTAATGATTGCCAGTTTTAGTAAAAAAAAAATTAAAAAAAATGTAGTCGGATTTTCGGCATTATGCCGAATAGTCCGATAATACCGATTAAGTATTATATTTATATATATATTTTTTTTAAACTTATGAAATATGAAATATAGGGAAAAACAGAAAATAAAAAAAATAAAATATTACTGCACTAATCGAATAGAAAAGTTTTTATAAAAATTAATTAAAACGCAAAAGACATGTTTCACGCATTTTGAAAACTTGTAATTAACTCAAATTTGAGAAATTTGCTCCGTTTTTTGTATCCAAAAGTAAGTTTTGACTTTATATATGACAATAAAAATACGGAATGTGTGTTTACTTCTAGATAAACATTTTTTAAATATATTGTTACTTTTAATTCTAGAAATCTCTAAGAAGTTAATGTCTTTTGGTTTTTACTGATGCGTCAACAAATAGAACTTTTGCGGTTTACATCGTATGTTGAGGTTCGTTGGGATTGGACACATAATTTTGGAAAAGATAATTTGACGTTGGACAAAATAATTTTTTATTGTTGGAGAAGGTAATTTTTGTAGCGCGAAGAGTTTTCCAATATTTTGTTTAATGCCAGGAAATAATCTTTGGAAATTTTAATGATATCTTGTTCCTTTGGGAATGTTATTCTTTAAATACAACTACATTTGCGATGTGACAGCCGATAATTTTCTTGTCTTGCCGTTATCAGTCCAATTTTCAAAAAAATCTGAGTTTTTGACGTAAAGATCTCAGAAAAATAACTTTATTAAAAATAGTTTTGCAGTTAGTTACAGCTGAAAATTATAGAAAACTATCTAGAATAGGGGACGAACTTAAGACAGTCGAAAGTACGGGATATTTCCTGCGGAGATAATCCGATTAAAACGTTAATAACGATTACTTACTTCTGTCAGAAATTTCTTAAAGAGAAAAATCTACGAGTTGTTTTATCCAATCAATATAATATATGGAATATATATATAATAAATAAAATTTAAATGAACTTCACTTAAGTATTTGAGGAGGAGTAGGCACATATGATGATGGGCCAAGGTTTTTTTAATGTAATAGTATATAAAAACAGTTAGTAAACGTGATGACTGGTGATTTGAAATACGTAAGAAATAAAAGATGAAAAATTCAGGCTGTTGAACCAACTTATTTTTAAGTACCAACGAAAATAACCGTTTCTAAAGCGTGGGCAATGCCCAATTTTAACTTGAATGCCGGCAAGCTGGAAATATGACAACTTCTCAGAAATAGCCGACAGAAAGTTCGAACGCTTTCCGCGCTCTATATCCTTCCCTCCTGTGTTTTGGCTTCTAAGAGGAGGGTTTGTGAGGGGGAGGGTATGTTCTTGACGGTAATAGTTAGGTTCATAATTAGTTTGTTCACAGAAAGGGTACTTTATACACCGCATACCTATAATATTTCACAATATTCATTTAGATGATTTTCTCTGTTATATTTATTTTTAACTAAGTGCATTTTTATACATAAATTTTGTAAATATGAGAAATCAACTTGAGACGGATATTTTTTTTAAATAAATAAGAATCTAAAATTTCTACTATATTTTTAATAGAAAATAAATTTTCTTTTAAAAATGGCAAACTTCCAAAAAGGTTGTCTACAAAACATTGCAGAATATTCTCCCACGTTTTTACTAAAACTTTATTCACTGTTCATTCAGATGTGTTAAGTTTCCTTCAGCTAAGTTCATTCATTCAGCTTTCAATAAAAGACATTTTACTCCATACAAATATATTTCAATATCAATGAGATATTCGAAAACTATTTTCAGCTATTTTTGGAGTTCATAAAGCGCATGGCTTTTAGTATTACAATTAGTACAATAACTATAAGAAGTTTGAAATGAGCTCATGAGCAATGAGGCTATTTGCTTCGCTAGAGCTAATTCTGCAACTGCGACATTCGTGCCTTTACTCAGCCTCCACTGGTTTTTAATTTCAGTGACTCGACTGAGGGAGGATCTCTTGAATTCTGCTTTACTCTCCATAATATAGAGCACAAAACTTTGTTCGTAATTCTCTAGGCTGAGTGAAAATAGTACAAAAGTTTGAATGTGTTTAAGATGAATTATTTTATTTTACTTTAATTCTAGTTTCCTTATCTTGATTATTATTATTTATTTATTATTATTAATTATTAATTATTTTTCTATTATTTTATTTTTACTATTTGCTTTGTACTTATTGCTAGTTTATTTTAGTTATTACTATAATTTTTTCTCGATTTGTTTAGTTATTATTATCATTTTTACCTCTGGAAAGGACTATGTAACAATTTTAATTCATCCTTGCTTGTTTTATCTTCCATTAATTCCAGTATTCCTTCATCATTTCTCCATGCCTTATTCTTCATTCCTCAGACCACATTGGACTAGGGGGGCTATATTTTTGTTCTTTTTTGGTGTCCTTTCATTCCCAAGGGCTTACTTACGTTCAATTGTTATGTTTTTTTTAATCTAAGATTTTTCTCATGATTTTTCTTTCTAGAACTTCAAGTTTATCTAAACTATATTCCAAAACTAGATATTCACTCACGCTTCTCAACTGTATTGTGGTTCCTTATTTTAATATTTTTAGATAAGTATTTCTTCACATAAACATTCTTAATGATATAATACGCCCTTTCCATCTTTGTCCACAGTAATTTTTTTTAAACAATATTCTTGATTTCTTTATCCGAAATAATTTATTTTCTTAACTTTTTCTATTTGACCACAATTCGCCGTCAAAAAGTTTGGAGCCCTTTTTAAGTTTGTATATAATAATCATTTTTATTTTTATTTAGTCTCTAAATATGGTTAAAAAATCACTATAAATTATATAAGAACCCATTTGGATTTGTTCAATATTAGATGAGATTGATGAAAACAGGAAGTTTTTTTAATTTGTAAATTACTTTATGCCAATTATGCCATAAGTGGCATATGCAATCGTGCACTAACATAAAATACCAATATTGTATTACTGTAGATACCAAAAGAATTATTCAATCGATAGACAGAAGAATTTTGAAACTATACTAAAGCTATAAACTAAACTAAAGCTATTTTGAATTTTGAAGAAGAATTTTGTGAACTATAAATAAGCAGGGTATAAAAAAGAAATTTAATAACAGAGTATTAAATTATCTTGTAACAGCATTAAAGAACATCGTAAATAGAAGATCATTAAATATAAAAATATACCAGGAAAACGTAATTGCTAAAAAGGTGAAGTATACTTTATTAAATGAAAGCTGGCTGATATACCCCCAGGAGCTAACTAGAGCAAATTTAAACCTTTTCCTCAAACAGTTTTCCCTATAAATTTCCTGTTTTGAACAAAGCAGTAAAGTTCAACAATCAACAATCGTTGCCTGTCTACCATATTTAAAAATAAACAATTTTTTCCTAGCAATATTTTCTTTGCCACAAAACAAAGTCATAATTGTAATAAATTTATATAATTCCTATCTCTGACTTCTTGTCGTTTTATTTTTCATTAGCATAAAACTTCAGTTACGAAATCATCCTTATTAAAAATATGACACTGTATCAGGTGAAGCAAAGAAAATATTTGCTAGAAAAAATGAATAAATTTTTAAATAAAAATTAAAAAGAAAATTAATGAATAAATTAAAAAATTCTAATTTCAAGGGCCGTGACAAAGATTGAAGCCTGTTCTATTTTTCATGTCTAAATTTCTCTGTGACTGTAACTTAATTTATAGCATAATATCCTGTTTAATTTTTTTTTTTTTAAATTGTTAGCCTTCGTCGAAAGAGTTAAGAGTTTAATCTATGGCTATTGTTTGCTTGTTAGCATAGCATCTGTTACGTGCTCCCATACCACCAGAGGTACCCGTGCCATGGTCTGGGAACCCCAGGTCTAACTGGCCTATCACCCATGAGATTATCAGTAGTATCAATCCTATCAGTGGTACCTTTGCCATGGTCAGCCCCGTTGTAATTCTACGCCCCTCTTTCCTAATATAGGACTATTTATCATAAAAAAACTTCCCGTGATTTTTTTAATACAGTTGCTTAGTCGATTCCTGTTCCGTATAAACCTTTATTACGGAAAACAATTAGAAAACGTTCTAGTTCAGCTTTATAAAAAAAAAAAAATAAATAAATAAGAAAGTTTACTTGATAATCCTTTCTTCCAATTATAAGGCCAATTAATCAGCAAAATACAAAGCTTCATTTAAATTATTAATACAAATAGGTAGTTGTACATTGATATAACAGGCCCAGGTGCAGTGGCGAAGCCAGAGAGAGGTCCAGAGGGTCCGCACCACCCCGAAATTACAAAATACTTTTACTTATTCTAATCTGTAAACAAACATTATATAAACCTATTTGAATATTATTTTATAAATATTAGAGAAAATATTAGAGAGGGTTTCCTTACAACCCGACCAAACGAAATCCGGCCCAACGGCACTATTTTTCCGTGCAATATGGTATATCATAAAATGAAAACTAGCGTTAGTTAAAAATTTGGCAAAGTTAGGATCATAAAAGGATAGTAAAATATATTATATAGTAGTATAATAATATATTAGTATCAACATTAATATATTATTAAAATAGGTTAATAGAAAATTAGATATTAAAAAAAACTCCCAGCGTCATGTAGGTGAGGGAATGACGAAAGCATTGTTATCTAAATTTACTGTGTCACTTTCAATACAATATCAGTTCTCAATACAATCATACAATAAATAAAAAGCAACGCGCGTTTCACATTATGAAAAGAATTTAAAAATTATAAGTTGTTTTCTTGCCTTTGTATTGATGGTGAGGGAATGACGGTCAATAAAAACACGTGTTGATACCTATTGATACCAGATACCTATTGATACTACGTGTTGATACCAGACCTATCTTTTCATTGGGAACCAACCCGTTGCAATATGTGACTGCAAGCTTCTTTATAATATTTCGCCTTTAACACTATTGACTAAGGGATTGAAGATTCTCGCCCAAGTCATGTTATATCGCAAAAAAATACGAAAAATCAACAAGGTGAGGGAATTATGAAAATCTTGGACACACTTTTTTTTGGCTCTTGCTTCAAAATATTATTGATTCTGAAATTATAAACGATCTCGTTCCAAAAATTTAAATGTTTATCCTTGGGAGATACAGGTATTCCAAAGTTGAAATCATCTTGTAAATTATCCTTTGAGAAAGTTAAAGCTGGAAAGTTTGAGTTTGGATTCGGTGAGGGAATGACGAATTCACTATCAAAATTTTTTTCTTTCTTTTAGTATAATTAGTATTTCAACTAAAATTTAAATGGATTTAATAAATAATATTTATCGATACACTTACAAAGGCCGAGAATTCTCTTCCACTATACACAAGTACGTGAGATACACTGTACCTTCACACTCTTTCAGTTTAGAAGTCGCCTTCGTCAACAGCAGAGCTCGTTAAAAATCATTTACACCGGCTTATTGTGCATAAAGATTATGTGCTTCATTATGTCACTTAAGATCAAATAATAACCAGAAAAAATGCTATCTGAAAGAAAAAGATGGAAGAATAGCATGATACATCAAAACTGATAAAAGTTAAGCATATCATAATTATTTTCTTGCGTTTCCTTAGTTATTTAACATTTAGTTTGGTAATTTATAGTATAAGCAGTAAAGATAAATATCCGGCTTTATACTTTGAACTTTTTTTTAAATGTCCACATTTTATTGTTAACAATTTTTATTCTTTATTGTTTGTCAAAGTTGAATTTTCATTTTTCAAGTTTTCTAATTTGATAAAATATTAAAAAGCAGAATAAAACCAAAAAGTAAAGAAAGAATAGCATTTAGTATATAAATAACATAAATAAGTTAAAGGAAATAAAGAACAAAATTTAGTTAGGTTAATATAGATGTTTCATACATTGGACACTTGTCCACAGCAGCCCTAACCACTGCCCAATATAATCCCCAACCACCTTTTCGAAAAAATCATAGCATATAGCCTTCAGACAAATCTAAACATTAATTATTCAAATTATTTTCAATCCATGACATAACACGGCATAATTATATAAAATAAATACTTGCACTTAAAATGTAGCAATGTGCGTAATATTAGAAAAAAAAATGCTACAAAAATATAAAAGTCTACATACCTTTTCGGTTTGAAATATAATGACATATACTGAGCCATTGGGTTCACTTTAGTTTGGCAAACACTGACAGGAAAGTTCAAGTTCCAACAGACAATTATGACGGATATAAGAAAGTGTCCAATGCTATCCCACGTCCAATGTATCCTCGTTCTCTCTCCTATAGACTACAGAAAAATAAATAGAAATAATTAGAAACATATATAAAATAAGTAAAATAATATATGTACACCACTAATAAAAATAAATAGATAAATAAACTAAATAATAGCAAAATATATAAACAAATAAGATAAAGACAATTCATTTTAAGTAAAAATAAAATAAATCATCTCAAGGACTTTCATAACTATGTACAATATTTACATGCTGCAGTAAAGCAGGACTCTTGGTAATCTCAGTGCTTCTCCCGCGTCACTGGTGTTGAAGCCAAATGAGGGCCGGATAAAAATCGCACAGGATGATATGCTGAATGCAAAGAGCCTAGCGTTTTTTCATGATTCACTGATCGAGTAAAAAGTACTATCTCATGGCTTATGAAATGGGTGGAAATCTAATTCATACTCATGAAAAAAGTGGTAAACCAGTATAAGGAGTTTTCGATACTTTAGTAAGAGCAGAAAAGCTAACTCACCAACTCAATAAAAAATGAGCAATGAGGAAGAGGGGTCTCTACCTCGCAAACAAGTAATGATCGGAGTTAAGAGATCAAGATTCGCTCAGAAGAGCTAAGCTCTCTCATTAATTAAAATTGACAAAAACCATCATTGGAGATCATTCAGTCGAACTGATTCACTTCATTGAAATACCAATAACTTTGCCTGAATCAATGATCAGTCGTTGAATAAAAATTGCGAATCAATTCATAGGCGGATGTCGAGTAGAACCATTGAACCAGGATCTCATCTTCAGATCACATTCCAGCTTTATATGATTATTAATCTGTATAGATTAATTATACATTATAAATTTAAATTAATAAATATTATTATTATGTATTTCAATAATTATTTGTTATTATTAACAAACATTAATAACTTTAAAATTATTAAATATAATTACTTTTAATATCTCTCTGTTTGACTTTAAAGACAAGAGCTTAATCGATGGTTTGGACAATTATATAGACTGCTTAACAGAAAATCCCAGCTTTCAGTTGACAACAAACTACTAATTTACAAGGAAATTCTGAAACCTATCTGGACGAACTGTGAGGGACAGCTAGATTTTCGAGCTTCAAACGCATCCAATCCTTTCAGTCCAAAGTCCTTCGAACAAAAGTCAATGCATACTATGTAACCAACAATACCCTACATCATGACCTTAATATTTGTTTTTTTAGACCTTGTTCCATCCAAATTCTTCAACTTTCAACATAGCCTTACTCATCATCCTAATCCTTTAGCACAATCCCTACTAACTCCACCTATCCCTATAGTCATCATCGAAGGTTGAAACGGCAGTTACCCCGAGACCATTTGTAAATATGCATATTGGAGTTCTGGCAATGCCCAGATACACCACGCAAGCTCAGTGCCTAGACGGCTATATCTTGCTCCACTGACTTCAAAGCCAGTGACGCGATTGATATAAGTATGGCTGCGTTTAAGATGCTTATGTTAATTTATAATATTTTATTTTATTAAAATTCTGATAAAAGTGAATTTTCAAATGTAATTGAAAAATACATATCTATTTTAATGTTCGTTTGGTATAGGAATATACTCACGTCCCAATATAGCAGCTTAAGAAACTTCAACCAAGGCCTCTCAGGTGCTATTGAAAAACAACACGTGGAACTTCGAACATGTTATTGAAATGACATAATTTCGCCTAATGACACTATTGAATTTTGGCAGAGAGGCTACTCCTGTAAGAAAATAACAATGACACAGGTGTAGTTTCACACCTCTCTGTAGTTTGCCCAATCCTCGAAGCGATGGCTGGCGCAGGGCCAATGGGGACCCTATCGTCACATCTTACTGTTGGTAGGAGAATACGTTAACATGTTGTATACAGAAATGTTGTATCGTCAGTTTCGTTCATCAAAATACTAGCAAGGTCCTTCAAATATTCATTATCTATGTAATAAAAGCTTACGTGCGTACGTACGCCGATAATCGTTGGCATCACAACTTCATACCCATGGAAGAAAGTTCACTACGCAAACTTTTTAAATAAATGTGAAATTATTGTGTGAAAACGTGGATTTTTCGAAAATAAAATAGGAGGGAAATGTAAAAAAAATATCTGATGTGGACAACACATGACTTCCTTGTACGCCTATTAAACTATAAATCGGTGGCTCAAAAAGTGATCCTGAATTTGGTTACTAGTTTCCGAAGATCGCAGTATCTCAAAAACAACACTCGGCGTCCCGTCATCCATCTATTTACACACACAAATAGGGAGGAAAACCAGTATTTCACACTAAATTTTAACTCTTAGAACAAGTAATAAAAATGTTTAATTGGATTGGAAACCAAATTGCGTTTGTAATCTTTATTACCGAAACATATGATTTATGTATTTAATTTAAATATCATTTTTGATGTAAGCTTATTATGATCTTCAAGTAAAGTACCGTTATCGGTTCACCAATTTTAGCCAAAATATAGTAAATACATTCACATCAATATAAAAGTCCTATTTACCAAATTTGAGATGTTTTACATTATATTTTAATATAATTTTTGATGAAAGTCTAATATGAGCTTCAAGTAAAGGTAGTACCGCTTCCGGTTTTCCAATTTAGACCAAAATTTAGTATGTTACTTAAATCAATATATAAGTTATAAATACCAAATTTGAGAAGTTTTGCAAAGTATTTTAATATGATTTTTGATGGAAATCAATTACGACCTTCAAGTAAAGTACCACTTCGGGTGATTAAGCAGTGACCAAAAAGGAGGTTCACAACTAGATTTTACAACAATCCTAAATACAAAATTTCAATTTTCTACGGCTAATCGTTTTGGAGTTATGCGAAATACGAACGTACGTACGTACAGAAGCCACGACGAAACTAGTCAAAATGGATTCAGGGATGATCAAAATGGATTCAGGGATGGTCAAAATGGATATTTTTGTTGAAATCTGAAAACCGAAAATTTTCGCGATTACAATACTTCCTTTAGTTCGTACAAAGAAGTAAAAAGTATGAAAACATGAAAATTTATGACCGTTTAGATAAATTTAAGACATTCTGACCCTGTTAAAATTACTGCAAAAAATGTGACTGAACAACATTTTACAGGTTACTAATTTAAAAGTTATATTATATTTTAGGGGTTTAATAATAATAATGGGTTACCAGCTGTATTGTATTTTATTAATTTAGTTCAGCTATCGTTTTCCATGTTTTTTTACTGAAACGATGTGAAAGAAACGAATAAATATTATGCTTTGTATTTAAATTTCCCTGTTATTGAAACCTCTTTAAAACCCGTTTAATAATAAATCCTTAAATAATCATCCCAATAAGAAATAATTCTAGGTCTAGAATTAGGGTTCATTTATTAACCTCTTCTCCCCATAAAAAAAAACCATGATAAAAAATAGAAATATACAAAAAAATATTTTTAATTTTATATTTATATGTTTATAAAAACAACTTTACTTTTTATTTCATTTGTTTCATATTTTCTTTTATGATTTCTTTAATCATCAACTCAATATCGCAAATGAACATCAACTAACTAATTATGTTTAAATTAAAAATATTTTGATGATTGATAGTTCAAATTTTTATAAAAAATAAAAGAAAACAGCATATTTCAAAATTCGCGAGGTTTTTGAAATTTTATGATCTATTTAAATACTCCAAATACTTCAAAAAATACTAACTAAATTTTAAACACAAACACTAATGATATTCATTTTGGAAAATGCGGTTAAATAGCTATAAATGTAGGCTAGCTACGACGATGCATCTGTCCTCTAGTTTATATGGTAACAACCATATGCCTTAGAAGAACAGTGTGCAAGATGACTTAAGGCCTACAAATGAAACGAGAGTCCATAACTATCCATATCATTAAAATAAAACGAAATATCCTACATATTTATACATATAAATCATATACAATATCGTATAAATTATGTACAATATTTGCATTCTTTAACAAAGCATTACATGCCAAACTAAACTTGTCATCCCACTTAGGGAGTTACATAGTTATCAATTTCGTCACAATCTGTAGAATAGACGTAGTAATATAAAATAACTCAAAATAAAATAATTAAACTCAGGAATTAATTTCGTCGACACATGTCAGTCTCGGTGACAAATTTGTTAGTACACATTGCTCTTGCCCTGAAGATGGTAAAAATAATAAATAAAGTAAATAATATAAACACGAAAATTAACGTTTATACGTTGACAGAACGTTGTAGAAGACAGAGCTAAAATAGTCACCGCTTTAAGGTACTTGTCTCTCTTTTGTCTCCAGTAAGTAATCAGATAAATAGATTGATTCAATAATCTGAGAGACTAGTGGTCTAGCTATAAAAGTGCCCATATTATCCAGCCAATGAATGAGAGCCATATTTTATCGGCCCCTTTGATTTGAAAGCTATTTTATTCTGAGTAAGATTTGTCTAGTTTTATCGAACAGAGGCAAAAGGAGGAGAATATATCAAAACATTCTGGTACGGGAAGGAGTGTAGAAAACTGTATCTGTGGAAGGAAAGGTAGAGGCGTTTGATTCGCAAGATCAACTGGTTACATGTATCTGGATGACTCGAAGACCAATCCAACAAAACAGTTAATAACTAGTTGTGAACATCTTTCCATCTAAGCAGTTCTTATCAGCTGTATATAGGTTTCACTTATTACAATCTATCTGTTTGTATCTTTATTTAAAGGTGAGACGGATTACACTGATTTTCTGATCTTTGTTAAGTTCAATGCCACATCCAAGACGTGAAACAAGTATAAAACCCTCCCCTCTCATTCTCTATGCCACCTTTACAATAATTATTTTTATAACATTCGCCCAACTCTTCGGAAGTTATTGAAAGCCAGTGGAGGCCATGTAAACGCAGCGAGCATTCATTCACTGCATTTTAAATTCAGTTTATGCATATATAAGTTTAATGAAAATTTTAAGCGATTTTTTTTAAAATTTACGAAAGGGTAAAGTTAAATAAAAAAACTTGTGCGATTAAGTTTCATTTTTATAAAAAAAAAAAAAGCTCTAACGCCGTTCAAGAAATTAGTAAACTGAGAGAGCAAAACCTCATAACTAAGAAAGCTGTTTTAAAAAATTAGAGTCTCGTTTAGGACACATTCGTTCGAAAACTGCACTCTAGTGATGGAAAATGATATGCTGTACTGTGAAAAGTCATCTTAATAGTAAACTGAGTGAGCTGTAATTCTTTTTAATATATAGGTAGAAACACACTGGCTTTGTTCACACCCCAGTATTTCTGCAAAATTATACGTCAGTTGTACGGTAATGGATGGATGAATCCGCACATACAAACTCCGCAAACTAGAGAGACTGAGAGAGCTCTTCCTTCGAGAACCGTACGTGCCCCTGAGACACGTGGTCGTAAAGGTGAAGAAAATGTTGGCCAACGGAGAGCGGTAATAGGTCGCGGCTGAGGTCAGTGGGAACTCGTGCGCAGGGGACCGGCCTCTTCGTCACGACGTGTCCACGTCTTCGCCTCTCCCGAACCTACCGCTCCGGTAAATAGTTACGGTTCAGGTTTGGTTCTGAATATCAGGTTGTATTGGCCGGTTAATTCTCTTGTTGTTGGGGTTAGTAAGGAGAGAAAAGGAACGGAAGGTAAAGTACCAGAAGAGCAAAAAAAAATTATTCTTATTTTGCTTCCTCACTACCAAAGGGAAGCTTTTTATTCATTCAGGAAGTGAAAAAAAATGTTTGTCCTCAGAATTGAAAATTTTCACTCGCGTTTGAAGTTTTAGACATCAAGGAATTAACTTAGATTCATGTCTGTCGATCAATCTGACTAGTCAAAGCCATGTAACGTGAATAATACCTACTACCGTCAATCCGAATATGATGGCCCTATATCAATTTCAGGAAATTTCATCCACTACTATCGCTTACACATGCGCAAACGTATTTTCTTTTATGGCTATATTTCAAAAAACTTTGGCCCAAAGTTAGAGGAACGTTGGATGCCAGTTTGCAAATGGTCCAGTATCAATTTCAACAAATTACACACACATATATAATTTAATTTTCTGAATCATCACGAAATAAACAATTAAAACATAAAAATTATTAACGCTAATAATAGCAGGGTAGGGCCGATTTTAAACATAATAGAATGAATTACATATTGTCCATGTAAGGAATAAATAATATCAGTTATATATATATATATATATATATATATATATATATATATATATATATATATATATATATATATATATATATATATATACATATATATATTTATTTTTTTATTTTTGTTTTATTAAAGTAACAATAGGTAAATTGAAATAAATACAATGCGACTGTACACACAATGCCCTTTTTTATGTTCTTTCAGTGCATGTATTGCCGACGCGAACAACCTCTTCTAAATAAACTGAAGGATTTGTTTTATTAATCTCCTGTTAATAGACTAACTACTTAATAGTTGATATTTATTGGTACATAAATCTAATAATAAATCTAATACTTTTCATTTGTATTTATTTCTATTTTTTTTAATTTATTTTTTTTTTGTAATTAACTGTTAATTTAATGCTTCAGTATTTTTAAACAAGTTCTCATTTATGTTGGGTTCATTAAGATACTTTCAGGCGTATTTGAAATTTCTAATATTTTTGTAATTAGTTAATATATCCTAGTTAATATATTTTCTCTAGTACATTTGTAGTTTTCATTTTTTTTTTTAAAGCGTTTTTCTTATTTTGTGCTTACATTTTTTTTCTTGCTATTCTTCTTATTACCAGCCCCCACTGAATGTCTCTGACTATAAAAGAGGTAAATAAATAAATATAAAAAATGATAACATAAATATAGATTGAAAAAATATAAATAAAAATTTATATAAGCAATGAAAAAAAAAAAGTACTTTAGTTAAATCTTCTACTTTAAGAAAATCTTCCACGTTTCTGTTTTCGCTTTTCAGCAATATGCTAATCGTTTTAGGTTCCACATATCGTGAAATCAAATCAGATGCAATAAAATCTTTATATTGGGAAGATAGAAAATAATTTTTAAACAACATCGTTATTAAATTTAAGAAGTAAATAGTGCGATTTTGTATGTTACCTAACAAGAATTCGCTGCTAAGGCAAACCTAGTTTATTCCGAAAAGGCCTTAACTTAAGAGGCCATTGAAATATGGGATGATGTCTTACTTGGATTTAACAATTTAATTGAACGAAATTATATGTATTTGTATCAAAATAGGTTGATATTAAATGGTTATTACACCACCATTATAAGGCTTGTGTCCCACAATAATAAGTTTGATTATATCAAATTTAAAATTTCCTCTAGAAATTATAATATACGCTTATTTTGATACAGACCAGAATAAAAATTGGGGAATATATATAATAACAACTGCTGATCAGAGATTATTATAAATGAGGTTTGTAAAAATACAGTTACATAAACGAATTGGAACATTTAATAGAGCTTATTTATTAGAAAGTTAATATTTATGTGCTTCACAAATCATGAGATATTATTCTTGTTGAAAGTTAATTATTTTATCTTTTGATAAGTTGAATTCATACCACATTTAATTTGATCTGTAAATTTGTCGTTATGAAGAATTTACAAGGGAAGCAAACTAAAATTTTCCTGGGATTTTCACGAAATAATTTCAATGTTTTAAGTTATATAAAATATTGTGGGCCACCACCCCAAATTTACGCCCATTTCCTTCAGAACGAGGAAATCGAGAGAAACCGTTTTAAACAAAAAAATCATTTTCGATTTTTTTTTTTTTTTGGTAAATTACGCCCATTGACCTAGAATATACAGTTTTGAAATTTTATAAATCTAAAAACACATTATGAATAGGATTAGCTTTTTTTTTTTCTGCTACTAGACTCATTCGTTTCATCAACCTAGGACGTAACCGAGGTAAGGGAATCTCCAAGAAAGGGGGTAAAAAATGAAGTCGTAATACTTCATTCGGATCCGTTATCTTGATGATTTGCTCTTTTGTTTTCGTACTTTATTTTTGCATATTAAAAGCAAAAGCAAAGCGTTTTTTGCTTTTTTTTTCTAAATTTAAAATAATTAAAAGTAATCGGAGATGGACGATTTGTCAGGATCGACAAGCAGGTGAGACATTGCTTTCTATTGAAAATGAGCAAAATAAAGAAACTGACTTTGCTTTCCTCATTTCACAGAAAAAAAAATCATGAAAAGTTATTTAAGTAGTTTAATATGGTCTATACGGTTTTTCAATGTCAGAAATTTTATAGTTAGACTACCCTGCGAGTTCTTGTTATCAATTAATCATAAGCAACAAATGTTCACATTGTCTCTATAGATTGATGGAATCAAAGAAGTTATGTAAAACAACTATTAGATTTTTGTTTCTTCCATTTTCCTTGTAATATTCATGGCTTTAATAGCCATAAGATCGTGCTTCTGATATATTCCATTTCAAATGCTAGTTTCAATTAATTATTGTAATTGGATTAATAGTTCTAACAATTTATGTCCATACCAGAAACATTCATCAATCGTTCATGCACCTTTTATTTAACAGTTTAATAACAGATAACGTTACTTTTTTTTATTGATTTATTTTTTTTTTGGTTTTAAATACCTTGCAGATTATTTTTTGCCTTAAACACCGTTCTCACTCTATTTCAAATGCAACAAATAAATATCTAGTGAATAATTTTCGAAAAATGTCTGGAGAAATTTTATATTTTGCTTTTTTTCCAACTTTTAAAGCCCCTTTATCGCGTGGAATAATTTTTTTTTTTTTTTTTTATATACTGAGGCTATGATAAATCCAATAAAAAAAAAAGATTACCTGTGTGACCATTGCAGTCTCTAGTCACTAAAAAAAGTGTAACAATATCAATTCAAACATTACAAATTTTTAAAAATTGCAATGGGGAAAAAAAATGTAAATTTACTGAATTTAAAAAAATAAAAATATATAAACCATGAAACTTTAATATTCAAATCAGTTACAAGAAAAGAATTTTGGTAATATGTGGTGGCTTGTAGTTTTAATGTTTATTTTAATTTTTTTAATTTTATTTTCTGATTATAAATTTTGTTTGGCGTAATATAGCTTCACATTTAAAGTCATATTAGGGATTGAAATTGTCTCACAGGAAACTCAAACACTCTCTTAGTTGGATATATTCTAGACATATATACATATATATATCTGAAAAATTAGTAACTCTTGGTTTGATCATCTCATGCTCCATACATTTATTTCATGGTAAGTAATTCTATGTTCCTATTTATAATACACTAGATCTAGAAAAGGCGTGAGCCTAAAATATCGCACTGATTTAATTCATCTAGCCCAAATATTTCTGCTTTAAACCAGGAGGAAATCTCGAAGAGGAATCCGAGAAAAGCTAAATTATTCATTAAACGTTTCCCAGGAATTTAGCAATTTCTGTCATATCCCCAAGGATCTCTGATGGTCCTGCCAGGGAAGAGACACCTGGTTTCACGGACCGTCTCCTTTCGTGTCGAGATACATCAGAAGACAGCGAGCGCCTTGCGGTCTGCGGGCCGCTGCCAAAACAGAGGGCCATCTGTTTCCTTTGTATTCTAATTCTGGCCGGGATTGTTAATGGGTAATTTACCAGGGCGGACATCTTGCCAGGTCGATGTCTGTACAGCATAGGCCCTAATTAAAAATTCCATAGCGGTCGTTGTGCAGGAAGTCCTCTGCCAGCAGGATAAGTAACGAAAGTAGAGAGGGGAGGAAGAAGAAGGTTAACTACACAATCTGATAAAAAAAGAGGATCTTACGATAATTATCATTAACAAAAACTGATTCTAGTGAAGAGTTGGATATCCAAATAACACAAAATGCCTATATGGTTAGTACTTATAACCTAAATAGAAACCTTTGATTTTGGAGACATAGATATTGAAGGGGAAGACTGTTAAATATCTAGAATCCAAACTATCTAAAAGAAAAAAAAATCAGGAGGAAATAAAAGTAAGATTAAAGTTGAGAAATGCATATTTTTCTATTGTAAAAACAATCTATTGCCGAAAGGCTAGGATGAAAAAATTAAAATAATACTACTTTGAAAAAATTTTAATTTTTATAATTTAGGTAAAAATTTTAAGTAAACAATTATTGTGGATAGGAGTTTTTAGAAAAAAAAAACCCTAATTACATATAAATAATATTAGCCTAATAAGAAAATTTGCAGAGGATAAAGTTTTTTTTATTTTTAAACTGTGTCCTCTAATTTTGTTGTCCTTATAGTTACTGGTAATAATAAATACTAATACTGTACTGGTTTCGTCCGCGTTAAATTTGGATTAAACCCTAAAATGCAAAATAACCTTAAAAATAATAACCTATAATATCTGTACATTCGGTGAATAAGTGGTTAACTCGGCTTCTAAGATACATGAATTACGTCCACTACTGGGTTGTAAAAGGTGATTTATACATCCTGTAGAAAAGGTTTGGCCAAAAACTAAGACGGTGTGGAGATATCGTGATGTGAATAATTCACCAAATTCCTTAAACGGCTGATTTTTAGGAGGTAATAAAACTTTGAAACTGTTCTCCTGAAAAGTTTGAATTTTTGTCTTAACCACTTATTCACCGGAGGTACAGATATGTTGTTTAGTCTCATTTGTTCAAGATATTTTCAAAGAACAAATTCAAACTACAATACATTTTTATAAACGGCAATAAACTTTCACATTTTAACACTTCTCTCTCACTTTAAGATCCCATCTTATTTAAATAATGTTTTTACACTTATTAAAAAGTTTGTGTTGTAGACTTGCTTCCATGGGTAAATCGTCATGACAATGGCTCGTATGCAAGTTGGCATGAGGCCGGGTCATGCATCCCGGCTCTTTATTGATAACTGTAAATTTTATGGGATTCAAACCGAAGGGCCCGGAACATTTCCGAGGGACAGTGTCGAAATTTGTAAAACCCGACTCGTCCCGTCTCGATCTACGAACTATTTGAAATCTCCTACTTTTTGAGTAAATTTTTAGGAATCGAATTAGGGATCCTATTTTAAAACGAAATTGAAATCCGTCACTTCTCCATGAAATTCCTTTTCTTTTGACACCTCATTTGTAAAAAGCCATCGCTCCAGAGATTCGAAAAAGCAAATTTTAATTTACATAAATACATTTTTTTTAAATTTACCTTTTTATTTATTTACTTATTTTTTAAATATTTCTAAAATGGTTAAAAGTTGTGAATGGTTTCCTCTCTCCCCACAGGTTACGCTATAAAGAGCACTTGTGTAATGTCAATTCACTAAATTAAATTAATATAACATTTATAAATATAAATTACAATACCGCATCATAAGTTATTAATTTATATGAATCAGAAAAAAAAATAAATACCACAAAAAATAATGAGAATTTTTGTTTTTAACCAAAAATGAAATGTTTTGTAAGGGCATTAAATAAATTTTTATTGCATAATTATTATAGGAAATAATCGTAAACAAATAGTACTATTTTTAATTTTTTTTTTTAATAACCTTCAAAATATATTCAAATGGCTTGGTAAATATTCGGCGAAAAAAAAATTTAATGCAATATGAAAACTATTTAAATAATAAAATGAACAATAATGTAGGGATACCAAATGTTTTATTCTCAGTATCAAACGAAACACCACGGTCATCACCCCTAGTTCAATATTTATAAAACTAAATTTAAGTTTAAATTTTAAATATAAAATGGCAGAATGCCTAGAGCCCTTTTATCCTGCTCTCTAGTTTTATCTCGTATTTTATAACGGCATCAACTTCAGCTCCAGTTAGTGGCCTTCTCTCTTCTTCTTTCTAGTCGTCCTGTCAGCTCTCATGTTCACTGCTTTGCTTCTCTATGGAAAAGTTTCTATTTTATCTTCTCGTTAGTCGAGCTGAATTTTGCTCAGTCGGTGGAAGAATCCAATTAGGAATAGTTTCAGGTTTTAAATACTTGTTTATAAAAATATAAATTTCGATAATTTGGCACTTCCGGAGGTCAAAAACTTCCAGATTAAAATACAGAAATATTTAATTATAAAAAGATATATAGTTCCGGTGCCTCTGGCGAGAGTCGATCCCTTCCCACCTGTATTTAGATGACAAAAATACAGTACATGGATGAATATTAAATTACTTACTATCATCCGATACTCGCTTGTGTTAGTAGCACCCAAATAATAAGATATCAGGCTTCATCCCAGACAATAAAATTTAAAAAACAAAAATATATATCAATGCTTACACAAGGATGTAATGTGGTCAGTCGGTGCTCGTCCACTCTCAACTTCAACGTTTTTTTGCACATCTTATGAAAGCTCAGAATAGGCTTTTTATAGGAGGCTGTGTGTGTATCAGGAGGATCTCCCGGCCCAAAAGTCATGGCTGACATAACAGAATAACAACATTTTCTGCCACATTCCAGATTCGCATGCGAGAACGGGTGTTATGGGCCAAGTACCTTGCCCCACTTACACACATAATTACACCCAAATAGAAATATATTGTAATGGTAAAATTGGTTAGAGTTAAAATGTTAATAATACGTAATTAAATATTATTTTTATACACAAGAAAAATAATCGTGCTTTTCCAGGATGTAAATAGTCCCCCAGAGGTTTGGTCCATGGACAGTCTGCTTTGGTGAAAGATAAAATAGGTCCTCGTGCGCCTGCTGACCCTGAACAGACATAATCAGCAGATCTAGACCGATTTGTCACTGTCCTTGAACCCGAGTGAATCGGTGGGAAGGATCCCGCAGAATTGGCTTCAAAGGAAGCCTTTACGGAGCTATGGATAGCTATGGAAACCATGGTTCGTAGTACCTTGAGGCAAGGTGACTCCCTCCAAGCTGTCTCTATTCCCGCAAGCAATAATACGTCTGTAAGAATACCACATCGCGCGGCCAAAGCTCTTCAAACAAGGTTTTGTTAGTATTCTGCGACTTTCACGATGCATTTAAGGGATTCTTTGTAATTATGCGTTCATACCATTAAAATTATTTAATGAACTTTATCATAGTTTAATGAGACAGAAGGTTTTATTAGAACATTATAATATACTCTATAGACAGTATTACTCAATTCAACGAAACTTTCAATATTTACTTATATATTCATTGCATCCAACAACCATGGGTCATTGGCGCATATTTGTATGCTCGTCAAATTTTTATTGCAATACGATAATAATACAAACACTATAACAGAAATAATTAATTTATTGCCGTTTAAACCTTTTTTTTCGATGATAAACCCTGTTTTGATCGCACTGTTTCCAAATCTTTCGGGTAAAAGTCGATGTCCGAAGGAGTTATGTGACTGGGCGGATGTTTACGAGCTTAGAGAACCAGTTTTTGTTTCAGAAAGCAAAAATATTTCTGTTTTGGAGCTAGTTCTCCAGACACGTCTGGTTTGGTCCAGACGGTCTATTTTCTTTATCTGACTCTGTTCATGTATAAAAACCTGTTTATATAAAAGGCATCTATATGAAATCAGATAGAAAATAAAACTATAACATATTATCCCAAATGCGTATTAATTAATTCAACTAATTACAATATTACCTAATTATAGTTGTTAACTACAGATACACACTCATTATTATACTGACATTTAAAAATTGGACCTCACTTAGTATTAGTATGGAGCGTTAATTAGTATTTACGCAAAATTAATTACTTGATAATTATCAGTTTGATTGACATGAAACATGTAAAAAACCCATTGAAAATTCGTAACATATTCGTCTTATGAATAATAAGAGGAAAATTAGCGAGGAGTGTAGTTCTTTACCTCAGTGATTTTCATTTATATTATGTAAATTTTTTTCCTTAAAGTAAACTTTCAAAACGCAAGTGGCAATTAAAATCATAATTATAATGAAATTAACTTAATTTTTTTTTTACTTCGTTCATTCCATTCACAATAATAATTATATATATCGCTAGATTGCAAGAAAACTGGCACGACACCAAAATTTGTACTTTTGAGAAAACGGCCCTAAAATATTTTAACGAATTTCTACAAATTGTTACTTACCTTACAAATTTATAAATAATTTCTTATGCCAATTTGGAAGTATTTGTGGCCCTCTTCGGTTTTGGATTGTGTCGGTTTTCTTCCAAGGTTTATTTTGTATTCGATGCACAAGGCGGAATAGAATATAACGGAAACTTGAAACCTCAAATTTTGAGGGGTGCTAAAAAAAATATTTCTCGGTCGATTACATAGCTTATTGAAAATAACAAACCTAAAATGAATACAAGAAAAATAAATTAAAAATTATTATTATAATGAATTATATGGCATATTAACTTAGCTATAGAATAGTAGTTATATGCTCTATAGTGTGCATAGTAAAATATACGGTATAACACATAAAATATTAAATATTATGCTATATTATGTAGTACACAAATAGGGATGGCAAGCATATAACAATATTTTTAAACATATTTTTTTTTATTATAACCATTAATATGGTTATAATATATATAATAATACTGATATATCAATGTTTTAATGTTGTTGTTTTGGTTTTTTGCCTTCACTAGTTATGTGAAATGAAAGTTGACAGTTCTTTAACCAATGGATTTCAGTGAGCATTTAGTCTGTCGTATAATTCTGTGTATAATTATATTTATATTAATATTTAAGTCTCTTACTGGCGCAGGGGAAGATGGAGTGGGTTAAATAAGTTTCAGTTCATTTGAATAAAATTGTTTACGTTTAATTTTTGCATAACTGTTTATCCGTGATTCATAAGTCCATGTCTTTCTGAGAAAATATATGAGCAGCGACAAAAATTGTACTAAATACATCATTCGAACCAAAACTACGGTTCACAGAAACCAACCAAGCTTTACTTAATAACACAACGCAAGTCAAACTGACCATCAACCAAGCGACACATTTTGAAATTAGTTTTAGCAGAACGCATCCAACAAACTGTGTAATTTTCTACTTACCACATGCTTACGTTAATTCAACTAAAAATTATGTATAATAAACCAAGTTTGTAAATAAATTTGCTTTTTAATTTAAGCTGGATATAATTTCATGTGAAAATATTCATTTTATTTCATGTGAAAATTTTCATTCAATTTTTTGTAAAAAATTTTATTTCCATTTACCCATTCCAAATTGCTGTTTTTGGGGGTTGGTATATTTTCGCATAGTTGTGACCATATCGACGTCGTTTTTGAAAAAAAACGTAAGCGCTATTTAGCAAACTTTACAGGAAAGACATGAAACGGTTTTTCCCCAAATAACAATGTATATTTTTTTAATTTTATTCTTTATTGTATAGAGTAGGAGTTTATTAACCTGGCAAAACCTTTATAATTACAATGTATTTTAAAGGATTCTAGCACTGGGTAAGGCCAGGGTGACAACTGAGAGTCGTTAGTATTTGGTGCTTACGTCATCAATAAGTGCTGACCATTACCATTTTTTTTTCTCGCTATATCGTGAGCGGGAATCGATAGAAGTGGTGTTTACGTCCCAAAATCAATTGAACCTAAATTTCGAATTTTTGGCGCTTAGGCCTTTTCAAAAAAACGACGTCGATATGATTAATTATCTATTTCAATATTACTTATCTTGAGGTGCATAATTGCTTGCTTCTTAAACTGGGGAATAGTGATTCTTTATTCATGTATAAAGTTAATTCATTAATAACTATTAACTAATTAATATAGGTTGAGACATGATTACAGGACAACAGTTTTCCCTAATGTTGACATATTGAAATTTAAAAATAGTGGCGTACCCAGGATTTCATTTCGGGGGAAGAGGGGGCCCATCGAAGGGTCTACTTTAAAGAAATCCACCACAACCGGGTATGTAAGGGAGCCCTCTCTATATATATTATTTCATATGCCTAGGTATATAATTTATGAAATAACATTCAAATAGGTTTGTGTAATTTTTGTTTCAGATAAGAATAAGTAAAAGTATTTTGTAATTTCGGGGAGAGTGGAGTCGGACCGGCGGACCCCTCCTCTGGCTACGCCACTGTTTAAAAAGGGTTTGTTATTAATTTAATTATCAAGATTTACAATTGTATTAAAGTATAGTAAGTAAATGTGCAATATGTTTAATATGACATTACAGTAACCTGTGTCGGCATTGCCCAATGTTAACTCTCCAAAGACATAGTATGATTTTCTAAAACTAATTTATCCCAGTACTAAAATAATAGCATACTCTATGTTGAAATGGCAATTGAAGGAGAGGCCAACTTATACGAGGGAGATGGGAACGAGAGCTGGACTAGCGAGGTGATGAACCTTCGGAGTAAGGTCACGCGTGATATGGCTTCATTGGCTGTTCCTTGTTAGGCTCTCTATTACCTTAAAAACACCAAGTGCACAACCGAAATGAAAGAAATAATAATAATCGTCATCTTAATAGCGTATAAAACAAAATTGGCAAAATTTCAAAGAGGAGATTGGCAAGTCAAAAAATCACCGGGTTCTGAGAAAAGTGTTGCTAAATTTAATGTTTCTTTCCTTTTTTTTCTTCTTTTTTTTATATCTTGGATGAAACTTTATTTTAGATTAGCTACTTGGCAACTTCTTTTTAAAGTACTTTTCAGAAGTCACTGAACTTCTAGTATCATTTTGGCAACATTTTTCAATCTTATAAAATTTCTTTAACATCAGAATGATAACAATTAATAATATATTATTAAAATAACGGAACCAATGCCCAGGACCTCACCCGGACAAGAACCTAAATTACCATAAAATCCTCATTCAAGACTATCACAACTCCTTTGCAACATTTATTAGACAATCCCCCAAAACTTCCAATTAATTACAAAAGGCTCATTTGCAAGGCTATAATTGAATTGTTGGCTGAACCAACTTTGATGTTAATTTTTTTACAATTACTTTTTTTGTTGGAATAAGGTAGGCTGTGACTTTCCCGAACAGTGAGTCACAGCCTACCTTATTCTACCAAAAAAGTAATTGTGAAAAAACCCCATCTGCAATGTTGTTCCAGCCAGCAATTCAATTAGGTCTATGTGGGTAAACTAAAATCCTTTGTAAAATTATAAATGCTTCTATTACATAACAAATAAAATTATCCTTAATGTCCCAGCATGAATCCTATTTGACCAGGAATAGATAGGTACCTACTATTCATTACAAACTTCATGCCCACTCAACTTCACTTGACTTAGAAGTTGACCCCGGGACTTTCTGACACAGAACTGTAATTTCAAGGTCAATAAATCAGCACCTGTCAGTTACTATTAATAACAATCAGCAGGAGGACTGTTAGCAGTATTACCCAGCGGTACCACTTTCATATCTTTAATTTACTTGCATAATTATGTGAGTAGATCCCTCATCCAGAACCTCTTCAGTCATCTTCAGATATTCTCGGCCATGAGAGCTGTGACTATTTCTTTTGTAAATAGGTTGCAGAGTTCGTCCAACTTATCGCGAAATCGTCTGTAGTTCACCGTAGGCACACTGTACACCTGAACACATATCATGGACGGTCGGCACATGTATGTCACATTGTAAAGTGATATTATTTACGTATCATGGTGCCAAGGCAATTAGACGTATTATCGTAGGCTGAAAAGATTGAAGTCATTTTATGGGTACCGTATATTTGTAGTGGTTAAGTCCAAACCGATTTTCATAGGTACGTGTAAATACCTAATTTTTGCTTTTAATAAGAAATGTCGTCATAACGGTGAGTAAAATAATTTGAGTCTTATATTTAATTATGTATGTTTTTTTTTCTATAAGGACCTCATTTTGTTTTCATAGTAAAAATTAATTCTAGGAATTGTAATCTGTCAGTTATTAGTAAACTGAAAAAAATCCACAGATTTTATTCAAAGAGATAATATCTGTAATTAAAAGACGATGAATGAACAGCTTTTCGAATTAAGAAGTGTAAGTTCTACTTAAAATCCGTAATTAAGATTCTATATTTATATTTTTATCTTCAAAAATTTGCTTTAAAGGTCAAAACAGTACTTTTAATGTATATATTATGTTAGGCGTTTCAGAGATATTTTGGCCCTCTCTTAAACTTCAAAATTATGTCCCAAAAATGCTGGGGGAGTCAATTAGTAACTAAATGTTTTCCAACATTTTTAAAATATTGTTTAGAAGCTGAAGAGGGAGACAAAGCATCCCTAAAAACTCTAAAAAAATATATACATTAAACTACTGAGTTTTAATTGACCTTGAGGCAAATTTATGAAGATAACCCTATAATATAGAAGGTCGAATATCGAAAATACATTTATTTATGTACCTAGTCTTTACAACTTAAAAAGAAGTTCAGGTACAACTTTACAAGAGAGACGCGTTATCACTGGTTCCTCCCGAACATACCCGAAGGTTGGCGGACTGACAAACTCTAGCACCATTTGTGCTAACCAACTGCTTTGTATTCATATTTAACATTCGTATTTATTGGAATTATTACTGCCTTAATTACATGTTATTTAAAATTGTTAGTGCTGTCGACTTCCGGTGATCTGAGGAAGTTGTAGTAATAATTTAAAGGAGTGATAATTTAAATTACGGTAAGGATCGATCTCAACGGAAAACGATACGTTGCTGTTTTGTTTATTTCTTGGAAGAACGTAATGAGCGGAAGTCGACAGCACTAATAATTTTAAATAATTTCTAATTAAAGCAGTAATAGTTTCAATAATTCCAATGAACACGAATGTTACAATTGAATGCAAAGCAGTTACTTAGCAAAAAAGGCGCTAGAGTATGCTACTCCGGCGACCTTCGGGTAAATTCGGGAGGAACCAGTGATAACGCGTCTCTCTTGTAAAGTTGTACCGAAGTTCATACTTCATAAAGTTCACAATGATTCTTATTATAGCAAATAACCCTCTTCATAAAAATCTGAATATCTCATACGGAGTAGATTTGGATCGAAACAGAAACATAACCTTCCGTAATGCCATAAGGCGTCTGAAAACTAAAGGTACCAGAGACTTACAACCATAAAACACTTCAATATTACCTTTATCTTTAATAAATTTACTAGCTGCGCAAGTAGTTGTTAATCGTAATAAATAAATTTTATAAAAAATAAATTGATACCCAGTACTACTTGCTGAGGAGACATTAGAAACATATACTAAGTTAACTAAAACGATATAAAACTTGGACTGTAAATTTGGTTCAACCGTAGCTTTCTTAAAATATTTTGAATTATTAAATTTCACGGCTAGGATTATTTTATATAGTAGATAAAAAAAAAGTTCATAAGTTAGTAAAACTAGTTATGATAAAAACAAATTATTTAATTAAAATAGACAATATCTCGTTTTATTATTGCAGTACGTTTCACGCTTATCTATGCATAGCTATAGATGGTTTTTGTTTGTTTTTTTCCATTGGCTTTTCAGGCCTTTGATGTTTTGCCGCCTCCTCCAACATATGACTAGCTTGGGTTATTTTCCAATTTGCATTGTAGCCCTAAGTTGTTTATTCTATATATAGATTATTCAATATATATAGAGAATGATGGTCTTCCACGTGGTAGCCCATCCATGTTGCATTAATTAGTGCCCTGATAGGTATGGAGCTACATACCTTAAGTAATTGCTCGTTCTTTTATCTGTTATTCATTCTTAAGTTATGATCGAGGGTAGCTCTTATCATACGTATGGAATGGTCACTACTTATATGCCTATATCCAGTTTCATGAATCCACTCGAGAGTCTCATAACCAAAAATTATAAAAGGCTTTGATATTCAGTGGACAACAATAAAATTTTAATCACGAAGAAATGCTGGTAATAACATGGTACGAAAATCCCACATAAGGTAGCAGACAAGACATTTCGAATGATACGAAGTACAAAGAGGCTGCAGCTTTTACTACCTGTTTTAGTCGTAATTACGGATAGGGCATTCAAAATCATTGCCTAAGGTGATAGCTTTAATTATTGTCATTGAAGGGATCAACATCAGAACCAAGGATAATTTTATCTGCGGCTTTATGGCAGATGCTGACATGTCATTATTTCAGGCTTCTGCAAAGTAACATTTTTTGTGAAACATAAAGTAACTTAATCAAGTTTTTCAATAAAAATTTTTATAGTTAATAACAGGTATCCATATGCGACTTCAAGCCTATAAAACTTTTACAGAAAACTTGATTGAGCCATTTTATATTTTACAAAAAAAGATACATATCAGCAACTGCCATTACGCAACAGAAATTACTAAATAACGTTTGAAGAAAATATCACATATACCAGCAATCAAATGTTAAGACCTCTTCCTTTTTAAGCGATATATTTTTGTAGATTACTCTCATTATTACATTCCCATTTACAATTTATATTTTCTCTGTTTATTTTTCAGATAGCTGGTACCTTTGAACTGGTACTGTAATAATAATTGGTACCGTGGATTGAACACGGGATCAGGAAAGACCTTCCTTGAGCACACACAGCCAGTTTGAACCGGGTAACTTAAGCTACACTGGGTGGTGGGCAGGGTAGATCCAGAGAGGAGGGGGAGGGGCGAAGGGAACGGTCGTCCAGGGTCCCGTTTGTTTTCATTAAATAATATAAAACCAGAAATGTTTAAGTTAATTTCTACTTTTATATTATTATAATACATTGTTGCAGAGCGAATTGTTAACAGCAGGTGGGCGGCTTAGTTAGTGGAAGGAGGTTCGGTCGCATCCGACTTCTTCCAGACCCGCTCGGCTTTCCATCTAGGGTCTTGTAGTCCGTATGAGATATGCTCTATCTTTGTTAATACAGGCCCGATTTAGATAATTTGGTTTTTGTTTTTTAGGGAATTTAATTACCTTTCATATGATTTTATACATAATTTGCCATAAAAGGCTTAATTTTTTAATTATTCGGAAATAAAACTTTCTTTCTGCTATAACTTTTTTTCCTGCATTTTTTCGTTGATATACTACATACATGAAAAGTTGAAGGAGAAGATATTAGGCAAGTTTCATCAAAATCGTTAGAGCCTTTCACGAGAAAATTGTAAAAAAAAAAGTGATACTTCAGTTAGTCGATTTGGACCGAAAAGCAGCAGTAATGAATATACCTAACTAATACGTAGTTTCAGTTTCGTACGACTTACCTTTATTCAACTAGACTGTTCACACATTCACACACACACACACACACACACACACACACACACACAGAGTTTTTTGTGAAACGGTTATTTGGACTCAGGAGACCTTAAAACGTTTATTCCCGATGAAAACTCGAATTCGAAATTTTTCACGATCGCAATACTCTTACTATATATTTCATATATAGGTTAGTAATAATAGGGAAAGTAATAAATGATTACAGACGAATTTATGATGTTTGGGAGCTCCCAGACCCCCATCCTCTTTAGGGATATTCCATACCTACCAAACCGGCAAACCCCCTACTAACCAAGAGGGCCCCTCAATATCGTTTATTCCAGAACCCGGTGCAGTCTAGATCCGCTACTAGTGGAGGGGAAATCCTAGCGATAGGGAGACAGTTAACTTAATTACATAAAAATCAGTATTTCCTTATGAAGAAACGAACCCAAGACCTCTGCAGTTCTAATCAATAACTTGTAGGGGCGGGCGATTTAATAAGTCATAAGCAAGTAATCACGTAAATACCTATAATCGCTAAGTTGGGTGTAAGTTTTAAGGATAAGCATGAAAATTGGATCAAAAATGACCGTAAAAAAATCACCAAACATATTGGTTAAAATACACGCTTTATTTTGTTTCATACATTTCGAGTAGGGTGGTGGAAGGGGGGAATATATCCCCCAATCCTTTCCCTTCCCCATTTGCACGCTAACTTGCTTCCAGGTCAGACTTTGCAGCAGAAATGCATCGATGCCTTCCAACCACCACTTCTCCTCGGAAATCTGCCTTACTTCATTATCTATAAACAACCTAACCATTACTACAATTCGTACCCAATACACTACAACACCACATATTTTTTTTAATAGGACGGTGCGTTTTTCGGAGAGAAATTTTAGATCAATGAATCGTGATTCGACTTGGATATGAGTGTTCCAAGTATCCAATTCTAAGATCTCAGTCCCAGATCGAGTTTTACCGTTAATTGAATTTTGGTTACCCTGTCGCTGAATCATGGATCATAGTTTTCATGAAAACCTGTTGTTAATATGCATTTTGCAGATACATAATGTACATACAGAGTAATGTATTAAAAGTTGAGACTCGTCCTACTTTATAAACTATACCTCATTACATTGGACATCTACGCAGCGAAAGAAGGAGTTGAACAAAGCTAATAAAAGAGGAACAATTGACTGTTAACACCGACTAGGCAAGATGTCAATTAGCTCAAGTGGCCTCGCTGCACTATGTTCTCTGTTCTCTTGTACCGTCTTTCTATCTTCTCTCTCCACATCCTGTCTTCTATTTGTCCGACCAATTGTAATTTCATTGAGGATCTCACTATAAATATATGTCCTCAAATAATATAAAATATAAATATAAGCCTGCACCACTACAATCTATTCAGACGTTCTGTAGTTTGATCATCATACAAAGAGCTGATGTTTTTAGCATCCATGCTCAATAAATCACAAAATTTATCCTATAAACCAATGAAGGGCTGGTGACAACTTTATGAAGGCAAGTTATGAGGGTATCATATTATATGATACTATATATTGCATGATTATATGATACCCTTACCGCAATGCATGTAATGTAATATTTAGGGATGACATTAATAAAATATAAGTGGATAATTTTTTTTTCTTACCCTCTGGCTTTATTTTACAATATTTAAAGGCAAGCAGTGGCTGGAACAAGTTATGACAATGACCTAATTCGTAAACCAATACCACAAGGCTTTTGCATCAATGTGTTTTTGTACCCTGCAATAAAACTGCATACAATTAGTTTTATTACACGCCCCATAAATCGTTCTCTAGCGTTGCTATTGGAGTTTTAGCTCGCACATGGCCGTCCTAAGATATTTGGCGCCTGTTGGCTACTAGAATGTATCCAAATTGAGTCCCAAAATATTTAATGAGATAGCGAAGAGAGTAAATTGAGTCCCCGGTACCTGGGAATTGGGTTGGACCTTTTTTCAGGTATTGGGTCCGGCTTATCAGCGTTACCTAAGGACACCGTGAGGAGTTAGATCGTTTTGAAAAAATTTCGTGCGTTGGAGCAAAAGTCACTAAGTCCAATAAGTGAATTTTTATATAGGTTTTTTAAAGTGCTAAAACCAAATAAAACGCCAGTTTTGAATAAAAAGATTCTGTTAATTTACTTCATTCCGTAGAAAAATACTTTTTCGTTACTTATAATTCAATGGACACTTCGAATCAATCAAAAATTGAATTATTTCGTTTTAAAATATTGTATCAGTCTAAAACTGACTATCTCTGGATCACTAACAATGTTTTTATATTATTTATAATACTTTGAGCACGGTCTTAATTTTCCAAATTAAATTCAGTATACTATGATATTCCAAGCAAAGCTGGGTTCTTAACTATGTACATATTATAATATAAAAACATTATAATCAAGAAATAGTATATTTTAATTTTTAAAATTATACAAGTAAATAAATACATGTTTACTCTATAGTAATACTGTTTTGATTAAATATAATTCAATAGAGCTATCAGATAGCTGCACAATTTAATTATATCATTTCAATAAATTTATTCCCTCTACTTAATATTACTTTTTTACAAGGATTATGGTTATAAAGGTATTCTAAAATATAATATTTACTACGTTTTCGAATTGTAACATATACATGGTTAAGAACCCAGTCTTGCTTGGGTTGTTATAGTATATTGAATTTAATTTGAATATTGTTTGTTGCCTCTCTTTGAATTAATCTTTGCCTCATTTGTTGTGAACATTGCTCCTAAACATGACTTCTGTGATGAATTATACACAAATAGACATTAGAAGCTATCTTGCGCGAAAACAAAAATAAATTAATTTTTTGTATATGTGCATATTTTTAATTCATACCTTATTAAATTATAAATACACATTTTTAAAAAATCTGCAATCACACAGTAATTTGTACAATTTGTCAAATAAGTGCAATTGATCGATCAGTTTTATTTTTCTTTTAAACTAAAAAATTGCCATTATTACTTTCCAAAAATTGCCTTTGCTGTTTTTTTTTTTTACCCTAAAGAATAGCTGTGATTATTTTTAGCCTGAAAAGGGTGAAAAATTGCAATCTTTCTATATTTCGAAATTTCCATATATCGATTTTTTTCAAGGAACCTACCTTCATGTTCGAAACATAGAGGTTCGACTGTATATACAATGATAACAGTATTCTTCGACGGAGTGAATTATATTAACAGAATTTGTTTATTTAAAATGCGTAATATTTATTTGTAATTACTGTTAGTTATAATTTATATTTATTTCTCTTCATATGCTTAATCTTTCGTCTATAAGTTTCAAATTGTATACATCTTATAAACCGTTGCAACCTTCACAACACCAGACTGATTAAAATTGTTAAAAACATTACAGTATTTTACTTATGTAATTTTTATTTGTTATTCTTTGTTAAATAAAATCTATCCTAAGCTTCTGGCTTGCTATGCAACCATTAATTGTTGCTTGATATTTATGACTGATGTGATGGGGAAACATATCGAGGGCGTTCAAGCAAAATTGTAAAAAATTCACAGTACAAGTCTTCACGTAGCAAACCCTTTTCACCTCACAAAAAGATGAAGCCATACAACGGTTTACGACTGTACTGGTTGTAGTTTCATTCAAAATGCACTTAGTCCTTGTATGTCGTTTTTCCACCAGACAGAAAACATTTATAATACTAAATTCATTAATTGGACTTACTGACTTATGCTTGCTTAGTGACTTACGCACACAATATATGGGAAACTACCCAGCAAGCTTCATGGTTTCTCTGGGTAACGCTGATAAGCCGGGCCCGGTACCTGAAAAAAGGTATTGGGTCCGGGACTCAATTTACCCTGCATCGAAAACTTACTGGGACTCAGTTGGTACCTTTTTTGGCATTTCATTTTACGTGTTATTTGGTTATTTTTGGCTTGAAAATGTTTTGAATAAAAATATCTAAATAACTAATAATAAATAACAACAAAATATAACCGATAAAAATTTCCGTTCCAAAAGGCTGTAGCCCATTTAACCTCATATACTATGTTTTTTAAATTTAATACCCCGGGTGCACATGTGAAACGAGAATGGATAAACATAATTGTGAAGAAGAAATTAAATAATTCCATCAGTATAGAGAGATTAAGCAACAGTGGATTGTTTATTTTTGTTAAGATAATTGTTTATTTTTGTTAAGATAAACGAGAAGTACTTTAAAAATATTTCACTTATCCACTATTATTTTTTTCTCTTCATTTATTGCTGAAACGAGACAATGAAGAATAGAATGTAGGTTATCTTAGTCCATTGAAGAGTATTTTTAGATCGTTGAACTCAACTGCGCAAGTACCACCATGTCTGGAGTAAATAAATAATTCACTGTTCATTAAACTGTATTTATGCATATGAAACTTATTTAATTGAATATTAACCGATTAGACAACGGTAAAATGAAAATTAAATTAGTAATAACCTAGTAAAAACTACAAATAGTTTTTATTATTATAGAACACCATTTTCTTTAAGTTTTCCATTATAGTTACTTATCATTATATTTATTTTGTTCGGTTAAATTAGAATTTTAAATACTTCAAAAAATAATTATATTTTCATGTTCTTTTAAAAATTGGTATTTTTCCAAAGTTTTTAATGAAAGAAGAAAATTTTAAATATGTTTCAAACCCGTCTAGATCCTGTATTATAAAATCGTATTAAAGAAAAATATTTTAATCAATACCGAAATTAAATATAATTTACAAGCACAGGTGCTCCTATTCTCCTGGTCCCGGGTTCGATACCGTTTGTTGCAAAAACTTATTTATTCTGTTATCAGTTGAACGATCCTGTGAGGTCGGGAGACTCTACTGGGGCTCACTCAGCCTCTATAATTGGAGAAAACCTGGCGGTTGAGCACGATCTTGACCAAATTCCCTCTTCCCTCCCCCTCTCCCCCTCTCCCCCCTCCACAACCGTCGTCCCAGAAACAGTACGATCCTTACCAAGTACTGAACCAGAGACCTTCATGGGTTCGTGTGGAACAGGATTTTTTTTTTTTCATTGAAAAATGTGTGAATAATTTTTGTTAGAAGTCACTGATGGCCAAAAACTATAAAATTTTCTAACATGAGCTTATATTCTTTTAATCAATTTTAAAATGAATATAACCAGTTTTCAAATCTATTAAAGTCATATAATAACCAATACATTGCATAAACAAATCAGTATCACACCAGTCGCTGAATGGCTTAGTATAGAGAAGAAGCAATGAGAAGTACGGACCTGAAAGGTCTGCATTCAATAAATAATTGCTTCTTTTTTTACTTTTTTCTTGATCGCTTCTCGTACCATCTTCTCCTTCATCCATTTTGTATTAAATAATTAGTTATTAATATGTGCTAATAAATTAATTATTGTTTTTTTTTTTACTATTTATTTGTTTTATTTTGTCTTCCTTATTCCCTGTTGCAGTATTATTACATAGATCGGGCACTAATGACCGTAAAACATCAAAACAACCAAGCAACCATCTTCTACTTAATATTTTAATTTACTTTTCAACATCTCTACAGCCATTCTTCAAAAATGAAAGAAAATTAATTGTAATTACAATAAGAACCATATGTCCAAATAGTTCAGATCATTTATCCATCGTAATTGTAAAAACTGACTTTCTATTTTTTTTCTGTTGCTAAAGAGACTTCTCATTCATCCATTTCGTATAAAAAAAATATTCAACTCTCAACTCCGAAAGGATCCCCTCCGAGTTAGCTATACACAGCAATTATTATTGTAGTGTTTTTTTTTAAATCTTTTTAATCGAACAGATGGTAAAGTAATAAATAAAAGGTTAGTAGTATTACGCTATTAGCAACTGGAGCCATGCCCTAGCTACTGGAGGAGCAGCCCTGAGTGAGCACACAGTAGTTGGAACCTGTAATTGCACTGGCGGCGAGATCAAACGGAAGCGGCACATATCAAAGGCAATCGCTCTGTAGATTGTTTCAGCTCCATCTTAGCTCTCCATCTGTCATCTTATATCTATATATATATATATATATATATATATATATATATATATATATATATATATATATATATATATATATATATATATATATATATATACATATATATTTATTACGATGCAAATTTTCGGCCATAAGCCATCCTCAGGGACATCTCTGTAAAAGGCCCTTATTTAGTTCAATTTATAACACATCACAGAATTAATTATACTTAAATATTCTAATAAATACCATATACATACTAAAATTATTTAAAATGCATATACTGTCATATTTAAATCCAATCCGGACCAAGTCGAAATATACAGCGTCACTAAAAAAATTAATAAATAAATAATTATAATAAAAACACAATACAAAATTGAGATTGGATCAATATGGCTCCCTTAGTGTTATTTTATTTTTGAAGTTGTAAGTGTTTTATAGATATCAACTTAATAGGATTTTTGCATTTTAAACTGTAATGAAATTTGATCCAACATCAATTTTGTTATTGTGTTTTTATTATAATTATTTACTTATTAATTTTTTTAGTGACGCTGTATATTTCGACTTGGTCTGGATTAGACTTAAATATGTGACAGTATATGCATTTTAAATAATTTTAGTATGTATATGGTATTTATTAGAATATTTAAGTATAATTAATTCTGTGATATGTTATAAATTGAACTGAATAAGGGCCTTTTACAGAGATGCCTGAGAATGGCTTGTAGGCCGAAAATTTGTGTCGTAATAAATAAATTGGGGAAATAGCAGCAGCCTGCCTTTATTTTTATATATTAAAATATTCACCTTAATCAACAAACATATATATATATATATATATATATATATATATATATATATATATATATATATATATATATATACTAATTGGTATGGAAAACGAGATTATTATTAAATAAATATTGTATATATATATATATATATATATATATGTATATATATATATATATATACCAATTGGTATGGAAAACGAGACTATTATTAAATAAATATTGTTTGAGGAAGCCCTAAGACCTTAGCAATTTGTCTGTATTTCTATTTATATGTTCCAAAATAAAGAAGTTTATTAGATCCTAAAGTTAAATATGGCCGGGTGTGGCTGACGAGAGTGGGGATTAGAATCCACCACCTTCGCTCATTTTATGTTTTTTGTTGTTTTTTTTGGCTTATATTTGTCAAATGGTCATTTTCGATCAATGTTACGGGGTATGCTCATAATGAAGATGGCATTATCTATAAAAATCTACAATTAACAGATTTTTGTCCAACATATTCCCTAAACTCGAAGCACTTTGCGGCGTTATGCCATCGAACAATTCTCATCCTTCTTTGAATCAAATATTCTAAACAACACACTATTTCAAAAACCGTAAGGCTTTCTTCCTTACACTAATCGTAATCGGCCAAGTTACAAATCGTGAAGAGCAATACGAAAAATAAAAAAGTAAAAAAAAAAAATACTTCAGTAGGATATCGGTCCACAAATTTATATAGAGTAAAACGTTTGATGATTTATTTCTAAATAGATAATTACAAAAATATTATTGATACATCAAAACGTATTTAAAGTAGTATGCATAAATATCCGATATTTAACAGCTATACACGTACCTATAATAACGCTACATTATAATGCTTTTTTCTCTCTCTCTCTTAATGCTAATAAGAACGAAGCTCATGACTTAAAAGTTCTGGAGAAAGCGTTTCATATTTAAAAAAATAATAAGCCTAATGCAAAAACACCTCAAATAAATCAAAATAATTATTATAAAGAAAAACAGGAATACGTGTTGTATCTTGAAACTTATAAAGAAAGAGCTTTTTTCTTTACGTAATCACACGCTAGAGTGCATTTATTTTCTTCAGCTGCGCTCACGCACTTTTCTCGAGAATATTATTTTCAAAAGCGACTTTATATGGCAAAGTATATCTTTGGTTTATCACTATTTAGTATTTCAGACATTTATACCCATTGTTCATTGGTAACAGTTTATGAAAACCATTAACGATTCTTATTGAAAAAAAAAAACAATAATTTTTATAATAGATTCCTTTTATAGATTTTCGTAGATTCGCAATCTGCTAATTTTGAATAAGGGTTTCTTTTATTTCATACAAAGTATGGCATAAGGTTTGTTTATCATAACAATAAAAAACTATTTCAGTAAAAATCAATATTTATTTGTACAAATCTTAAACTGACATTTAATAGCTAACTGAAAGGCAGACAAAACTTTTATATAATTTTATTTAAATCTAAATAACTGTTGAAACAATTTGTAGTGTCTAAGCAGATAATAACGGCGAACGCGTTAAGCAGTAAATAAACAACGAAAAAAAAAAAATTATCGCCCTATAAAAAACCTAGAGTGTAAAAAAGAATTTGAATCTGGTGGGAAAAAACAGCCTGACAACACTTTAGAATTCTAAAAGCTATCGATAATATGGGGACTATTGATATGATAAACAAACCTTATGCCATACTTTCTATGAAATAAAAGAAACCCTTATTCAAAGAGTTGGCCAGGGATGGAACATCCATAGGAAAACATCCATATTTTAAAAAATACTTTTTTCAAACTTTTTATTCAAGAATCTATTTATTTGCATTAGGAGTATTTTATCATTATGTTATGTTTATGTGCAATATTTTCTTAAAAAAAATAAAATAAAATTTACTTATATACCTATGACTAATTACATTTTATGGACATAGAAATTAAGCTATTGGGATATTATTTATGCTAAAATAAATTTAAAATTTTATTTTGTATTTTTGATAGTACTTTCGATAGTTTTTAGAACTAAAAAAAAAAAAAAAAAAAAAGTTGACCATTATGGATCAAACATGCTTCCACCGAAAGTCATTCAGCTACCCAGATTACAATGAAAAAGTTTCTTATGCGAAAATTACACGCTACTTTCAATGGTCGAAAATGAAAGTTACGATCGTAAAACTAGCGAGAGAACGCCCCATATAAAAGAGTAACTCGGTCGGCAATAGCAAGCATGACCGCAGTAAATCCCTCGATCTCCTAATTATTAGCCAACAGATTCTCTAAATTAGCCGACCCGTTTGGCAGAGCTAAGTATCTTCCCACTCGGGAATTCACTGTTTTCTAATTACAGGGTCATTAGAAGCACCAAGAGCTATAATATCAGGGCGAGACCAGTTCTCGACAAACAGGTTGCCAAGAGCTTTCTGATATATTTCAGCGGAGAGGAGGTAGCCTGGTTGGCTAGCGGTGCAGTTGCCATATTCAGAGCCGAGAGATGAAGAACTGTAACTATTTCCGACACTTCACCGTCAGCATTCTTCAAAGTTTAATCTTCCTTAAGTGAGCATGATGTATCGCTCCCAGTTTTTGTATAAGGTCTCGCTGCAGACGCTACAGATAGGGCGACTAATAAACCAATGTAAAGAAACCGGTCTCGTCCAGCTTTTATTCCGGGTCGTATGTTTTAATGATGAATGGGATGCTTAAATTTCCACCTCTAGTTCAGAATCCATAAAATAGTTCAAGAAATCAGTGGTTAGGCAAACTGTTAAAAAAAGAAAGGAGCCTAGAGAGCTGGGAATCTCTGTTTGTAACATGAATCATGGTCGTTTTGACCTAGCTGTTAATTACAAAATTGGAATAGTGCCATAAAAACGAGGAAGAGGAATATCGGACCAATTTTTCACCATTTGAAGTCTTTGATCATCTTTTGAAGTATTTCAGGAATCATCTTAGACCAATCGAAAAGCAATAATCAACTAAAACTCTTTATGCAAAGAATACCAAAATAAAAATTCTCTTAAAATACCTAGAAACACTGAATTCTTGATATAGTTGTTTTTGATGGTATTAATAACAACTAATGAAGTAGTGGTATCGATAACTTCAAAACCATGCAGTTATTGATACTCATAATAATTCCAGCTGTCTTGACTCAAGGGCGACATTTATACGACGCTGCATGACAAACTAAGTAACATCTAACAGACAATTCTCCCCCGCACTAGATGTCATACTCTGCCGTGATAAAATAACAGTTCCTAACTCCAAATCATTTTTTTTTTTTTTTTTTATAACATGTTTGTATTGTTCCCGGATTGTTCTAAAAACTACACCTTTCTAGAAAGCACTAAACGTTTAATTTTTTGAGCAATTCGGGCATAATATTGTTTTTCATAAAATAATCTAGAGCTATGGCCTTTTAGCTTTTGATGGAAGCACTCCACTCCTTTTCCTCTATATTTTAGTCTATTGGCCTTTCACACTTTCATATCCTGGATAAAGTTAAACAGATAGTTTGGCCCAGAACTTTTCATGCATATAGCCAGTCCATTGTAATATTTATGTCACTATAAATGCACTTTTTTTTTTGTCATTATCATCAAGTAAAGGAGGTTTAATTCGTTTATAACAAGATTCCCTAACTATTTCCGAAATTCAATTATACGAAACACAATCTACTTTCTGCCTATTGGTTGGTCGTCTATTATTAATATTCATTAGAAAGAAAATTTTTTTGAGAAATCTACCTGTTGTGTAAATTCAGAGGAAAGGATGGTGAATAGGTTGATCATATTCTTATTAAATACAGACCTTAGCTTTTAGATCTGGCCAGGCTTCAATCTGCTAGAGAAAATCACAAGGGAATTATTTGCTCTAACAAATCTCAATGTAGAGGGGAAAAAAACGATTTTTTTGCTACCAAAACAATAAGTTACAAATTAACAGTGTTCTGCATCAACTAATAAATACATTCCGTTGTAATACTATAAAAAAAATTTAATTCTTGATTTTAATCGATAATGAATAACTTATAATACCTAATAGTTAACTGGTTATATTTATAAATTACAGGTTTAATAAACATTTTTAGGGTCTTTTCCGTTTCGAGTACCGCAGTTATTAACCGATGATTTATGTGATCACTAATTTAACATATGATGCTAAAGTTTAGGTTATTAATAATGTATGCAGTGACCAACAAAAATAAACATTTATTTACATTGTTAAGCCATAAAATAAATATGCAATATAAAAAGATTTATAGATCCAAATCTTTCATTTGTAACTCCTTTTCGCACCACTTACTTGTAGAATACTCGTTTGAATATATATATATATATATATATATATATATATATATATATATATATATATATATATATATATATATATATATATATAATATATAGACCAAAGTCTTAAATAGTAACTTTATAGCCTTGAAACCACGTTCCAGTTTATAGAGACATAACATGTTTTTCTTCTATACCTCCAAATTACAGGCGAAACTTCCTTGATGGAGAAGCTCCATATCGTGACCATTTGGACACAATATTCTATGAAGTATGACACCCTGATCCATATGATAACGAATATAACTATCCTCGGTATTAAAATCAGTAACAAGTGTAAAGAAATTTATTTTACCCGAATTTAGAACTTTATAGTGTAAACAAAGTATGTAACGAAGTTAGTTGATAACAACAGATGTTTGAAATTAAGCATGCAAAATAACATTATCAAAGAAATCATCGGTTAGTAACTATGATACTCGAAACGGAAAAGACCCCATTTTTATAATGCACAATGAAATATTCCTACATCATGAAGAAACCAAAAATCTATTATTAGCTCCTAACCAGATAAAGATTCATCGTTTTTACATATTCATGAATAGAAAAAAAAATATTACAATGAGACACTTGTTTGCTATTGTTCACTGTTTGTTTATTGCAAACTTAATCATGTGGTGGCATTGACATTCCTTGTCTGATCCACGTGTTGAAATCGTATTATTTATTTTCGTAGAGAAGTGAACAGAATTTCATCCAGAAAAGTATACTGCTTTTCTCGTAGCTATATAGTAATGATTTTGCTTATTTGCAATAACAGATGATTTTTTAGTTACCCCTGTATCATGACTATAGCTTATTAGAAAATATCGTACGCCAATCTTCTGCTTGATTTAAAATAAAGAATGGTTTGGAATCAATTTAAAACTACAACCGATTAGTGAAGGTATGTGATCAGCAATGTTAAGAATATCACTGACGATTACTTCATTCCAACCAGCCAATTGGAAGATGGGACGACCGTGAGAGTGAAATCTTGCGTGGATTTCTTGGAGTGAAGCGAAGTAGCTGGAATTCCTTCAGTCAAAACTCAATCATGCCATGCCAAAATCTGATCAGTCTTCAATAACAAAACAGCCTTATGTGGCGCATAAATAACGTGACCAGATATTTTCTGCTCTGTAGCGGGACAAACCTATACCGGGAGAAAAAAATGCATTTAGTCATATTTTTGTAAAATTAAAAACTCTATTGATATTTACATATTCTATACATTTTTATGTTTCGTATTTACCGTTTGAGCTAATTTATAACAGCAATTACTTAAGTTAATTTATAAGTTTATTAACTTGTTATTGAGTTAATTTATAACCGGAACACATTACCTAGGAGAGAGGCTGTTCCGCCGCAAGCGGGAACTGTGATGACATCCGTCGGGCGAATATTATTTGAATGAAAAAATTAAGCCTAAAAACCAACAAAAACATCAATTTTTTTTCAAATTCCTTGAATGTCATTAATACTTCTCTGTTCTGATAATGGCCTAAAACTTAGGCCGAAACGTCGGCACACACGTACATAATAAATTCCACTTATTAGTGTGTTGATCACTGATCGGATTCCCGGACCAACTTCTATTAAAAATTCATTATTTTCAGTAATAACATCATTTTTGCAATTTGTGCATAACATCTTATGATCTTGATAAGATATAATGTATAATTTGTAATGTACTCTTATTTGTAATGTACATTACATTTTGTAATGCAAAATTTAAAATAAAAGTTAAAATGTAATGTGAAATTATTACTTTATTCTAAATTCATTGTTATAAGAGGTTTACAAAAAATATATCTATTCACTTTTTTTTGTTAGGGCAGGGGGCATAAATGAAGGGAAAGAGGGAGGCGCCCCGAGAACACGAAGACCTTGGCAAGCCTCTGGTCAGACCAGGGGTGCCCAATCTTTTTATAACGCGTGCCGCAACCAAGGATTCCCTGTGTTGAGGAGTGTCACAACCGTACCTTCCCCCTCCTTTACCCTACCACAATAATCATTTCTATATTGCATAGGTGCTTGTATTTTGTAAATTTTGATAATAATACGAACAATGGAAAGAGTAAATAATTATTATTTATCCAATAAAAATGTATGTTAGGAGTAGCCATGTACAACCTAATTTCTAACCGTTAATTATCACTAACTCGAAGTTATTTCAGCCTCTCGGAGCATTATATTATTGAAAAATTTAAAAACCTAGGTGCCAGCCGCGTGCCAATTCCAAACAAGCGTGCCAAGGCTTGGGCACCCCTGGGTTAGAGGATTCGAAGGAAGAGGCGGCCTACACCAATAGGGATTGCAATTACTAATATATTTAATTTATAAGATCTACTCCATGAATTTATTGATTTATAAATCAACACATATTGTTTTATTTAACTAATAAATTACATATTAATTTCACTAAATGAAAAAAAAGTAAATTAATTATTATTATTTTTTCGTTTTGAAATAATAAAATAAATGGAAATCTGAAGCGATTCTTTTTTTTATTTGATTTTTTATATACATTTTTAAGTGGGCGAACAGAGCACAAAGCTGTAAATGATGAGCGACTAGTTTACATAAACAGAAATAGAGGGCTCATCCCAAACAGGGTTTTAATCACTGAGAAAAAAGTACAAAACATAATATTTAATTATTTATTCTACTTCGTCTTAAAAAATAACCTTGGGAAAAAGAGTACAGCAAACAAAATGCTGGATTGCAACAAACATTATTAAAACCAATGACAATACAGATAGTAATAACCAGTAATAATAGTAATAATTTTTAAGTTTATCAACTCCATAAATACAAAATAACCTAATAAGTGAAGTTGATAAATGTTAAACTAATAAAATTTGTGTATTTGCTTCCATAGCTATGAAGTTATCGTAATAACGATTACAGGCACCTGCATACGTACGCATGTTATTTATTCCATACCTAGATATTACAAATAAACAGCAATAGCGTATGGATTGAACTTGTTGATAACAATTTCATTACTAACAAAAATGTTATAAAATAAAATCATGGCACCAGCAACGATCTGTTCAGTTGAATAGGATAAAATTTATTGTTAATCCATCTCGCCATCAGCATAATATGATTATATTATAATCATTAAACAAATCTCGTAGAAAATTAAATTAGCAACACTTTTTATAATGTTCATAATTTCCGCACGGTTATGCATAACCCGGGTATTAAATAAAAGTTATTTAATGATTAAGCTTTCCACGACAAAATTATATCAGTTCACAATATTATTCGTAAAAAACCTACATAAAAAAGGTTATCATAGTTAAACTAATGTATAAAAAATATTAACGAGTGACTTCTATTTCGTCGTCCATCTCAGAGACAAACAATTATTAATTTAGGTTGATTAAAATGTCAATCTGAAAGCGTGGGACACAAAATTGTGGAGGAATTTTCCAACTCATTTGTCAAACCTTATCATTCACCTGTCGTGGCTAAGGCGTTTGACATATCTTCTGAGTCAGAAAGAAAATACGCTTATCAGCAGTTAGTTTATAGGGATATGCACTGTGTACTGAGCTTTCATACTTTATCAATGTTTAAACAATAAATTATTCAAATATTACATTACTGAATAGGCATTATTGGTATAGCTGTTCACCCTGAAAGATCCTATGATGTTTATCTTTTATGGTCAATCGTTATATTTATGATTGCGTTGCCTAGTGAATCAATCCCTTTATATTTTTTTAATGACAGGGGATTATCATGACAAACAAAAACTAAATAATTTCGTACAACAGCTTAATTTTCAAACATAATTCCATCTTCAGAACCATAAGCTTTGATTTAATTTAATCTTCTTTAATTTAACTTAATATATTGTTTTTCTGATAAGTTACACATTATTAAAGACAATTACCTAATTCCAAAGAGGTGTGGGTAAATTAAACTTCACTTTTCGTTCTAATTAGTAGTAAACAAAATCAAACAATAAAAATCTTTTTAAATGGTACATTATTTTTTCATTTTAAGATATAGGAGAGCGGGGCTGGTTAGCATGAGGGGTAGGTTGGCCAACTGCTTCTATTCTCGCCACCTTTCCACCACGTGATATCCCTACTCTACAAGTAGTTATTACGTTTTCAGCGTCCCGCAGTGGTCATAAACCGGTTTTTTTGCGAAAAATCTAGCCTCTCACTTGTCTTTATCTGAATAATACCTAATCGAATGCACCAAACCCCGATTTAATAGGAGTTAAATATTTCAATATATTAATCAAAATAATTTGGTAAATAAAAAGGACAATAGACAAAAATTATATGACATTATAAAATATGACAATATATTAAATGAAATTATATGGACATCATAAAAAATTAATATAATTTAATTTTACTAAAAACTTTTAACATATTATTAATATATCAAATATAATATTTATATTTGATATAAATAAAGTATAAAAAATAATTCAATATTTCTATATCAATATTTCTGTGACTTATTTTATACAATCAATATCGTCAATTTTATCTATACTGTATTCAGGATCAGTCCTACAAAAGCAGAGCAAAAGATGCGCCTTTTTGCAAAAAAAAATCTAATCTCTCATCTTGTCTTTATCTGAATAACACTACAAGAGACTTATTTTAATGTATTTTTTAATGCTGAATGGATTGCAGCAAATCCCAATTCAATAGGAATTAAAAATGTCAAGATATAATTCAAAAGATATGGGAAATAATTGGATAAATCAAAGTTATAGTTGAAATAAATTATATGAACATTAATAAAATATAATTTCACTTTAAATAATCATTTAAAAACTTTTAACATATGATTGATATATCCTTTTATATTTGCTATAGATTAAAATAATTTGATATAGAGTATAAAAATATATAAATTTGAAAAAAAAAAATGCGCAGCTATATTAATTACATCCCGGAGATCGAGAATTCGCATTTTTTGGCCTGCCTTTAATTTATTAACACAAGTATTGGATGTCACTTGAAGCATGTTGATGGCATCCTCATTGGTAAGCGACCCAGCTGAAATTTCAGGAATGCTCTATTGCGATACTCGCAATATTTTTTTTTCCTAGCTTTCTGGATTTTTTCCGTGAGCATCCCAATAGGTTACCTGAAATCATAGTGTTACCAAATAGGATCTTGTATACATTTTATAAATACATTCAATACAATACATTCTGTAAAAAAAAAATAGAAGTGGCAAAGGTGAAATTTACAATAAGTTTGAAATCTGGTTCGGGGCTGGTTGATTAGCATGTTTGTAATGTGAATATTAATGCTATATTATTTTAACAGGTAATGAAATATAATAATAAGAGATATTATTGTGCATAAAAAGACTTTGATAAAAAAAAATTGGTAGAAATTAAAATAAAAAATAGAGAAAAGGCCATCCAAAAACGAATAAAAAAAATTCTCAGATATTGAAAATGTTTTATTATTATTCCATTGATTATTGTTCCTATATAATGTTTTAAATAACAAATCCTTGTTCGCAGTTGTCATTCAGTCTTTTATGAGAGCTTTTCCTAACTGTGCCAACATATTTCTGATGCTGAATATGTTTTATTTTTATTCCATTGACTATTGTCTCTTTATAATGCTTTAATAGAGAGGATGTAAATTTATTTTCAATAAAGCTTTTTAGCTATATAACTATTCATTAATATCGATTTTTGAAAAAGGCGTAAGCGCAATTGAGCAAATATTACAGGAAGCATATGATAAATAACAATGTATATATATATATATATATATATATATATATATATATATATATATATATATTTATTTATTTATTTATTTAATTCTTTAATACATAGAGTAGGAGTTTATTAAGGTGACAAAACTTTTTAATTACAATATATTTTAAAGGATTCTAGCACTGGTTAAGGCCATAGTGACGACTGAGAGACGTTAGTATTTGCTGCTTACGTCATCAATATTCGATTTTCAGACCATTTTCAATTTTTTTTTTTAATATACCGTAAGCGGGAATCGGTAGAGGTGGTGTTTACGTCAAAAAATCAATTGAAACCTAACTTTCGAATTTTATGCGCTTAAGCTTTTTTTAAAAAAACGACTTCGATATGTATAATAATAATATATTAACATCTATAATATAACCTATTGATGAGGGTTTCTCTTTTATAATAGAATATAGTCTATAATACTTATCTGGTTATTTCACAACCCAATAAATAATTCTGCTGATCAAGTATGCCTGCAAATGACAACTGGCAACTGTGCAGTTAAAAATAAATATAATTATTGACTCCGTATACAGTTCTTAGCAATCAATCGATTTCAAATATCTTTTTGTTATGAGCAGCTGCGGTATTATTAAAACAGCAATTTATTACACTAGGAAGCCAGACTGTAAACAGACGAGGAATATTTTAGTATCGAAAGGACAACAGCGTCCAGACAAGACTCACTTTACTGTAAGCAGCTTTGTTGTCCGCCAATGTCCTTCCTTTATTTTTTCCTCCTTTTTTCTTCTTCTTTTTTTTTTTTCTTCACTCCTTTTTTTTTAATTCCACTTTGGCCGAGTGTTGTTTACAAGAAGATAGGAAGGCCTAGGTCAGGCTGAATGTGAATTTGGTGAATCAGCTGCGATCCGACGGATAAGCCTGTCCAGATTTAATAGTTGTTTTCCATACTCCAAGGCCCTCTACAAGAGTTATCTGTCGGCGGAGGATATAAATAAAAATGAAACTTATGCTAAGGTTGTAAATCGTTTGCAGTTTATGTGACATATTTATAGCCTGCAATACTCATTAATGATTTTTTTTTTCGCAGTTACACTTCTCAAGATATATCAAATATAAAATTTCGCTTATTTTTAATTAAATGATTTGGTTAGTTTCGCCATTTTTATGATTTTAGTTATATGTAACACAATAAAGACTTTCAGCCACTTTTATACAATTTTTTATCTCATATTGTTTCGGGATCGCTAACCCATCCTTTCAATTTATTTATTTGTTTGCAGATGTTCCTTATGGTGATTTATATCTAAATTGTTTTCTTCTGTCACTGAATAAACATTTTTTTTATTATTATATTGGTTCCACTTATTGAATATTCAGTGCCCCACCCCCCCAAAAAAAATTATAACTCTTAGGGATTTTCTTGCAAATTTAACGCTATTAAAAAAAATTAAAAATCATAGATCTGCAAACAAAGTCTTGAATGGTTTTCAGGCTAAAAGCATGAAAAATTATTTTTTTCGACACAATTGATGAAAAAATTACTCATTTCATCAAAACACGGATTGCAATTATCATGGAAAAGTAGATTAGGCGTCGAATAAGATTAATACCAGCTCAATCGATCAAACACACGATCTTTGGTCAATTGTCGGAGTTGACACTGATATTTTAATGCACTAATTATAATGAATTATTTCATGTAATCAATGAAATGTTTTTAAATCACTACAAAATTATTTTTTCATTTACTGCCTCATATTGCTTCCAAGCTATCGAAGATACTTTTTCCAATATCCCACCCCCAGCAATAATACAAGCAACACTCCATGTAGTCACTATTTGCGTTACATAGTGGATGTCAACTCCGACAGTTCACCAAAGTATTTATTTGATCAATCGAGCTGGTATTGATCTCATTAGAGGCCAAATCTAATTATTCTTGACGTTCATTTCGATACGTGTTTTTGATGCAATGAATCTCTTCCTCATCGATTGCCAATAATTGTCAAAAAACTTATTTTGTTCATGTTTTGGGCCTGAAAACTGGTCAAGACTCCACATTTTCTGGCACATGTTCGTAGGATATTTTTTGTTAAGCGTTGAATTTAGTATAATACCACCAAGGATTATCCCTGTCCACAAGGAACACCCTGTATAATTATGCAACAAACTCTCCTATTTGATGATTTTTTTTTTTCTCAGTGAAACAACACACCTCAGAAGTCACTATGAAATAAATTATATCTAATATAAAATTTCGTTTATTTTTAGATGATACCTAGTTAAAATAAGTCAGTAACACTGTCGTGTGTTTAACGTGAGTAGGCCATTTTTATTTGAGATAAAAAAAAATTCTTATCGCAAAGGGAAAAAAATCTGGTGCAGTGCGCGCATCACACAACTTTCCCATACCGTCCTATAATAATTATCTTTTTAGTACAATTTTAAAGAGTTCAAATAAACACTGCTTCTATAGTTTAAGCTCAGCAGCATACAAATCTTCTCCCACTTAAGTACAATAAAAAAAAATTTTAAACAATTTTAGTACAACAATCCTGTACACTACCTATATATTTTAACTTTTTCAAGTTGCAAATATATTTTAAAAGTTTCTGGTTTAGTTTCCATGGAAACATTTTCTTTCCACTAAATAATGTGAAAGTAGAAATTATTAAGTAAATTTTCGCTTTTGTATCCTTCAATTACTTTATTACAGAGCGAATTGTTTACAACAGATTGGCGGATTGGTGGGAGGAGGATCGGTCGCATCCGTCTCCTTTCAGATGCGCTTGGTTATCCATCTAGGGTCTTGTGCTCCTCATAAAATACACTGTATCTTTGTTAATACTGGTCCGATTTTGATGATTCTTTTATTATTTTTTAGATAATTTAATTACCTTTCATACAATACTACACATAATTTAAATTAGAATGCATACTTTTTAAGCTAAACGCAAATAAAATATTCTTTTCATCATAAATTTTTTCTCTGCAATTGTTCGGTGATTTACTACATAAATGAAAAGTTAAAGGCTTTTATGAAGAATAATTTAGCCAAATTTCATCAAAATCGTTAGAGCCGTTTTCGAGAAAAATGTAAAAAAGTGTAAAATCCATGATAAAATAGCTATTTCCGGTTTGTCCGATGCGCTGTATCTTAGCTAATACTGGTCCGATTTTCATGATTCTTTTATTGTTTTTTAGGTAATTTAATTATCTTTCATACACGTGCATAGATAAATTACCGTAAAATGCATACTTATTAAGTTATGCGTAAATAAAATATTCTTTTCATCATAACTTTTTTCCCTGCAATTCCTCGGTGATATATCATATATATGAAAAGTTAAAGGTCTCTATGAAGAATAATTTAGGCAAGTTTAATCAAAATCGTGAGAGCCGTTTTCGAGAAAATTGTAAAAATGTGTAAAATCGATTATATAAAGTGGCACTTCCGGTTAGTCGATTTTGACGAAAATGTTGCTGTAACATCACATGCATGTGCTAACCTTAAATATGTAATTTCAGTATCCGTTTTTGAGCTAGACAGATCACATACACACAGACATACAGACCATTTTGCGAGACTTGGTCATTTGGAATCAGGGGACCTTAAAACATGTATTTCCGTTGAAAACTCGAATTCGAAAATTTTCACGATCGCAATACTTCCCCTTACTATATACTTCGTAAGTAAGTAAAAAAAAAAATTACTCAGGCAATATTTTATTTAAGGTGCCTAGCTCTCTAAATGATTTATGGTGAACGTTAAACCAATATAAGTATTGGTGCCCAGTGTTATGTTAGAAGTTATAAAAGCCACACGGAAGTTATAAAAGTTGGAAAAACGAACGCAACATTGTGTCCCACATCCCTCTGCCGCGCCTGGTGCGATTTAGTCCCCACCTGACGTAACAAATTCTTTGCCGAGCGGTGTTGTAGAGCTGTAATTCCAATTATATTTTGTTATCATTGGAGTTTTGATTTACCTGCATTACGCAGGCTATTTCATATATGTAGTCACATGTAAAGATAATCGAAAGTTTTCTAGATAATTTGCCTTCATATCAATGATCGATTTAGTGCTAGCTGTATGAAAAAATATTTTTACTTTAGGATCATTGTTTGTATTTGTGATTGACCGTAAGGTAAATCAAGAAGGAGACGGTTCGGATGGCGGTCAATAATAAAACAAAAGAATTGTAACAATTTATTAAATGCCGACGTTTCGACACACATTGTAGGTCTTCATCAGGGCTCCTCAACCTTTGACAAGTAGGAAGAGTTTCTTTATATGAAAAAAAATAGATAGAAAACAATAGCTGAATGAGTTAATATTTTAGAACTATTGTTAAGAGTTTATATTTTATAAATTAATAATAATAATACTCTTATTCGAGAATCCAAATTAAGCATATTTTACATTAATGCTATGATAGACAATCAATATAAAACAAAAAAAAAAAAACTGTAAATCACTTAAATAAAACACGAATATTCAATAATTATTACATTTATAAGGTTTAATGTTTTATATTCTAGATAGATAATAACATAACGATTTTCTAGGTATAATTCCACTATAATAATACATTATATTTCAATACCTACTAAAAAAGAGAGAGAGAGAGAGAGAGAGAGAGAGAGAGAGAGAGAGAGAGAGAGAGAGAGAGAGAGAGAGAGAGAGAGAGAGAGAGAGAGAGTGAGAGAGAGATGGAGTATAAAAGTTATTTTTATTTATATATAAGTTTTTGGGGCATATGAACACTCGGGTCAGTTTTTCTCTGTATTCAAATTTCAAAATCTGTACGTTTATAGAAGAATATTTAATTCTATTTCTGTAATTAATAAGTTTTATTTATATTTCATACTTAATGCCTATCTAAATACATTTTCTATATAGCATATCGGAAAGCATATCGGTATGCTTACCGCAGAGACATATAAATAAACAGTAAAAATAATTAGAATTTTTAAAACCCTTTTAAAGGCTTGTTCTACCTTCTATACTTGAAAAAAAAAACATATCTATTTATAATTATTCATACCTTGCATAATCGACAATAATTAAAAAAAAATATTAAGTAGAAGTTAAGAACAGAAAAACTAATTCATTTCAGCACTAATAAATTCCTCTAAAGAAGAGAAATTAAAAAAAATATGTTTTGTTTTATGGAATTTTTGGAAATATACTGGTGCGGCAATTGGAAAATGAAACAAAGAAAAGAAAAAAGAACAGATAATGATTTCTGATGAGCAATAACAATCGGCATAAGACAAATCGTTTACCAACAGCCTTGGAATAAATCTAATCTCCCAGGTGACTCCTTTCGGATAATAGGGTATTAGCCGGGAAACGGGGAAAAAGAGATAGCATTTGACAAGGGAAAAGTGGACAAAGAAAATGACTCAGTCGTTTGTGAGCCCTATCTAGAAATAATAGCCACCATAACACCATCGGCGGCAGTAAAACTTATCTAAAAAGAAATTGGAATAAGTACGGGCCTTAGGGACTGAATACAAATCAAGACCATTTAGCCAGGACTTTGCATATTGACCTCGGTGACTTCATCTCGGCTTTGGACTGTTGTTTGAATCAGAATGAGCTGCCCGAGTCGTTATCTGTTTTACCTGCTCTCACGTAGTCCCAGATATTTCCACTCAGTTCCTTTGTCATGTCTGTTACTAAGTAATTTCTCAGTAAAGAAGATGTATTACTACTCAGTTCAACTTTGAAAGGACATATTACAGTACGTCCATATTACTTCTCCAAGTTCACATCCAAATGCACCAAATAATAGAGATGTGCGAGTTGAGCTCTCATTGCAACTTGAGTGCGGTTCATCAACAGATGTTGTTTTTTCTTTCTCAAGATGAGTATGGAAATAAATAAAAACATTCAGGATCTCATTAGTGAATACCTTTCCAGTATTCCTCTAGACCAAAAAAAACATAGTCATTCTAATGTCTCATATTTCTCACCTAAACAGTAGGGGAGACCGGAACAAATTTCCCAACTACTTATAATTTTATTTTTTATCATTTTGAAGTAAACAGGATATCAGGGCCGGATCTAGGCTTTTTTTAGTGGGGCATGCTCAATTTTGCCGCCCCTTCTTTCATCCCTTCCCAAAATAAAAAATTCAATTGTTTTATAGATGTATTTTAAGTAATATATTTAAAAATAAATATACATCATAGCATTAACACATTTTATATAAAATAATTTCTAATTTCTAGGGAAGCAAATATATTATAATAAATTAATTTGTGAAGTATAACTTCCCATTGATATAGCTTTATATTAAAAAAAAAACATTTTTATAACATTGGTTACGTTTCGAAGTACTTCATCGTCATCAGGATATTTGCTTTCTTTAAATTACATGATTCTCTCCCCATGTCACGACATCTGTATAATTTTATTTCGTCAATCCTAGCTCGTTTCATTATAAAAAATTATTTGGGGAGTGACTATTCTTTTCCATCTTTGTCACAGTGTATATATATGCCCCCTTTGCCACTCTCCATTGTATTCCCTGCAAACTAACACAGTTATCTTTAAAAAGCCGAAATATATTTTTGAAAGAAAATGGTCGTATTGATTACAATATCTAATGTATTTTTCATAAAAGAATTTAATATATTTTAAAGTTTATGGTTCAACTGGAGAGTACTTAATTTTTTTTTAACTTAGCCTTATAAAATATTACTATACTATATTATACCACGACCAAGTCTGAATTTGCTTTTAGTGGAGCTCCACAGCATCTTTAATATATTCGTGAAAATTGAATAATTTCAATTTTTCTGAAGTGACCTTGAATGATTTCCTGAAAAAATTGTGTAGTATATTGCGCGGAGTCACTTGTATTAATTTGGACAGGTGAGGACTGCAGATCGGAACTATGCAGCCTGATAACAACTGCTCTTCCCCAAGGGCATTTCAACAATGCAAATATTAGATATTGATAAAATATCAGAGCTTGTTTGATCACAGAATTCTTTAACTATGACCAGGCTCAAGAGACAGTAGAGAATAAAAATCTCACATTTTATGACAAAAGCGATTATATACTTAATAACCTTTAATGAATCGCTATTGAAAATATGATGAATATTCATTTCATATCGATATTTAAATGGATATCAACCAATAGAATGGTAAATGGAAATAAAATATATAATAAACTTTCTCATTGCCCAGTACTGACCAAGAAACGAAACCCTTTCAAAACGCAGAATGTCGGCAAGTTTTGATTTTTTGATGTATTTTTTTGGCTTGTATTGACATTAAAAATATGAATTCGCAACCTTGACAGACGACCGGCTATTTTATTCAAGAAAACCCCTAAAACTTTTCGTTAATTTTTGATTCCATGTTCTGGAATTCTTTGAAACTGCCTACAGCACAAAAAACATTAAGCTTACTTTTTTTTTAAAGAAGAATAGATTTGCTAAAATTTGAATATAATAGAACTCTGTACGTTTAACAGTACTCGAAATACAGTTTTTTTTTTTATAGAAGAATTTTTTTGCAATAACGAAAAATCACCATTTTGCGACTTTACTTTGGCAAATATCATAGAAACTGCTATTCCTACGAAGAAGATCAGTGTAATGTACTTGAAATTGGATTTAATTAACTTTATTTTGAGCACTTATAGACGTCTGTATGTCTAATAGTTCATCAGAAATCAATAGTTTCTCAGAATGCGTCATTTTTGTCATTTTTTGTCATTTTTGTAGCGTGATGTCAAATTTGCTGCGGATCGCCGCTGCTAGCGAAAATCCTTTGTGCTAGAAATGGCTGGTAAAAAGCGAAGAAAAAAATCCACAGTTGGAATGAACTATTTACATATTACCACTCTGGACCTCGCAGGTAAACTGCACTGCCATTTTAATCAACTTTTCAATAGAGTAGTTTGAAATCTTTTTATAAGACCAAATTTTATACATAATGTATAGCCGTAATAAATAAAATAAAATCCAATTAATAAGGTGACTACATTAATGCAACTTTTGTAAAAGAGCCCCATTTTGAGCACCGCGAGATCCAGAACTGGCTATCTGTAATATGTGCCGAGTGGATCCATAGTTAGATCCGCTAATCATGGAGGATTTCAACGAGTTGAGACTGAATATTATAGGAGCAAGGGGTCCATGGATGCTGTAGTTGACCGTATCTGATGAGGAGATGAAAGAGTGTTGTTATATTCCAGCCCGTTAGCCGCAGACCGGGAAGCGAGGCAGGTCTTCCTTCCTTCAGGTTTAGTGAGGACCACTGTTGTCAGCATCTACCTTACAATATGCTATTTATTCAATATGGAGATCTAATTTTCATAATTAATTAAGATATCTAAATAATTTAAAATATAATAATTTATTTACCGAACCAGCGTATAAACAATACCTCTTCTACTGTTTTTAAAATAGGTATCAATGGTCCCTTTGCCTGTTATAGATTTTATCTACAGATATTATCTGTAGATCTGTAAAAATCTACGATTTTTGGGATCGCATCCAATACGAGATGAAATATGAGATCGCATCAAAGTACGTTTTACAATCACCGCGCCCAAAAAAAATTATGTTTTATTATTTCGTTGAAATAAATAATCAGGGTGTATTCAACAAAGTATATTTTTAATTATAGTAGCCGACGTTCTTTTTCAATCATCATAAGGGCTGAAATTAAATCCGAGATACATACAAGATATAACATATGTTGAATAAAAAATTAAAAATAATACGGGTGAAATATAGATAATTTTTATAAAAGGATGTAAAGAATAATTTAATAAAGGTAATAATAATGCACTATTAATATAAAATACAAAAATACTATGACAGAACTAGCCTACTTTTGTACAAAGGCGGTGGCAGAACTGAGATAAGGAAAAGGGTGGGAGTGGACGAAGGCTGAGGAAAAGTCTAACTACAAAATTTTTGTAACTGTATTCCAGAGAAATAGTAGAAAACCGACTTAGGAGATAGATACAGAGGTAATAACTAATTACTAGGTAGAAATATATATATGGTAGGCAATAATAATGGTATTTAAAAAATATAATGTTATCGAATTTTTTACTTAACGTATCTTATATCTTGTATCTTTGATTAAATTTCAGTGCTAATGATGGGTCACATGATTGAGCCGAAACGTCGGCTTGTATAATAAAAAAAATACTTTGTTGGCAGCATTCTGATTATTTATTTTATCTTAATAACATCAATAATTTTTTTTCTAACGTAGTCCTCCAATGTAATATGCCTAAGCCTGTTTCGTTCTTCTAAACTGCAGTTTTCGATGAAACCTGAGGGAGAACAAATAGGAAAAACAGAGTCAGGAAAAAACAATAAGATTTACGAGAAAAAATGATCTTGGTTAGAAAAATGGGTCAAGAACAATCTATACTAAAGTAAATCAGGACAGATTATTTATTTTAATTTTACGGCCATAAGTCATGGCATGACTTCTTTACTAAAATTTAACTAAAAATAAATTATTTCTAACGTTCTAACTCAGTGTGAAATAGACTTTAACGTGATAAAACATATCATTTTCAAAATTTCTAAAAGCATATTGGTTTATTATTTTCAATCATGAATCTTTGTAATCGACAAGGAAACATTTTTGCAAAAGTTGAGGATTTATATTTCAAAAAACATGGAATGCAAAAACCGAATCAAAAATCCGTCCGCGGCTTCAGTCAGGTCGCTCACATTCAAGTAACAAATCACCCTAGATGATCCTCAGAACACGACATTACCATCCGCCAGTTTGTTTCAAAATGGCAGCCTATTACAAGTTTCATACGCCAAATTTTCTGCGATTTATGAAAATAAAGAAAACATATAAAGTGTTCAGGTATCATTTACCAAAGCATCTAAAAAAAATCCAACTAAATTTTGTATAAACATTTGGAAATAATGAACAATTCCTGTAATAGTTTGCAGGATATTTTTAAACTTTGATTACATGTTCTAATGGTGTTGCCCAAACATATTGAGAGGCCAAAAGCATGGCTTACTATATCAATATGTATATTGTATATGTCCGGACATTGTTAAAAGCACTGAATATGAGGAAAATCTACGATTCATAGTAAAATTAGAATATTAAAGCAAAGCAAAGGAAAATATTGTAAATTAAAGTACTCACTAAAAATGTTTATAAGATAATTATATATCGACAATTTTTGAGGAAAATCGTTGTTAAAATACATTTTTTTAGCTGGAAAATAGATTTTTAAAAAAAATATTAAAAAAATAAATTAAGAATCATCTCGAGAGTTTAGACTTGCGGACTTAGATGTTTCAATGCCAGTATTTGTTATTGTTCAAGATAGCAAACTGTTTAGTTTAAAAAAGAGGATTGCATTAATGTTATAAGTTATATATAACTTTATATTATAAATATGTATATATAACTTATAACATTAATGTAATACTTGTTTTCCTCTTTTTTAAACTAAACTTTGTTCTATCTTGACCAATAACAAATACTGGCTTTAAAACACCAAAGCCCGCAAGAATCAACTCTTATGATGAATCTTAATTTATTTTTTATATATATTTTTTTTTTATAAATCTATTTTCCAGCTAAACAAATGTATTTTAATAACGATTTTCCTCAAAAATTTTCGATTTATAATTATATATATATATATATATAAATATATATAAAAAAATTTACAAACTGCCAAATAAATAAATAAATATATATATATATATATATATATATATATATATATATATATATATATATATATATATATATATATATATATATATATAATGTTGCAGAGTGTATCATTTTTATTGGTTACAACTAACGTTTTTGATAGAAAACTCGATACAAACCAGGCCAATATCCCATTAGTTTTCTTTTATTTTTAAACTTGTCAATTCTGTTAACAAGCTTTAAGGGATCATTGAATTACTTAAAGTCATAATCGTTAGCTAGGTATTTCAATGATATTCAGTTAGCGCACTCGGCAGAAATAATAATGTTTCAATAATTTTTAACCAAGCCATTTCAGTAAATAGATGAATATTCATCAGTTGATCACTCAAATATCCAAAAGTTCGTATCGAATAATTTTCGAAACTCAGTCTAATGTTTAAAATCAATAAAACTATATTTAATCAAAATAACTATATTTTGTATATAAATAAAAAAAATTGTTCAGATTTTATTAGGTATCAATTAAAATGCATTCTTTCATTCACGTTCCTCAACCGTTCTTTATAATTAACATTGTGTTGTAATAACCGTCTTTACGACAAACCTATATAGTTATATTGTAATCCAAATATTCTATCCTTCGCTTTGAAACGTTCCCTTCGTATCTATTTAACAATCCTTTAGATTTTTATGAGGTATTGTCGAGTAGCTAAAAATAGCCTGGCTAGTTAAATTTTATAACTAGCCCATCTGTTAACTATAGGTCTATCTCATTTAAAATTGCGGTTAGTGAACAATGGTTGTAAAGAATCACGAACGTGAGATACTTGTAAAACAAATAATTCTTACAAAACATTAATCTTTTAAAATATAATGAAACTATCGAGTTATATTAATAATATACAATGTCTAAAATAAAATATCTTTGTAGCACGCTAATGACCCTCTGTGGGTAGATGCGTTTGTTAAATAAATAAATAATTTTATATAAATATACGGTCCTTGAAACTGCATAAGGGCAACCAGTGCCGATTCGGCGCGTAAACCGAATCGCAGATGAGAGGGTTGGTTTAATACTGAATTTGTCGATTTAGTATAGTTATCCTACAACTTTCGGGTACCGCGGTTGGAAGTAAGTGTTAGAAAGCTGTAAAATTATTTTAACCTGTTCATCAGACGTAAGATAATAATAACCTAAGTTTGCCCAGTTCCACGAGAGGGTGTGGAAAATTCTCAGATTTTCGGACTTATTTCAGTTTTTGTCCTATAAAATTTAAACGACGCACCCTAGCGAAAACTTTATGCCATTATAAATTAAACAACAATAAATTCTGCGTAAAATGTGTACCTAAAAAGTTGAATTCGGTTTGACATTACAATCAAAACTGAAAATCGAATAACAACTGGACCCCAGTTGAGACCAGAAAGGGAACTCGTAAGAAAATTTAGGAGAAGTTCTGAAAATTTGTTTATTTATGTTTTGTAGGATACTGATTACGAATTTTTAACCCAATTTTATTCCGAAAGTATAAAAAAAGCAAAACAAAAAATATTGTTTTCCTATAACTACTTCGAAATCTTGCATTATTCGAATAAATTCTAAAATTTATTTTACACTAAATTAAAGATAAGTAAAGTATCTACAATATTGATTCTAAAGATTTTTTTGTTTGGACACTCCGTTTTGAAGCGAACGTTGTTAAATTATGAGGCGGAATGTCTAAATTAATCTTTGAGCAAGAGGTCTCGAAAGAATGTTTTGGATAAGTTCTGTGCATTTGCTAATTTAGTTTTTTATGGCGCTGAGTACGACTTTCAACTCAGTTACCTCGAATTATTCCAAATCTCCGAATAAATTTAAATCTTTATTTTATACTAAAATAAAGAATAGTAAATTACCTACAATTTTGATTCTAAGAATTCAACTGGGGTCCAGTTTTTTCCAATTTTAAATTTTGATTATTTTTCGCAAGGGTGTGTCGTTCAAATTTTACAGGCCAAAACCTGAAAAAAAGTTCCCCACCCTCTCGCCTTGACTCATCACTTAGAGCGGGGCAAACTTAGGTTACTATTATCTGAAGTCTAATGAACAGATTGAAGTCATTTCCAACTTTCCAACACTTAATTCCAACCGCGGGACTCCAAAGGTTTTGATTAACTATACTACGATTCGGTTTACGCGCCTATTCGGGACTGGTTGCTCTTGTGCAGTTTTAAGGACATTATATTTTTATAAAATTATGTTTCATGTTTGGAAAAAATCTTAAAATGTAATGAGATATTTGAATTAGTTTTGTCCGAAACGTCACAGAGTCCGAAAAGTTTTTGATGCGTGGAAGTTTTTAAATATATGATTTTAATCTAAAAGGGTTAGTAATTGAGATTTCCTGAAAGCTGTAAAAGCTATAATAAAGTAATATTAATAATATTCGACAAAAAATGAAAGGAAATGCAAATATCAGACAAAATTTTATAAAAATTCATTGTCCTTGATCACTGCATAAAATCAAGCAGTGCTGAATCGGCGTGTAAACCGAATGGTAAATGGGAGCATTGGTTTAATTCCGATTTAGTAGATTGGGCTTGCAGCAGGATTGAGTGGAGGAGGGTGTTTATGCAAGGCTCTTTAATCGTTCGGCATCGAACCTCTGGATTTGCTAATAAATTATATTAATAATTATATAGCTATGGTTATTTCTTTTTAAAGAATACTAAATAGAAATAAACTTGCTTACGTAGCAGTTGGAAGGCTAAATGAATTCTTTATTGAAAGTTGTTTGCATTCATAACGTTCCTTCCGCTTACGTCTGATTCACATTCGCCTTGTTATCTTGCCATCCAGAAATCGAATCAAGGACATTTGAATGAGCAAACAGAGACAAGCATTCGTATAAGCAGATTACGCAGTCTCAATGAGCTTAATCGTGTTTATAACGCTCTAACTAGAAAACTTTTGTTCCACAATGGCTGAATATGTAATTTAAGCTAGTTTTCTTGTCGATTCATTCCTTCATATGTAATGGCTTATCTCTTTACTAAGGTCGTTAAATTAGCGACCCAATCTCACACACCCACCGAAACGTAAGGAGAAAACGCCCACCTACGTAAGAGTCAGACGTCGAGACAACTGCGTCGAAAATACACAAACCGGTCAGCGTTTTCGCCATGAATTTAATCACATTCTTGTTTTATCGTCTATTCCTTTCCAAGGACAAGAGTTTTTTTTATTTCTTCCTTTTGCAACGGGCCAAAACCGATCCAAGAAAAGTAAACAAGCAATAAAAGAAGCTTTTCCTCAATCCATTGATCAAGTCGCCCGTGCCTTTTCTTATTCTTTATCTTTATTGATTTACACTTCCACTTCCGAGGGATTGGCTGTTTGCTGAAGGTGATATCGAGGAGGCAACTCTCACTTCTTAAGTCACTGTCAGACCTCATTAGGGTATGCGACATACTTCGGCAAAATCGAATTGTCAGTTGAATAGTTGACTCCATTGTGGAACAGAATTATTCCTTTTTTTATTTTTTCATTAAAATAAGAAATAAATTGATTTTTTTTTTTTCATTTTCAACCCATATTTATTTATTCATAAGATTTGAATAAATATATTCTTCCTTTCAACTATAATTGACAATTATGATAAACCATATTTATTTTTTTATTCTACTATTAAACCAATGTTTCACAAACTTTCGATATCTGTGTACCTACCTCCTCTTTGATAATTTCCATAACACTGATTACTTCTCGTCCAAAAATAAAATACATATACTTTAATAGCAATCAAAATTGTTTTTAATATTAAGCGCGGGGCTGGTTGGTATAAGGGGTAGGTTGGCCAACTGCTTTTTATTCTCACCATCAGGGTTTCTGGAATGCTACCCTCTCACTAAGTTTTCAGTGTCGTGTGAGCTTTCATGGCAAATGTGTTTACAATTTTTGTTTTTCAAATTGATAAGTAATTTTTTTTTAATAACTTGATACGTACACACCCACAACACCTTGTCAATATTGAAACCAGATTAATCTTATGTGATAGCCTTAGGCGAGAAAACTGTAACGTTCCTCCTGGTGCGGACCAGTGGCCACTTCATGCTTAGGCAATATGAATCCAGCAAGCTTATTCGCTCAAATCCACTCCAGCGAATCCAAACGGTTATTCTAAGCGATATGTTAACTGGGAAAGGACAGTCTCGCCCTCATCAGATAGTTTACTGCCAATCCCTGTTGTCCTGTTTACTAGCACTGGGGATAAGGAGAGGGGACGACCTTTCGTGCTTCGCTGGTTATATTAGATTTTAGTAAATAGGGTTTATGATGGAAATAACATTTTTTATGGAAGGGTGGGTTTATCAAGGTTTTATTGGCGATGGTCTGCCAACCCATGCATAACGATGGAAGGAAAAGTTAAACATCGTATGACAATGCAGAGAATCAAGCATAGATAAAATTACTGAAATCTATAATCAGTTGTATGAATTATTTTCAGGAATCATATCTTTGAATTTTTATTACCCATTTTTATGAATTTTGTAGGCAGTCTTCTTTATTTATAATATTTTGTTTTACTAATGAATGAAATTAAATTACGAAAATCTAGTTCACATACGCCTTCAATTATGAATTTTTATTACATAATTTTTTTTTTTCTGCGGAAAATGTCCATTGCTACTTATATTTCTTGTATATCGTATTTACATTTATTAAAATTTAGAAAACAAATTTCTTTTAAAAACTACGAACGCAATTTCAGAAATGCACAAGGACTCCGTTTATCCGGAATAATTTTGCGAGGGTTACGGATAACGTACATTTCAAATAAGAGATGAAATGATCAAGAAATAGAAAATTCTTGATATTAATGGCATTTATTAAAGTAATGGGGAAACAAATTTAAATATTTACATAGGTATAAAATGTATAATACAAATATCGTTGCTTTTTCATCGGTATAATATTGTTAACAATATTTATAGACAATATTTCAGATATTTGGTCTACTATATCCCATATTTGACAGTGCCTAGTGGCCGACGACAGTAATGTCAAACTCGAACTGTATTTTTGCAATAAATTACGTTAGCAATCTATATAATTATTGATATTATTACAATCAATTTTTCCAAAATCTAAATTACAAAAGTTTAATTTTATTATGACTTACTTGATAAAACTTCCGAATCGAACCTTCTTTAAGTCTTAAACCTTGAAGTAGTCACTCAAATAAAAACGGATAATATTCCCTATTAAAAGTTTATCATTATTATTTTTTTTTTTACAAACTGGAGTTATATATACATATATATATTTTTTTTTTTAACTTACGAAAATTCATCTTTCTTTCTAAACATTTTTATCCAATTATCATAACTTTATGTGTCCCAATTTTAATTAGTAAAAACTTTTATAGGAAAAGTCTTGAATCTCAAAAAATCTTGAACATCTACAGCATATATTGAACTATTTTTATCTATTGTATTTACTATCTCTATTTAGTTAGTATTTTTTTTAGGATGTTGAAGAGGGACGTGCTATTTCTGATATAAATAAATATATAAAAATTCTAATATAAATAATTAAAAATAAATAATAATAATATAAATATATAAAAATAAATATAAATAAATTCTGATATAAATAACTGGATTTGATGTTTTTCAGTTCTGATAATTCAGATACGTCGTTACCCTCTCTTTCTCCACTCTCCCCCAAATAATTTGAAAACCCACAAGATTGAGAAATTTGAGATTTAAAACCAATTTTTTTAAGAGGTTTGAGGTTACTCAAAGAGTTACTGAAATTCAAAATTCGCATCAATTTTAAGTTAAGAAACTGGTATTTTATCTATACATTGTCATGTTTGAACAAAAAAAGAAAATTAATGTTGTCGATTGTCAATATTCGGAACTGGAAATTGAAAAGTTGAAATCTGAAATAGTTGAAATTTAAAAAAAAAAGAGTTTATAGTTAAGAATATTTAAATGACCGGTAAAAATTGTTAAGGTATTTTTTATATTCTCCCCCAATAAATTGTTGTAGGAACGTCACTGCATTGGCGAAACGTTGATTGGTTAGTCGTTTACTGCTAACTCAGAGACTCGAGGCTTTGCTATGTAACTTTTCAAATAATAATTTTCAATTGTTGACCTTCCACATTATATTTTTATATTTAATAAATTTGCCTTGAGGTCAATTAAAACACTTCGTAATTTTTTATATTTTTTTTTTGACGTTTCGGGGATACTTTGTCCCCCCTCTTCAGCATCTAAGCAACATCTCAAAGTGCTGAATTTGTCACTTAACTAGTTACTTAAATGAGACTTGGTCAATGAGTTAATTAATTCATTGACCAAGTCTCATTTAAGTAACTAGTTAAGTGACAAACCCAACATTTTGGGATATTATTTAGTTGGGGACTAAATCCCACTAAGCATTACGAAATTTGTTTGTCCGCCTGAGATATGTACAATGATGTGCTTACGGTGTGGCCTACATAACAGAACCTGATCATACCATCGTACGGCAAGTGGCAGCAATAAACTGTTGTATAATTAACTCAAACAACAATAAAAATTAAATTTACACTACCTCAGTCTTTTTTAGCTTTACAAATATTTGATCAACGATAGCTCGCGTCCTTTACAATGCCGGCATTACGGGTGGCCGGATTCCTTACGGAACTAGACAACAATTCGGTAACACGACTAGTTCCTTTTTATTCACTAGCCTCGGTGTGCTTGATTATTTTCAGGTACTGACTTGTGGAAGTCGTTTGGAAGAACACTATGATTTTTTTTTTAGTATCGCATTTGCACCGTATTCTGCCCATGTTATCCGAAGTAAAGTATCCTAAATTTGCTAATACAAAATTTGCTAGTAAAAAGTGCAAGGATTCAAATATAAATTGACCACTACCCACAACAAGTAGTACAGTGCGGTCTGAAATTTCTTTTTGTTCTCCTGTAAAACTTAGAAAATGTTACTTACGACAGTTTACCTCTGAATAACAGAATTGAATATTGATCTATTGCAGAAATATGCAGTTTTTGTTCACAATCGATTATTCACTCCAGATAAACCAATGCTAATATGTTTTCACCAGCTAGTGTGTTAGGGCTTGTACCATCAATAAGGAACGGACATGTTATATAACCTTGCTTGGCGAATAGTCTTACCTCATGAGGTATTCTCTACCAGCCTGCACTTGACAACCTGATGATGCATGCTGTCTGAGATCAAGTATACAAGTAATACTTCTCTCTTCCGCATAGATTTTTTTTTTAACTGTTAGTACAGTTTTTTATTAAAACAGTAGCTAAAGTACACCTTCCCGTTTCATAAAATAAAAAACCTATTTGTAGTCTTGTCGAAAAGACATCCTATGTTAATACGTTATTGGAATCTTGTGGTATCTTGTTATGTCTTCGTAATTACTCAAGAGATATATCATGTCGATCATATCCAACGGTTCTTAATCTTCAAGAAGTATAATATATTAAACCTGGAATCATTCACAGCTCTTTCGAATTGCAAAAGTAAAATGAGGTTAATGATTAGAAGGTAACTTATGAAACTTTCACTTTTGTTACCATTAGTAAGATAAATGACTAATAAAAGTTACTAACTACTGTAGCAAATTATAAAATAATTAAATTCGCTCTATATATACGCCTTTAAGTAATATATATTAATTTAATGCAAAGGGGATACTGCAAGAAGAGATGCCATAAAGATGCCGTGAAATTAAAAATAATTAAATTCAATTAAAGTATTAAATAAAATAAATAATCTCAACAATTAATATTGTTTTTTTTTTATTACAATTCTATGCTTCAATTTTATTTACTAATATATTTTACCCTCACCAAGGAAGGTTCTAAAAAATAAAAAACATAATATTTATTTTTTATTCCATTTCGTTGTAGTAAAAAACATGCACACAATAGCTGTGCAAACATAATTAAAAATAATCCGTGTTTTATAAGGTATGAAAAAACTTGTTTTATAACGCTTATTTAATAAGCATTAACTAAAAGTTGACCTAATAAAGTGTGAGCAGTTAAGTTGTTTCCACGGAACGAAAACTATGACGGACAGTTACCTACTTTCGCAAGCTTTTTTTTTATATACATTATTTCATTTATCAATATATAAATAATAATAGTGAGGTGGCACGAACCGCTGTCCTAGTGAACGGTTAATGAGGTGGCACGAATCATTGGTCTATGGTTTGTGAGGTGCACAAACCGCTCTCCTATGGTTTGTGAGGTGGCACGAACCACTATCCTATGGTTAGTGAGGTGGAACGTACCACTGTCCTATAGTTAGTAAGGTGGCATGAACCACTGTCCTAGTGAATGGTTAATGAGTTGGCACGAACCACTGGCCTATGGTTTGTGATGTGGGACGAACCACTGTCCTATGGTTTGTGAGGTGGCACGAACCACTGTCCTATAGTTTGTGAGCTGGCACGAACCACTGTCTTATGGTTCGTGAGGTGGCACTTCAGTAGCACTACTCCAAATATTCATTCCATTTTATGTTTAATATGAACTGACTGCACAATCGTAAAGTAGGTACTACGATGGCTTGGTGGTCGAAATTCGACCAAAAAACGCTATTATTTCAGTTTTGTGATTTATTTATGCAATTAAAATGAACAGAAAACATTATGTTGTTAGAATTTAAATTCAGATTAAAAAAATCGAATTAATTCCAGTTTAAAATGGAAATAATTTAAAACAAGATTTAATTATCCACAACGGCCAATTAATATGAAAAAAAATTATAAAAACGTTCGTCGGGACTTATTTTTGCTGGAGTATTCTATCGTGAAATGCCCTTGTCCCCTGTGTTCAGAAATATAAAATTGCAACCCATGAAAAGAACGAATCCTGCATGCAACTATAATACTTTCAATCTAATTACCTCTCAAATGATCTTATGACCTTTTATAAATCGACAATTTGATACGATTGCAATACTTCCCTAAAGTGGGAAAGTAAAAATGTTCCATCTTTGCTAATAATGGTCCGATTACGTTGAATTTTTTTTTTTTACCTTGTAGGAAATTTCATTGCATAATTCCCCATTAAATATATACTTTTTTATTTATGCGCAAATAAAATATTTCTTTCGTTGCAATTTTTTTTCGGGATTCACAATTATCTAAATCAATTTACAACGAAGAGAAAAACCCAAAGGAGTCATTCATCAAAATATTCTGGTTTCATCAACAGACATTTCTCGAAAAACAATAAAATCATTTGCAGCTAATAAAAGAATAATTAGGATATATGATTAGTGTAGTTACATCAAATAGTGAAAGAATAAGAAAAAAAGAAGAAGAGCCAGTTTTTAGCCCTACTACTGCGGGCACAGTTATGGTCAGATTTAAAGTTTGGACGCTTCTTGGCTCAAGAGTTTTTGACATCCCCTCCACATATGATCGAAAAGGGGAGAGTCCTGTAAGCTCGGTAATTTTCATCCAGAAAATAATTTTTATAATGACAATATTAATTTTACCGAATAATAACATCTTCTTTTTAACTCATCATAAACATTTTCTTTTTTATTTGAACAAATATTATTTTTTAGTATTCATCACTAGGCCAAGGCGATCCATGAATCCATCCCTCAGTACAGTTAGATCGTTGTAAACTTCCTTTAAAAATGGCCGTGAATTTACTCCGTATGTAAAGGATTGAATGAGGAAAGGATTCGACAATTTTAAAATGTTCAGAAAGAAACCTTATCTAAAGACAAATTTCAACGAATATAGGGCAACTATTTTTAGAAATCTTTAGTTTTTCTTGACTTGGCCTATCCACGAAGGACGTCGTACCCTGGTAAATGAGATAAAGCACGTAATTACCTGCCCATTAGGACCTGTTTCCCTGGGCACATAGAATACTGAATACATACTTTACGTGAATTCTCGGTGATTTTTATCGGCTTCAGTATGAGGGAGCCCATCTGTTAATATACTGTATGTGCAAAAATATTATGAGTTCCAAAGTGCAACTATATTTGAATGAAATTTTAACTTTATGCTTAGAAAGTTTGGAAATTGCACAAATAAGGAAATAATATTGTGTAAAGTGCATAGATAATTGCAAGTTCACTATAACAAACAAATTCTATGAGTTTTACTGGTTAGAAACCATGAAAGTACGCATTTCTAAAGTACGGATTTTCGTGAAAAAGAGTCACGCTCTGAAATGGGTTCTTTCAGTCCATATAGATCAAAATGCAAGAAATTGCATAATTTCTTAATTTTTGTTTTTCATCTTTAATGATGAGTTATAATTGTATTAAATAAGTAAATCAGCCAAGGGTAATAAATTTATCAAATAAGGCTCATAACTCCATATCTTGTAGGAATACCGAATTGGAATCCGATTTATCGAGTTGGCATCGGATCTCGATATATATCGGATCATATGAAAACTCCCTTACAAGGATTATTTGTACATACACGTTGAACTGAGGGATTCCATCATACCTGAACTGTAAAGAAATTCCTACCATCTCGTAAAACTCAGCACTAACCATTTCAGAATATTTTTTGTGATAAGATTTATTATTGCAGTTTTCTATTTATGAGCGAATGTTTCACATATTTTCCCTTTCAGTTAGCTATTTATAGAGATTTGCAAGGTCTTTTTTCTTTTTTTCAACTCGGTGTATTTTTTGACAAACCACAAGAAAAAAGCCTATGCCTATTTTCAGAATGCATGTAATAATGCTTTTAATGTAATAAAAGTCAGCTTTTGCAGACAATCGATGTTGTTTTTCTTAGGATACTCTTCTTCGTAGGTATATCATTCTTGTATTCTTCGATGTAGCTCAAATATTCATAATTCTTAACGGAAGAATACCGGAATATTTTGGAAACTTTAAAATTCCAAATTCTTGTCTTATTTTCATTTTGCAAAGTTTTTCTCAATCCTGAAAATAAAATTCTTCGACAGAATCACTTACGTTCGAAGTACATAAGGGATCAATTCTCGCACATTATTATTGTGCATTATGAACACATATAACACACCAATTTTCCCAACCCAACAACAGTATATTACTCACACGAAACAGCTATTTTCACAAGACACGCACACCTCACACAGCTCATCAACATAACTTAAATAATTTATAAGGAATAAAAATGACCGTTCCGACACGAAACTTTTCACATTCAACAAAACAATTAATTATTTTACAGAAAACATAAATTGAAACTTAGGAAAAGGATTAATACTTGATAACCAAATTTAATCAACATATATTTATGGTTTATTCCGTGACAAATAAATCGTCAATATTTCAGCAAATTCGATTATATTTCTTGCTAAATAAGAAATTTTCCAAAAATAGTTTGCAAAATTTATGGGTTTAAATTTTTCATTAAACATAGCAAAGACTCCTAAACAATCTAATTTAAAAACAATTTTAATATCAAGAGAGAAGTGCCGATGGGTAATGAAGTCCTCCAAATCTCTAAAAAAAAAAATTACTACAAAATGTAGCGGGGTCATAATAATAAAAGAGAGGGAGCGAGAGTATCATTTGGGGCCCCTCCCCTCCAATAATTTGATGTACTAAAATTTAAAAAAGTAACCTCAACTCAACAGGTTCCAATCCATTACTGATGTTTACTGAAGAGAAATCGGTGGAGGGGAGGCGATCGCTCCCCAATCAAAATGGAAAGTCAGCCTATATGGTTTTTAAGGTAAAAACTAGGTATGTAAGCCTACCATAAGCTATTCTTCATTCTCGAACTAAGCTAATCTTGAGATAAGGTGAACCTACCTCAGGAATAATACGAACCAAGAATTAATAGCATAATGATAATCATTAATACCGTTTTTAGTCTCGGAATAGCTATGTCAAATTTAGACTAGATCCAACATTACATTAACCTTTGACACGGTGACTGCAATTAAAATCAGTAACTAATTAAATTGCTTATATACAAATATTTGTTTAACTAATTTATTTTTTTTTCTTTGTAGGGTCTGAATTTAGTTATTTTTTTTTATTATAAGATAAATAAATCCACGTAAAAGTAAGCAACTTAAGCATTGCCTGTTAAAAAAAGCATTACGCATACCACAGTGGCGGTAGTAAATAGTAATTAGTAAATTTGATCGCAATCAAACCAAAACACCAATATTTTTTCCGACAGGAACCATCTTATCTCAGTTGTTCTTTTTCAAAGTAAGGTCGTTAAAAGACAAGATAAAAGTTCCACCACACATCCCATAATTTGCAATGTTGTTGTTGTTGCAGATAATTAACAAGAGAGATAAATAAAAAAGAGATATACAACAGAAATAAATCCCTCGGGCTAATTTATGTCGCTTGATTAAACGCCATAGCCTTTGTAGCGGCTAGCCTTCGACACCCACGCTCAGCTATGAATTTCAAATTCAACTCAAGCACTCGTCTCCTTAACCCTAAAAGCTGAAACCCTAAACGTCTGTCTGATTTATCACACTCCTTCGATTTCAATCATACTGTGTCCTCGTGACCTTTTTTTAATAATTTCCTGTTAATTAATATAAAAAACTATTATCATCCTCCCCCTCCACAACGTCATTTATATATATATATATATATATATATATATATATATATATATATATATATATATATATATATATATATATATATATATATTTCTTAACTTACTGTTGGTCAAGGAATGATTATAAAGTATTGCGATATTATCACAGAGTGTAATGAAAGGATTACTTAATGGATAATGCAGCAATTTAACACAATAACAAGCAAATAGACATTTATTCTCAGCAGATCCTAAGATATATATACCAATCACAAAGATCTTATTTTAAATTATTTTAAATTATATAATTTTGTCAGCATAGTTGACAAAGGAGTGCAATAATTAACAATTGTAATAATAAAACAAGTTCTAATAAGAATACTAATGTTGATATGAGAAATAGATTATATATATAAAAATATCAAAATAACAGAGCTGGAAGAAAAAAGTTGAGACCCCCAATGGCACTCTAACAACAACTCAATTCTCATACACCTTTTTAATCCCCTATTTCAATCTGGAACGGCTGTAGAGGTGCACAAAACCTTATAAATCGTAAAAAACAAATTTGATAGAAATTTGTAAAATCGTTCTGCATATAAAATAATCATACATCATACATCAGCTCGTTCGATCCGAAGCTTAACATAACATGTGTAAAAGAGAATATAAATGTATTTTTTGTTAAAAGGATTTATGATATATCACCATAATCTACTGGGACGGAAGTGAACTTTAATTGATATGAAATGAAATAAAAATAAATAATTAATATTCAGGAAAGTTGGAACAATTGAGAAAGGAATACAAAAGTTAAAGAAGTTCAAATATTTTTCTAGAAATTTCGATACATTTCTAGAAAAATATATGAACTAAAAATTGATTAAAACTAAAAATTGAACTTATTGCTAACCAAACGTTTTACTCCAGATCATACAATTAGTTTTTCAATTAGCCTTCAGAAAATTAGACCAACACGTGATCTTTGTCAAAAGAATAAATCAGCTTAATTCCTATATGCGTCATAGCACATGAATTATGCAGCTGTTATGAACGATTTATTTCCTATAAAATGAAGCCAAGATAAAAAAAAAAATAATAAATTTATTACCTAATAAAATTTGTTTCCTACAAGAATTAAAATTGGTATGTATGAAAGAGATACTTATATGTTTATTACTGTATCCAATATGGGCTGCAATTAATCAGAAAACCTCGCACGACCTGAGGCAACTGATAGTACCTTAATTTATAGGCGACCTTTGTGAAAGTTGTTTTTTTTTTTTCACTTTATTATGATTATTCTCAGGCACCTTCCGACCTCTTGTTTACGTAACTCCCGCGAGAATACGATAGGCTTTGCACCTTAAACTACGTCCATTTTTTGATTACAACCAGAGGAATAGTTCTTCGCGAAAATGTTTTATAATTTATATAAGAAGGGTAAACTATTTTACAGGAAAAAAAATATAGGATGCATAAGAAAGAGCACAGTGGATAGAATCACCAATTTAGGCTGTAAAAAATTTGAAATTTCGGGATTTAAGATGTTATAATTATTTGGGAAGACGCAAGCTACCACAATTCTATGACTTGCAAATTTTGCAAACAGCAAAATGAATGAACTTTTTATGTTGATACAAATCTAGCTAATTCTCTATGACGACATTATTGCCTTATTTAACTTTCCAATTATTGTTTCTGTTTAGTTTCTATCTAGTGCCAATCCATTTTTCATTGAAATTGGACGTTGGAGAGACAGAAAAGGTCAAATATTTTACCAATAACTAATTTAATCTATCGCATTAAGCATATAGTTCATTTATACTCATATTTATTACAGAACACTTAGTCACCTCCATGAGCTCCCAAGAAGTTTTTTCCTGGGGTTATTTTTCCAAACCTATTCCAACCTATTGTTTTGTGTGATAAAGAACTTTTTTCAGAATCGGTTGTTTCAGTTAAAAGAAGACATTTTTTTCTTTTTTTTTAAAGAGTGGGTTACCAAATTACCAAAGAATAAGGTAGGAAAAATTACTAACACAAACTGCACGAAATCACACGTTCATGCAGCAGTTACTGATCCATTTTTAAAATAAAGCAAATTACATTAAATAATAGTTTTACACTACTTCGACATGCTAAAAGGGATTTTAAGGGATTGCTGAGTTTTGGTATACCGAGGATTTTGCCTAATTTTGCATCGACGAATACGTGTGAGCTACAAGTACAGCTTTTTCTATATTTGGCTAGTTAAAAAGCAATGTTTTAGAGATAAATTTATTGAGTGAATGAATGAAAACGTATTTATTGACATAAAAAGACATAAGACAAAACACCCACATACACACACACATATATATGTGTGTGTGTGTATGTGGGTGTATATATATATATATATATATATATATATATATATATATATATATAAAGTATATAGACAATGGAAAAATCCGTCTGTTGAGGTCTGTGCGTTATTCATTTAATTATTTTTGTTTAAATATTATGTTTTAAAAAATGGATGAGCTATAAACAATTATGTTTATATTCATCAACTGAATACACAACCTTATAAATATAATAACAATATAACCTATAAAACTTAATAAGTCAGGAATTTGAAACCAATAGTTCGGTCACTATATTGAAATAAATAATAAATATAGAATTATAGACTATATTATTATAGGCTGTAACAAGCAATAAACTATACAACAATAGCCAATGATTTATTTATTACTAAAACATTGACATTAAAATTTACAAAAAAAAAACACCACAACAAACCATGAAGAATCTTGGGTTCAGTATTTTATTAGAAAGTGCATTAAGTAGGATATACTTTAAGAGAGTATTTAAGCAGACATTGCTTCATAGCGAATGATAGTATAGGTGATGAGGTCAGCATTCATCCTCAATCACCAAATTTTACTAGCAACTTGTTGAAGAGTAAAATTATTGAAAAGCATTATATCGACGTGTTTTTTTGAAAATGGCGTTAGCGCCATTTAGAAAATTCTACAGGAAACACATGAAACGTATTTTCCCCAAATAACAATATTATTATTTTTTTTAAATTTTGTTCTTTATGGTGTAGAATAGGAGTTAATTACGATGAAAAAACTTTTGGCCATGGCCAGAGTGACGACCGAGAGTCGTCAGTATTTGGTGCATACGTCATCAATAGTCGATTTTTAGACCATTTCCAATTTCTTTTCTCGATTTATCGATAGAGTTGTTTTTTATGTCCCATAATAAATTGAAATCTAAATTTCGAATTTTTGGCACTTAAGCCTTTTTCAAAAACGGACGTGGATATAAAGGCTGGATGTACCCCATTTAGTTTCAGTTATGGCAAAAAATAAATTATTTTGCCATAGTCGTGCTCGAACATATGCCACTAAGTTAGGAGTGGCACTTTTTACCCACCGAGATACTCTACCGATTCTTATTAAACAACAGATACTATTTATCTTATTCTTATTAATAAGTCTTCCTCTTTCCCCTCCCCCTATTTAAGGAGATAATCATTCCGTACTGCACAGATGTTCTCGGTTTCGATCTTGTTTAAATTCAAAACTAAATAAAATTCACAATCATTTACAATCAATATCAGTAATGAATCGATTATCCATTAAAATCTATAAGTAGCTCTCATTCCTCTTAAACGAAACCGGCAAGCTATCCTCCATCCTCAAACATTGACGGATAACATGCTCTGTTACTCTGCTGCACTGCTGAGCTAAGCGCCCTCCGACTTGCCAGCACTAAAAGGTAACAAACCGATTTGATTGCTCCCCTTGGAACCGGAGAGTAATTGGAGATTGGAACTGGAACGGCAGGGAACTTTATACCCCGCACTGGAGCAATAAAACTAACAGATAGTGATCGCATCTAGCTCTCTTGTCCCAGCCAATCACCTCCTTTCTAATAGCGGCCCTGCTTCGCTAAATGAGAACCCACTTTAAGGCTACATACAGGCATTAGCAAGAATTAAAAAAAAAGTTTAACAGGATATCTGACCTGCACGATACAAGGTTTTCCAATCCACCATTCCCCATCATATCGCCACAATGCAGTAAAACTTTGATGATCGATAAAGTAATGTGTACAATTTGTCCTTTGCAGTACCAGCTAACTTTCCCAAGCAATACTTGAAGATTAAAGGAGAATGCCATTATATTTCAAGTTTTCTTAAATTAAATTTATCCCAGCCTAGTATTAAATACTCCAACTTCTTTCAGAAATATTCCGTTTACGTCTTCAGGACAAATATTTTACCAAGGAATGACAAAATTCACAGTGAATCATTCACTACACTGAAACGACAAGAAACTGCTTTTCGATTCCGACTACTTCAAAAATTACTAGAACAATGTACCGAAATCTTAATTCACAGAAAACTAAATTATTCAGATCTGATCTACATTTAAGAAAAAATTTCAAACGTACTGCTAATCAATACCTTGCTATATGTAAAACCATTGGAAAATGCAGGGTGTAAGGTAAAGTACTGGTGACTGCCTTGTCACTGTGGCTCATTAGGAAATAACGAGATTGCTGACACCTTGGCTGGAATATCTAAAAAAGAAGGAGTTGCAGTAATAACCCACTAATAAGTTTTGCACTCAAAGAAATAATTTTATCAGTAAAGGAAAAATACGGAAGAAATAAATGGAATAAAAAATACTTTTGGTATGGACAAGAAAAGATAAGTGATGTTGACCGGTTTAAGGATAGGACACATTAGAGTCACAGAAGAGCAATTTATGACCAGAGGGAAATCATCTGAATTTAGCTATTGCGGTGTTCGTTTGGCAATGCTTCACATCAACAAGCATGTTATTACATGTGACGCTGATAAGCAAAAAACAGCATAGAGACCAGCATGACAGTGCCTAAATAATGAAAACAGGAAAAAATAATGAAAACAGAAAAAAACAGCTTAATTTAAATTTTTAAGAACACGAAGGTTTGTTGTCAAATTTATTTTTAGTAGGAAACCTTTTAAGATTATCTCAAAACTACAGAATTAGGACAAACATGAAACTAGAGGATGCTTTCCTTTTGTATTTAAAAATAAATATACGAAGGAATTGATAAAACAAATTCCCCAGTCTCAAATTCTTTCAAGCCATAATTCTTCATAAAAACAATGCTAGTGTATAAAATTACCCACAAATATGGTAATATCTATGTGTGAGTTAGGCACATGCCTAACTCCATACCCACGTTTTTATAATCCTCTAGGGCTTCATCAAAATTATGTGAACAAAAGGTGCATTTAAACGAGCGAGTTTTTCACACTCTTGATACTAACACTTCCCTCCTCCTCACGGAGAGTACTCTTCAAACCAATACCTAATTCCCTCAGTTAGGAGAGAGGGGACGTTTACACCTGCCATGGCGCGGCATTATAAATCTGGAAGAGCTCAATCTCGAAATCTCAGTGTCCTTTAAACTTTATCATTGTCCTTTAAACTCTCGAGAGTGAAAAACTCCCTCGTGCAAAAATACCTTAAAGATTGAACAGTCATAATAGTCTACGAGCTGATGCCAAAAAACGTGTCTTATTTCAAGAAAAATTTTGATCGTGTATGTCGAAATTACAGCCAACATGGGGTGGAAATATGACTGTTTGGCACGCTAGAGATTGCTCTCAAATTTTATAGGTCAACGAATTCGTCATTTTCGACAGTTTTTTCAGACTTTTTTTTTCCTCTGTATCTCGTTTACAGTTCATTTTAGGCAAAGCTTTTATATTAACAATTTAACACCTAAAATGCCTCAGAAGCGAGTTACTGAGGAAAATCAGGAAAAAAAGTCCGCTTTCTCTAAAGTTATTTCAATACTTCTTGGAGTCAGTTGAGAGCAATTATAAATATTTTTTATGAATCATGTAAGAAATTTATCCTATACAAGATTGGCTAGAATGCATTTTGCTATTTAAAAAATAGTTATTAAGGTGAAACCACTGAAAATCTAACTTTTTGCGTCACATTTTACATAAGTTTACGCTCCCGTATCTCAGTAGCTGGTCCAAATTTAAAAAAATATTTACAGGTGAAACTTGTATGAAATTTAATGTTCTTTAAAATTGGGAATGTCAAAGTTTTACTAAAATGCATTGGGAGCGAGTTACTGAATAAAATCTGAAAAAAAAAGTGACGAAAATGATGAATTCGTTAACCTATAAAATTTGATAGCAAACGATCTAGGGTGTCAGAAGTTCACATGTACAGTCTATTATGAGATTATTGTCGGCCTACACAATCAAAAATTTTCTTGAAATCAGTCACGTTTTTTTGGCCTCAGCTTTTGGCCTATAAGATTAGTTGCTGTCCATTGCCAGCACTCTTTATTGAAAATTTTATTCATAAAATCAGCACAAATAGTTTATCCCCTAATATCATTGAAAATTTTCAATAAAAAAATTAATTTAATTTTCAATAAAAAAATTATAATTTCAAAAATAATAAATTTCAGAGGTGGTATCTTTATATCTTTTAAGTCCTTACCCCCTGATTCTCATTCTACATTTTTTAAAAATAAATGCCATATCTGATACTCTTAGGATAGGACGGAACCCGATAGCCTGAAGAGATTCCCAATGTAGTATAAATAAATACACTCTCGTAGACTCAAAGAAAAAAATTGAGACCTCTTTGTAAAGGAAGGCAGGTCTCGCAAACAAGTTACATAAAGAGACAGTGCTAACAAAATATTTGCTCACCTTCAACTGACTCCTATCTTTACCGCGATGACAGACCTTCCCTAGACACATTTAGAAATTTCTCTCCTTTATTTTTCCTATCCTCCTTTCTCCTTTTTCCTGTTTTTCTTCGTGTTTTTTCCTCGATGTTTTGACTGGAAACGTCTTAACCTATTTATGAGAAGCTCCTGCCTTATTCAGCATTCCTCTATGTCGCGGAGAAGAAGGAATTTTAAATTTAAATAGGAAGTAAAAATTACCCAGTTCCTGGAATCGAGTGGAGTATTCTCGCATTAAACAACAAAACGAATGTTTTTGGTAATAGCACAGTTCGACCATGAAACCCACTGCAGACTAAGGTAAGTTGATTTAATATATCTTTTATTTCATATAATTATTCTACTTTGTGATTCAAATTCAAGACATTTTTGTATTGTTATGTAAGTGTACATAAAGGTGTATTTAAACAGTTATAATAAATATTATTCATATATTTAAATATGCAGTTAATGGCAACTACAAGTGCGCCAAACTTTAAGCCGCCTGACAAAAGAACATAAATTCTGTGCATTGAAATTATTCTTAGGGTACTTAGTTTCAGAATAAAATTATTTTTTTCGTATTTTATTCATTCAGTTTGATGCGGATACATTCATTAGAAAATATAAGAAAAAATTTAACAATACATAAAAATTAACAAAAATTATTAATTTCTGTTTTTTAACCAATGCAATTACCTCCACACCTGTGGCCCAGCTTGATGGATGAGATCTGGATGTTATAATTAGCCTGTCAGGAATGAAGTGATAATTTCGGTCATGTGTAACATAGATGTGGGTGTGTGCTAACCTATATGCAATGTTTCGTTTCTCACAAACCTCGGTGTAGCACTAACTATTGCTGTTTATGATTAAAAATTAATCATATAATCTATAAAAAAAAAAATAACTTTCATTTTAATATAGAGATAGGAGTTTATTTACCTGGCAAAATCTTTATATTTTCAATGTAATTTAAGGCTTCTAGCACTGGTTTAGGCCAGAGTGACGACTGAGAGTCGTCAGTATTTGGTACTTACGTCATCAATATTCGAATTTGTTTTTTCTAATTTTTCCATAAAATATACATAATATATACTAAATATACATAAAATATACATAATTCCATAATTTTTCCATCTTATATACTTATTTATTTTTCTAATTTCCATTTCTTTTTTTTTTCAATGTGTTGTGAACGGGAATCGATAGGTGTTTATGACCCATAATAAATTAAAAATCTAAATTCCAAATTTTTGGCGTTTAAGCCTTTTTCAAAAAACGACGTCGATATATTATATATATATATATATATATATATATATATATATATATATATATATATATATATATATTTCTATGTAGAGTATAGATTAATTGCTATATGGGACATAGGAGGACACGGTCCAGAATAATGGCTCTTTTAACAATTAATGCATAGTGAAGTTTTTACTTATGTCCGTAGTGGAATTATGTTCAATAGCATATAACAACCAATTCGCACATTGTCAGCATTTCTTGGGATTGAATTATATAAATATGAATAAATTATTACCGTTAAGCTTCATAGTTATGTTCTGTCAACAAATTACGTAATTATTATATGAATAGCAGACTATAGAACAATTTAACTTGATATTGTTGTTACATGATCGCTGAAACGTTATCATACCGAACGTCTCAGTTTTACGTAACCTTATGAGTTTGTGGCAGAGTAGCATCACACATGTTCATTTCTAAAGTTATTTTCAATACAAATTATCATATACATGTATATCTGGACACATCAGTATAGTTTCGGACTTTAGTTCAGCAAGATTTCAAAAGGAAATTTGGATTTTTGCACAGCCGATACGTATTTAAAACCGAAATTTTTTATTTTTATTTTATCAAAATACATTAAAATCTCTTTTTAAGCTTTCTTGTTCAGACTTTAAAACTAAATGTGATTTGCCCAAACATTTATTACACTCCTCTCAATCAAACTTGGCTTTTTTTGTCGATTGTTAAGTTATTAATGACAATAGCTGAAACGTGCAATGATAAAAGTATGATTTCCGTAGAAAATAATTATAGATTATTATAATATCCATAGATTATTAACTGTGCGCGGTATACCATGGATTGTGTATAGTCAGGAATCAGTCAGTACTTTTTATTGCAATGCAAGCAGACGTTTCGACCCAAACATGGGAGACATACGCAGGACTAAAATAAAATCAGAAAGACAAGAAGTAAAATGACGGACGTAAATGACATAGTAAGGGATAAAAAGAAATTAGATAAATTATAGGAGTAATTATGTTAAGAAAATAATTAAGTATTAAAAAGAGCTAAAAAAAAAAAAAGATGAATAATCTGTATATCACTAAATTTGATCAGCAAGATATAAATAACTGAACATACACAACTCCAAACTAAAAGTAAATTAAAAAAACAAAACATCTATTTGATTAAATTTATCTAAAATTCTAAATGTTTCTGCAAAAGGTAACAGTTTCATAGTTTTCGGTATTCTTACTATATTGACAGGCTTTAGCGAAGAATTTCAGATGGTTCCCAAGTATAAACCTTTGGACAATGCAAACATTTCATCTCATATATAACATGTGATTGCTAATGGGTTGAAATTTTATCTTCTAAGGGAGCATAAAAATTGCTCATCTAATTGATACGTATATATAATATACATAAACGCATATTAGAATGCTATTTAATATAATATGTTATACACATTACATGCTGTATACATTCTATGCTACATATATTATAGAGAACTTATGCTAGACGAATACACAATGTGGAATTGCATGACCTGTACTCGGTAAATATATTGGTATATCAACTAGACGGTTAATTGCTAATTTAGGTATTTTAAGTTTCCTCTTCAAACATAATGACTTCCTCCGAACCGTGATCAGAGATTAACTTAATAAAGATTATAAAGACTCTTGACAAAGATAATAATAAATCATTTTTAATGTTGTAATAATATTAAACTTATGTTAGTTATGTGAACAAAAGGTGAGAATTTTGCTTCTGTATGAATAGGTATTTGAAAACATCATTATTTATGTTTAAAAATATGCTTTAATTCATTCAACAAAAGATTTTGAGTTGGTTTTTATTTCTAAATTCATCGTATAGCTTAGTAAAAAGATTATTTTGTTTTTTCAAAAATGTTTCATATTTATCTAATAAACTTCAAAGGATCTTGTACTATTTTTTCTATGAAAAGCTGCCACAATTTGATTCCGGATAAAACAATCGAAAAATGACGATTAAATTTTTTTTAATAAAAAAAAAAAAAGAAGATGAGTAGTATTAATTAAGATAATGCCCGACTTGATATTTTATCAGTAAGTTGAGGAACAGCCATGATATATCCGGTTTACCGTAATTATATACCGTAAGCCGGGGTAACATATTTTACAGATATTTTCTTGTATCAAACTAATCAGGAATGTTTTCAATTTTAGACCTAATTGTAGCGGAAGGTATATCCTTTAGTTACCCTATCAATACTCAGATTCTTCAGGTATCTTTAACAGGGAGGGAGAGGGCGGGGATTTTTTACGTCCTAAGAGTATAATGTTACATCCGGGATTACATTAGGATAATGCTGAGAGGAAAATGCTAAGAGGAAAAAATTGTAGAGCGTAACATTTTCTTCGAGAATATGCCCATTATTTAACACATTGACGCGCGTCAAAACTGATGTCGGTTACAAGAGCATGATTCCGATGTATTTTTGTACCCCTTTCCCCTTTTTAATAAAAATATTATCTAGCCGGTAAGGACAGATTTTTTCCTGATAAATGCAAATTAATAAAAAATAACTGAAGATATAAAAAAATTCGTTTTAACTTTTACCACCCTTTAAAATAATCTGCATAAAGGATTCATCTGCGAAGCTCATTGTTTGGACGCTCGTCAGGCCAAAGTTAAAAATGACGGGAATTTTGAAGGTGAAAAAGTTACACTCTACAATTTTTTCCTCTCTGACCAACCGTTTTTCCGTAAAATGTCTTTGAGACAGCATAAAATGATGTCCTAATTTTACCCCAGTGCTCTGAATAAGTTTCTACTTTTTGGTGTTCAGCCTTCAAAATGTTTGAATATAGGCCAGGATCAAATATAAAAATCATTGCGATAACATTAATAATTGTATAACAACTTCCATGATATTTCCTGATAATGACAGAAGACTGGGCTGCGGAGGATTTTCCCAATTCTTGAAAAACAGCCAATTTATTAACAGTTGCTAACAAGGTAAAAAAAGAGACTAACTGTCTATAGTTGGCCTTGGTGACGTTATAGACAGAGTAATGTAGAAAACTTAATGAAAAGCGTTATGGTTATCACATAAATATTTATATTTTAAAATTCCGACTGGTTCTAAAATTACTCCAGTTTACGGTATATATGTATACAGAATGACACAGGAGGAAATGTAAGTAATTGAGGGAGGGATAGCCTATCAAAAATGTAGTTCAGTCCAACCGCACCTTCTTATCTCAATCCGTTAATTTTTTCAATGAAGTTCCAAATTTCTCGACTGTAACTGAAGACTTCTCAACTTTTGTGACCATTTTTGGAACCTACACTAATTTTTTTTTAAAAACACTGCTTCGTCAGGCGACCATTGCAGCCAAGGCACAGAAAACGAATACTTTTCAGAAATACTCGGTCGAATCTCACGGAATAAATTTTTTAACTAAGACCTTGGGGAATTCACAAAAGTTGTTTCATTTCGTCAGCTTTCCGACAATATACCCAACGTTGCGAAGTTAGTCGAAGGGATGTTAAGTTTGGGCGTTCAATAAACATTGAATATAAGTATCTTATATCTGGTTTGTCCTTCCTTGTTTTTTTCCATCCAAAAATTTTTCTAAACTGGATTACAACTGCAAAAACATAATGTTTTTCGTCTTAAATGGTTGTAATTGTTTGTCCAACAATTTTACTTTTTATTTATCTGTTTTTAAAGGGGTGTAGGTGAAGGTTTTTATATATATATATATATATATATATATATATATATATATATATATATATATACAATTTACCAATAATATTTATCGGGTGCAGGCCAGGCAGTTCCACATTGTCTAACAATCTAAATTCTACATTTGACTCATCTTTCCTCGAATCGATTATTATGCGCAATATTCTGTTTCCGAAAACTTATAGGAGCGTTTTCTTCCTTAAACGTAAGCGACCATATTTAACATCCTCAAGGAGCTAAAGGAAGTATAATAGTCTTCAAATTTTGCAACAGAGAACTTTTCTATTATAATAATTAAAATAAATTTATAAGAGAAATATGAAGATTTTTAATTGAATGTACCAGTTATTACATCCCAAATAAGTACTTTTGACAATTTCTATTCATTGGATTCATTTAGCTCACTGCCTATAAAGTTATTTTCCACTAAAAACAACATTTAAAATTCGCAACAAAAGAGAAGAGAAAATGAGTTTTTACAAGGAGCGTAGAGGAATATCGAGGCGAATGGTGGACAATGGCGGACGCAGGAGTGACCCATTTGAGGCCTTTGTGGTCGAGGCAGTGAAAGCCCTGGCCTCACAATTATAGGATAGGACCTCTCGCCTCAATGCTAATGTCATCTCGTCCGCGGTATATAGCCACAATCTCGAACAGTACTGTCAATTTGAAATAATGTATTTGGTTTTATATAATGAATATTTTTCCAACTTATAGGTTTGCTCATATGAAGTAACAAGATAGGTAAAGAGATATAGAGACATAAAAATGTAGATGATGTTTACTATTTATGTAGGTCGACATTTCGGGGGGTTTAAATACAATAGAAATATAACGAGGAAATTTTATGGAATTAAATATCATAATAATAAGAATGATAAATTATTTTGATAATCTATACTAATTATTAATTACAAAAGCTAAATAATTTGTTTTGTTTTTTGGCTATAGGCGAATAGCCTGAGGATGGCTTTAGGCTGCATAACATCAGGCTATGACTCATAGAAACGGAGCATTAACCATAAATAAAATGCTAACAGAAAAAGTTTCCAACTTGCTTGCGCATCGTCGTCATGGCAAATTCATACTCGTGGAAGTAAGTACACTAACTTTTTAATAAGTGTGAAATTATTGAAATTTCTTTTACTAGATATTTTGACAGAAAAATCAAAGCACTGAAAACTAAAACGAGTAGGCTTCTTAACTTAAATAGGACAAACAGACTATCACTACTCTCGAAGATACTCTACTGTAAAGCCATGGTCCGACTGCCGCTGAATAATGCACTATTGTTTCAGCACATTACCAAAACACCTGGTAACAGATTGTAAAATTTCCAGGATGGAATCGTCAGAATAAAAGTGAGAGGGTCTTCCATGCCAACGATGAAGAGAATAGTTCTATAATAAAATGGGAGCGTAAGGGAAAATAAAAAGTACGTGGTAAGGTCCATAAGTATCCGGACTGAGGAAGAAGGAAAGGTGAAAGAAAAAAAACTGATGTTATTGTTTTTCAATAGATCCTCCTCTAACTTAATACAACGCTTGGACATTTCTATAAATGTTCTTCCACCGCTGCTTGGACTTCTTCGTCAATGTTAAATCTCCTCCCACGAAGGTCAAATTTTAACTTTGTGAAAAGGTAGAAGTCGCTAGAGGCCAAGTCTGGGCTGTAGGGTGGATGGGAGGTTTCTTGGAATCCACAGTTCTTCACAGCGGCCTTGAAAATCAGTGCTGTGTGGACAGTGGCATTGTCGTGAAGAAGCCGAACACCTCTTCTCAACTTCCTTCGTCTTTTATCTTTCATGGGGTCTCGTAAGTGGTAATGTAAGGCTTCATAACACTCGGCATTCACTGTGGTGTTCCTTTCCTTAATATCAATCAGCAGTATTTCTCTAAAATATTAAAAAATGGTGGCCTTTACCATTGTCTACTGCGTGGCAATGCCTTTAGCGGAGGAGCTTTTCCTGGCCTTCTCCATTCCATGGACTACCTTTTGCTGAATGGTTCATAGTTTAGAATCATTGTCTCACCCCAGTTAAAATTGAATCCAAGAAAGTTTTTGGAACATACCCACGTGAAAATTCATTCCAGCAGCAAACACGTTCCTCTTTTTGAGAAACACATCTTGCACTCACCTTGCTCATATGCAAATGTTTTTTAATGATCCTCAGAACAATTTTTTTTTAAAGCCCCAACATTGCTGCTATTTCTTTATTCTTCGGCCTCCGATCAGACAGCAATCCAGCTTCCACAAGTTGGACTGTTTCATACGTGACAGCTTTCAATGGGTGGCCAGGACGCAGGTCGTCATCCAGACTTTCTCTTCCTAACTTGAATAATTTTGTATAGGTTTAATGATGTGAACGAGAACAAATCATGATGCCAGCGAAGTATAAAGCAAAATAAAAACAGCTGCGTAAAAAGGTAATTAGTAAAGAGAGCTATTACAAACGAGAAATAGAAGATCAAAGAAAGTGAAATGAATTATTAGAAGTTAATCTATTTTAAAATCTAAACCAATAGCATGATAATTAAACAAAATTATCAACAATTGTCTTCTGCTACACTTCGATGCACATTTGTTTTAATATGTACTCTCATTTCAGGGCTAAGAAAACCAAAATACGACATCAAAAAATACACATTATTCAAGAGGAGCGGGTATGGAGCAAGTGTAAAACAGATCGGTTTTCGGAGGATTATTATACTGGCGTATCATCGAAAAACTTAAAGCTTATCTGAGATTCACATTTTGCAATCTTCATTGAATTATGAAAATGGAATATAATTCAATAAACATATTGAAAATAATTATTTTTGTTTTAATTTGCTAGACCGTAGTTGCCTTGACAAAACATTATAGTAAGGGTAAGTAAACATCACGCATATATGTCACACAACAAGGCTTGTCCCTATTATGTCATGTTTTTCTATGTGACTGAGGACAAACGCCTAAAAATTAGAAGACTGTCAAGGAGAAATGTAAATCAACAAGTATTTTAAAGAACAGATTCTGAAGGTTCCACTTACCCTAAAATTAAAAAAAAAAAATAAATAAGCCCTAGTGGTGGATAAACACCGATACAGCTGTACTGCAAAAGTGGAAAGACACATCTTTATTAACAGGTTGGAACAAACAATTCCATCGAAAATAAACTTTGTTACGAGTTATTTATTTATTTGGCAAGACATACAAAACAATAATTTTAATAATATATAATATAGTCTTTACATAGGAATCTAAAGTCTGGCACTCCACTAGAATTAAACAAAAATTTCTTGAGTGTCGAAATCAGAATTCTTCTCCCTATCTCTTAGCAGATAATGTCAAACAAACGAAGAAGGGGGAAACATTATTTTTACCGTTCCTTTTGTCCGGTTTCCATAAAAAAATAAACATCTGGATCTTAGAATAATTTAAATATCACAAGCATTATTATTATTATTTTTGTTTTTATTTTTATTTTATTTTTGTTACGGTTTAGATATTCCTGTTCCTATATAAACGATTCCGCAAATACACAGAATTCAATCCAGCAGTTATAAAAAAAATCTCCTTCATTAAACATCGAATGCTTAAATTTGTAAAATTTATAACCATCATGGGACTACATATAATTTTAACTCGAGGATTCAATTTTTAGTGAGCAATAAAAGCATAAAAACAGAACATAAACTTAAGTAAGTGATTTAGAATTTAGAATAGCTAAGAATTTTACAATTTGTCAGATTTCAACTCCAGCCGGCAGAGAACCAATCTCTGGGGGTGAAGAGCTATTTATATTCGCAGCTATGACAGTAATCTTGATGAATGGCTCCGAATCAAATATATCCAGAAAGTGCACTAGCTGATAGTATTGTTCTCCAAATTTGCTCCTGATCTTTCTCACGTCATCTTCAAAAAATACTTAAAAGTTTATTTAATATGGTATCTAAACTTCCAGGACATTGAAATAGAAGATCTCTCAGCTAACGCCCAAGCAAAGAAAGATGATATAATAAAAAAGAAAATATCTATTTTATGTAAATTACCAAGTTATTCAGGATTTTTTTTTACTGAAATTTATAACGGTATTAGAAAATACAATAAGTAAATATGATCTATGAATACAAAACTTGATAGTAGCTAGTGAAGGAGTGAGTGATTCCATCATATAATGTCTTGTTTTTTGACAAATCATTCACCAGTTGAATGTTAAATGTGTTTTGATCGGCTAACGGTATTTATTATCGAATCGTTCACCTATAACCAAAATATTTAATGTAACCTGAAACGAATATAATCATAGTAGTTGAAATGAAAATTAATATTTAAACACAACTTTTATCTGGATAGGAAAAACAGCTATTTTTTAACGTATTTGTATGTGTTGACAGTTTAACTAAATAAATCTTATTAAATAAAGTTCACTTGCATTTCCTCAACTAGTATTTAGTTATTTAATAAAAAATTATATAGTGACATCAGAAGCACTTTATTGAAACATTTTTCTGAACTTCAAGTGCTTATTTTTCTTTTATTTATTCATTTTTTTTTTTAAGATCTCAAACAGTGAATATATTTTAATCAACTCAAGCTTACATTTATTTTTTGAACCTTAATATATCTTATATATACCTTTTTTACGTTTCTAACAAAGGCATAGACATTGCTTTATTAAAGAAGTATATTGCTTTACTTTAAATATTAATTGCTAACTATGTTTTAATAGAGGAATAAATGTTAAATTACAAGGTTCATAAAATGTTCTATGCAAGAACGATACTTGGAAAGACCCATAAAGGAGCATATACGTAGTTATGATGGAAATTGGAATAACATGGTCCTCATTGCTGTAAATTTTGAGTACTGGTTTAGGAATAGCTGGTTGACTGTAGTTGCAGCAACAGTGTCAATTGTTAATAAAAAAAAAAGAGCCAATTTTAGATTTCCTTTTATTTCCCGATATGTTGACCATAAGACTTTGATGATAACATCAAAATAAACAACGGCAAAAAATAAAAATATTTTTTAAAAAACAGCCCTTGGCTCGGACGGCACTCCATCTTCCGCAGCCGGGAACAGCTGGCTGCCTATCAGCGAGGATTGCCCCAGAGGCCACTGACCATTGATAAAATATTTTTTGCCCTCGAGAGTATGATGGATGGCTCTGGGGACAGAAGGCTTTATTATTCCTTTGATCAATGGCTCGGCTCCCATTTTGCATCAGATTAGTCTTCAATTCTATTTATGAATACCTAAACCTTAGAGAAAGTATCGTTATGTCTAAATGGAAAGCACTTAATTCGTATATAAGATATTGCATGGATACAAAATTATCGAAATGTCTAGGGAGAAGAAAGAAAATTTCTACACTTCAAAAATGTCAACAACTAGAATTCATAATGATTAGGTCATATTCTCATTTTTATGCAGATACTTGAAAAACGATGGAAATTAGATGAAAATGTGGATGATCTATTTGGTCTATTCCAAAAGGGTCTAATGCATGTTTCGCACTGGCTATAGAAGATAAAACATAATAAGTGATGGCATCCACAAACAATCATTGTAGCAAGGATCACTTTATTGACCGTTATTGATCGGAGGAATTGGAGGGATTGGGAAGGATTCAAGCCAATTTTAGCCAATATTTCTAAAAAGTGATGAAAAGAAAATCGCAAGGAAGTGGAAGGCTGTAAGTGGAAAATGAATAAACGAATTATTGCCAATAGCAATGTCGGATGTGACTTCTTTCACAATTACCTTTTTTGGTGGAATAAAGAATCACTGTATGGGGAAGTTAGGGGTTAAATTTTCAAACTTATTGATTGGCAATCCTACAGTCAGTTTGAGAATTTAATCCTAAACTTTCCCTTAAAATGGTCATCCAACGTTGTTCCAGCAGACGTACAAGACGAAAACCGAGACGCAAGTTGGACGGTGGTATAAAGGCTCACACCTTGCGGTATTGGGTTTTGACGGAGATCGGCGGTAGGAAATATCTTGTGATATTTGAGGGCATCACAATAGAACTTTCGGGTATCCAATTTCCTTTTCACAAAAATCTTGTGCTGGATATGCAACCTATACTAGTTGTAGTGTCATTGCAGGTTCCAAACCACAGCAATCTCATGAGAGGAGCAGTGGAAATTGGCTTAAAATTAAATTAAGATAAGACCAACGATTGTAAACTCGGAAATAGACACAAATGAGCAGAACGGCGGTGATAGAGAATTAAATATCCATTTAAATGCCTCGAATCTACAATAATCTATAAAATAGCTGAATAAGGTAGTGTTCTTTTCAATATAAAAATAAAAAAACGTTTAAAAACTGTAAGGTGAAGTACAAGCACAGAAAACAATAAAACACATAAAGAGATTTAAATATAAAATCTGCAAAGGAGCGACCTGTAGTCAAGGATTGGTATAAAAATTTAAATGGCTAAGTAGAGATTCCTTTTAAAAAACCATTGCATAGAGTCTAGTGAATTGTAAGCAACATACCTCGAAGCAAGATAATTTTAAAAGATTAATTTCATATTTCAAAAATTAATAGCTTGGACTACGTTGAAGTAGTCTGAATATTTGTTATCCTAAAGCATATTGTGATAAACATTGTAAAATTTACTTTTATGTTCCTGATTTTTAAAATGCCTATACTTAACTGTAGAAGTCGCTGCAACCCATATACTTAAGAGACATTAAATAAACGCATAAATCGGTGAAATTATTATAAAAGTTAGATGAAATTGCACAATGCCAGCCGCAGTTAATTATGCATAAAATTGAACTGTATGCCTCAACCTCAGAATTGTATTAGCAGTTATGATTTGTCAAATAAACGTTAAACTGGGAGGGTCGTTAACAGATGTAGGATAATGTTGTGTAATAAAACGAAGGAGCGTTTCGAAACGTTGAGCTTGCACATAACTTAAAACTTGTGCAGGCAAACTTCTATAAAGAAAAATAATTAAAAAATAGTTTTTCTGCAAGTAATCATATCGGCATGGTAATATAGTTTTAAACTCAATTATTAGACCTTTTGCAATAAAAGTTGCCTTTTACTTCCTCCTTTTACAACCTGATTGCTTTGAGTAGGCCTCAATTACGGACAGTAAACACCTTTCCTTCAGTAATATCTCGGTAATGCCATGGTTGCATTTCTTAGAGTTATTTCAACCACAAGAACTAGAGTTTGAGAAATTATTAATTATATTGTCGCTACCACATATAACTAACGAATGAGAAAAATCACATTTTTTGGATTCCTTAGTTATATTAATATACCAAGTGCATACTTGCAAAATAAAATCTTAGCAACACAAATTTAAGACTCAGAAGAGAAGAGGGGAATTTGAATGTAAAGCGTAAAGCTCTTTATTGGTCTCTTGAAAAGTAGCTATTTTCACGTTCGTTAGTCAAACCAGGTTACGATGATATGTAGTTTTTAAGGTTACCAATTACCTGGGTTGCATTCTAGTTTTTTACTTCCTTGTACAAAGTAAATGAAGTATTGTAATCGCGAATATTCTCGGTTTTCAGATTTTAACGGAATATCCATTTTGACCATCCCTGAATCCATTTTGATAAGTTTCGTCATGACGTCTGTACGTCCGTTCGTATCTCGCATACCTCAAAAATGGTTTGCCGTAAAAAGTTTAAATTTAGTATTTGGGATTGCTGTAAAATTTAGCTGTGAACTTCCCGCTTTGATTACTAATTGGTCACCGTAAGTGGTACTTTACTTGAAGGTCAACAAAGATTTCAATCAAAAATCATATTAAAATATAATGTAAAACTTTTCAAATTTAGTATTTATAATTTATATGTTCATTTTAATAACATAATAGATTTTGGTCTAAATTGGAAATCCGGAAGCGGTACTTTACTTGAAGGTCATAATAAGCTTTCATAAAACATTATATTAAAATATAATGTAAAACATCTCAAATTTGGTAATTAGGACGTTTATATCAATATAAATAATATACCAGATTTGGGTTAAAATTGGTGAGCCGAAAGGGGTACTTTGCTTGACGGTCATTATAAACTTGCATAAAAAATTATATTAAAATTAAATACAGAGATCACACGGCTCGGTAATAAAGGTTTACATTTTTATTATTTGTTTTAAGTGTTAAAATTGAGTGTAAAATATTTGTTTTCCTCCCCATTTGTGAGCTGATCAAGTCCGCAGCAGGAGAATAAGATATAAGTTAACTGGGTTCTTCCACTTAAAATGTCGAAACCGTCTATTTCCAATGCTTAATCTAGTGATATTGGCAGTTCTAATATCACGGAACACGAAGAAATCTCTTGGAAACGATATTTATTAACATAATGAGATCTCCAGAAACATGAGCTTGTGTATGTTTGAGTGTGTCAATTTTTTGAGCTTCTGCAATCTTTGGAAACTAGTAAACAAATTCAGAATCACTTTTTGAGCCAGAGATTTATAGTATAATAGACCTACAAGGAAATTAAGGAAAATACATTAATTAAGGAAAGAACAATGGTGATCATCAAGGATGCGGTGACCACGTCTGATATTTTAAAAATTGGATTCAATAGTACAATAATTACTACAATAATTAAATTTACAGATCAAGACCACGGAACCACGTTCTCTTCTACACTTTCACAGATGAAAGGAATCGATTAAGAAACCAATTACGAACTACCGAGTTTACAATAATTGTTTCAAGGATATGTATTAATGTATGTTTCAGTCCTTTTCTGCAATGAAAAGACTGTTGAGACCTTTCTAGATAATTATATTTCTGACATGATAAAGAGCGTTAAGTAATTATCCATATTTCAAACTGTAAGGATCCTATTCCCAGGGTGAATACTAAGATTTCACTGCAATCCATTGCAAATCCATATCATGAATTGCTAATCAATGAGAAATTCTTCAGAACGGATCTGTCCTTTTCGAAAATTATCGAAAAATTGCTAAACATTCACAGAGCCTTAAAAATCCTACCACAAATGCTTACCAATCTAAAAGATAATCGATTTAGAATGAAACTGAATTGATCCCAAGATTACGTCACAGGGGACGTACTGTTTCGCAAATGACAGTTAAGCCAAAAGCTATCAGGAGGTGTGTCATACCCTTATCAAAGAAGATAAGAGGGATCATAGAATCGGGAGTCCTTTCTCTTTTCTTTGTGAAAATAAATGTATCGCGGTCGATATGGAAGAGATTTCACGTCTGCTGAGTGAGCGGAATAATGGAGATAAACAGCGAAATGGGAAGACTAAAATAATCCTTCAATAATTATTCATATTGGCTATTATTTTTCATTGTTTGAGAGAAACTAGATATAGGACAGAAAGGAGCTCCACATGACTAGTTCGATTTAATGTTTTTAATACCGAAACTCACTTTTTAAAATAAATCTTTTAAAAATAAGTAATAAGTAGTTAGAGACTTGAGACCATGTTAATGCAAATTTTATTCGCTTGTGTGTAACACCTTTAAACACGATTATCCATCCGATTCATGGCCATTGGAATAATTTCTTAAAATTTAATATTGCTAAATAGTTGCAGGTTTTGTACTACTAGTGCTAAATTGCACGATTTTGATTTTTTTGGCATAAAATTACATATTTTGGGCTAAATTTGATAATTTCTATTTCAATAGCATAAAATTGAACGTTTGAGCCCAACTTCCCATATTAAATATTTATGTACCTAAATATTTATTGTTTTTAATTTTATTATAATTACTTATTTTTCCTTATAAAATCTATTGTTAAAATTAAATATTGTTTCTCTTTCATCTAGATTTAGGTTCATCGTAGTTTATTGTTGTATTTGAATTAGGTTTTTTTTCTCACACGTTACTGCATATTAGACGTAATTTTAATTCAGAAGCTACAAATCTAACACAATGTTATAAAAGCATTCCATGTAATTTAGTATATAAATAAATTAAACAAATTGACCTCAATGCGAAAATAATAAAATAAATCAAACAGCGTCTAAGATCTTATTATCATTTAGTATATGTGGAATTTTAATTTATCCTGATTATCTTAGACTTATGAGTATTGTTCTCTTCTGACCGCTAGTATATGCCATAATTTAAGTTTTAGAAAGAAATTCTAAGTAATGGACGTAAGAACTAGCCATGATTTGTCAATCCTACTGTTTATGCCAATTTTTTTTTTGTTTTAAACTCAAATTAGTTCATTAATTCAAAATATTAACTATAGGTAATTGAAGCCTAACTGTAAATTATTGAAAGACGTGATCAGGGAATGAGTTTTGCTCATTCTACTGAATTACAAGTCAAATATTAGGGAGAAGTATTAACCGGTAAAGTATCCTGACTTCCTACAACCTTAATTGAAGAACTAAGAGGAAGAAGATATTAAGTGAGCTTTTAGGAAAAATAGGGATTTTGCACAGGAGAATATTTTCAACGCTCCTTTCCTCATAATATCTTGTTTAATTTGTATAAACCTTAAATTGTGGTAGTTTCCAGGAGTTGAAAATTTATTGATCCAAAAAAGGAAAAAAAAAAAACTTAAATTTTTATAAGATTCAATTTTGTTTAACATATGTTCGATCGCTTTGCTCTTTGCTCTTCAATTGTAGGACGAAGATGTACTTCATTTAACTCTTTTTCAGTCATCTCAGCTTTGTTTCTTAACATGGTATAGCATTCCGCCAAAGCCAAATCCCAAGTATACAACCGTTATAATTATTAAAATAATAAATCTACCTTAAGTAAGAATTTGAATTATACGAAATGAATGTAAGAAAATTGAAACCGTAAAATATAATAAAAAAATGTAGATATTATTGACCGTTGACCGTAAAATATAAGAAATGATTGTTGGGGTGTGGTAAGAAATAAAACAACTTATTATTATTTTAATGTTTTCTGGATGCCTACATGTCAGCCTAAAATGTAGGTCTTCTTCAGGACTATACAAATGTGATAAGAGTGGCATACAAAATATAGTAGAAATACATAAGGATATAAAAAGATGAATAAGTTGAAATCATAAATAATATTATATTCAAAAATAAGATGTGGAGACGGGGAGGGATTTAAACAATTGAATAAAAATAAATCAGAAAGTTAGCCTGGTATATAACAAAATTAGTAAGTAGTTAAGAGAGGAATAAAAATTAAAAAAAAAATTAAAACGAAGTAGAATATAGAAAAATAAGCTGATAATATTAATAGACAATAATTTATTTTAAAATCGAAACCTTTAGCTATAAATTATCATTAAAGCAAATTATCAACAATTGTCTTCTACTACACTCTTATTCACCCTTCCTATTTTCTTCTCAGGGCAAAGAAAACAAGATACGAGAATAATAATGGCTCGTGTAAATTAAATGTACAAAGATTGAATTCCATATATTTTTTATTATTTTCATATCTCGTTTTCTCAGCCCTGAAGAAGGCCAACAACGAAACGTCGGGCTTTATTATTGACTAGCTGTACCCCGCGACTTCATGTATTTTTTCATTTGGATCAATCTCTGCAAAAAAACAAAAAAAAAAAAAAACAGAATTATAACAAGGACCTACTATATGTTGTTCAGTATCATTTGTTGCAAGCATTTTCTAGGAAAGAGTCAAAAATATACATTTTTTTAAAACGGTGATAAAGTTTAACGTTTTCATTTTTTTTGTTCTCTTACCCTCCCTTTTTATTAAAAAAAAAAAGGTCACCGGTATTAAGCTTTATATAATAGTGAATTTAAAGACAGATGAAGTTGAAACATAGGTAAGATAAACACTTTTTCTCTCGGCAATTTATTTACGGTTATTGTTCGTTCCTATGGATTTAGAGGCGCTGCTAAAAGCATTTCAATGCTTTCGTCGATCTAACTCAAATTTTTCAAATCGGACTACTAGTTCCTGGAATTAATTAGCACATTCATACAAACAAACGCTTTAGCTTTATACAATAGTATAGATTTAAATCATAAATAATATTACATTTGAAGTGTAAGGCGGAGAGGGAAGGGTGAGGGGGCGAGGAGAGGGGAGGCTTAAAGAAGTATATAAGAACAAAACAGACAGTTAGCATTGTATAAAACAAAATAAAAACAGCTACCTAAAAATTTAAATAGTAAAGAGAGGTATGACAGAGGAGGAAAAAAAATGAAGTTTGATGAAATAAGATATAGAAAAATCAAATAATAATATTAATAAAATCAATTTTATTTAAATCTAAACCATTATTTTCCATTGTAATTAAACAAAATTATTAACAATTTTCTTAATGTGTAACATTAACTTCTGTTACACATTAATACAATCTTCTTTTCTAGAAATAAATTCTATAATTTATAAAACATACTATTATTGTATTATTTTTCAAAATAAATATTTGTAAGACTTTCATTACCAAATGGCTAGTAATAGCAGTATTTAAATTGTTGGGATTTGATGTTTAGTGTTTTCAGTTCCTAAATGGATTACAGGAGCAAATAAAAGTTATCATTTTTAAACATTAACGTCCTTCTTCTAAGGAAAACACGTAAACACAAAAACAAGTCATAAAAAAATGTGTAATATGTATTTCGTAATTTAAAGGAATGTATAAACATCATTAACGTAAATTATTCAAATTACTTAAGCCTGAAAATTTCGTTTGTGACATGTTTTTTAACTTTCGATAATTGATTCCCATGTATTTTTTAGCGCTGAATCCGCAATTGATCTTCATTTTTCCTATCACGTCAGGATTTTTCTCAAATCTGGAAATTAAAAAAATTGCAAATATGGAAGAAAATACTTTTTTAAGTACCTAAACCAGAAAGATGAGGTGCCAGCTGCTAGCAGGTTCTTCACTTTAAGCCTGAATTTTCTTTGGTCAGATGTAAGTCTCTAACCAAATCGTGTAGCTCGGATAGTGAAAAAACCTATAAGATTGTATAAAATACCTCTAAGAAAAAATAAATGAATTATAAGAGAAGAACGATTTATGTCTATTTTGATGTCTCATATTTCGACAATTTCTTTATTAGTTACATTTTTTGAAATTTGCGAAAAAAAGGTATGTGATTGATAAAAGTGAAGGTCATTTTTGAGCTTCAACGCTAATAATTACATAAGAATCAGTTATCAAAAATTAAAAAAACACTTCCATTGCAGGCTTGTGTTGTTTCTATTTATTGTTAATTGTTACTCCATTAAAATGCAAAAATAAATTTCATTAAATACACAGAGAATGTTTAAAAAAAATTAAATAATGCAATGGAAAATCAAATAGCATTGTAATCAGAGGGATGGCATGAAATATTTCCGTAATTCAACGGTACAATAGCTATTACTCAATATTTCATTATTTTGTTTTATTTATTTATTCTCAAGAAAACATGAAAACACCAGTCTACGGAGATTATATATGCTCGTGGATATATATATATATATATATATATATATATATATATATATATATATATATATATATATATATATATATATATATATATATATGAAAGAGCAAACATTCAAAAAGAGACATAATAATGTAATTGCTAGAAAAACAATTTCCTCAGGTCTCTACAATACCGGGAAACAACTAACTAGTCAGAGTTTCGCCAATTCAGGCATCATCAGGGCATACACCAAAAATCACATCTATGAAGATCAAATACAGCACATCTCACATCAATAGTCCAGAAAGATGCATCAACCAGAGACAGCATAACACTTCAAGACATCATATCGTATAGTGAAAGCAAAGGGAGGTAACATAACAGCTAACAAGGTTATATTCAAACAGCTGATCAGCATAAAACAGCAAATACAAATAGAAAGAAACTAAAACAGACCTGAACAAAAATATACGTACAAATAAATAATAAATATTAAAGACAAAGTAAAACTAGAAGAAAAAAAAAGTATATATATATATATATATATATATATATATATATATATATATAGAGAGAGAGAGAGAGAGAGAGAGAGAGAGAGAGAGTGACTGGGTGTCCCATAAGTCGTAGGAAATATTTAAAGAAGTGATAGTAAACCTCAAGAGCAACAAAAAAGTTAATAACGACCATGGTCCGAATCCAATCAGAAAAACAGGAAATGTAAGTTTTGAGTTATTTGAAGTAAGCCACGTTATATATATATATATATATATATATATATATATATATATATATATAGAGAGAGAGAGAGAGAGAGAGAGAGAGAGAGAGAGAGAGAGTGACGGTGTCCCATAAGTCGTAGGAAATATTTCAAGAAGTGATAGTAAACCTCAAGAGCAACAAAAAAGTTAATAACGACCATGGTCCGAATCCAATCAGAAAAACAGGAAATGTAAGTTTTGAGTTATTTGAAGTAAGCCACGTTTTTATCAAATAAGAAGCGATCACTCAAAAATTATTTAATGTAATTAAGTTTCAATTGCACCAACGTAAAGTTAGAAAAATTTCCTTTATGAAAGATAATTTGCCTAAACTCAAATCCATTGTAAAGGTGCTTTCGGGCGAACCAATAGCGAGAAGTTTTCTTTATTTCTAAAGTCAGTTCCCTTGTAAATATTATTCTGAGTCCCCAGCACAATTTATACTTTTAATAAGCTTTAATTTTTTATGAATAAAGTCGAGTTTTCTTAGTATAGGGTCCTGATTTGCAAAAATCTAGTGCTGTACTCGCATCACACAACTTTCCCTTACCGTCCTATAATAATTATCTTTTTAATATAATTTTAAAGAGTTCACATAAGCAATACTTGATATAAACTCAGCAGCATTCACTTCTTCTCCCACTTAAGTACAATAAAACAGTTTTTTAACAATTTTAGTACAACAATTCTGTACACTAACTATATATTTTAACTTTGTCAAGTTGAAAATATATTTTAAAAGTTTCGGTATAGTTTCTATGGAAACATTTTGTTTCCATTAAACAATATAAAAGTAGAAATTATTAAGTTAATTTCCGCTTTTGTATTCTTACATTACATTATTTCAGAACATTTGTTGACAACAGATTGGCAGACTGGTGGAAAAAGGTTCGATCGCATCCGTCTCCTTTCGGATGAGCTCGGTTATCCATTTAGGGTCTTGTAGTCCTCTTAAGATACTCTGTATTTTTGCTAATATACTACATACTTATTGTAAAAATATCGCGAGCAAGAGAATAAAGAAGCAGCAATTAAAATTTATATTAATAAGGATATTTTTATTTTAATTATGTTTTGTATTTTTGGACAGTCATGCGGTAATGTTATTTCAATGTTTATTAAATTATTATCTGAAATATAATGTGCTCTAAAATCCACTTTTTTACAATCTCAAGATTATTTGATATAATTAGAAAAATTAAATTGAGCTATTATTTAAACTATTGCTGTTGTTATTTAAAGCCCATCCCATCAAGAGAAGTAGTGCCCCCCGACTAGGAGTAGAGGGGGGCCTCTAATACCAGTAGCAGTTATGGGGGGGAGAGGTAGGGTTATACAAGAGAGCACCTTGGACCAGATTGAGGTCCTTACTCTCGAGTCCTTCTTTTATAGCCTATTGTTCCATCACTCTCTCCCTCCCATCCCTCTTCCCTCTTTTACCCTAGTCCGGTTTAATTACACCAGCTGCTACATTGTGGTAAAGGCTACGGGCTACTTTAGTGTCCTCCTCGTCCCTTCAATAATATGGCTGCTCTGCGACCTCATCTTCAGTGCTACATCAAAAATATCCAAACCATCCCATTTCGTGAAAGTGATATTCTTTCATTCGTCATCTACTATTTAATGAAATTATCCATTTGTTTTCTAATTTACAATTACCAAAATCTTTTAATAGGGTAGGAACTGATTTAATCGAAACTGCATAACTTCCCTGGCAACTTTATGTCTAGACCAGATTTTACGAAGAGATTCACTCACGAAATGAATCAAAGCTCTTTTCGGTGAATCATGTTCTTCACCCGTGTTCATAAATTTTTACTGCGTTAGTCTTTTTGTCTTATTAAAAATAACTATAGCTGATAGTGAACCATTATGACCTTATTCCAGATTAGAGCAGTTTTGTCCATCTCTTGTTTCCAACTAACGGCCTAGCGTATAACATTTCGAGAAAGCTTTTTAATTTTTTTTTGTGGGAAATTCTCAAGAAAAATTAGAACAATTTATTTTATTTTTTTTCATGTCGAAAAATTAATTAAAACCCTTCCCAGACAATATGCTCGACTCTTACAGCACTACTCGTGTTATTGTTACTTAGGAATAAGGCATAACTGTTCCATTGGGTAGTGTGCTAGACCCAATATTATATCTGCTGTCCACTGCTGTTATCCCGGAAGCTGAAAAAGAAGTCACGAACGGTCAAAGACGGCTGGCTACCTTCGACGATGATACAGCAGTCCTTTCCATCTGCAGGAAATGGCAACCAACAAACCAGTAGAGAATTAAACATAGCAATAGCCAGTATTCAAAATGAAAACCTCAAAATGAAAAATAAAACTCTATGAATCGAAATTGATGCATGTTTATTTCACTATCTAAATGACCAAGAAAAACAAAAGAAATGATTGATATACGCACAACGAACGAATCGAAAAAGAAAATTAATACTAAAAATTATTAAAAGAAGAAAATGAAGAATTAAAAGACTAGCTTTTTTTTCTATTTTTTTTCCTTTCAAAGTAACCCCCGTTAATTTGTTGGTACATTCCATACGTTTGTATAGTATGTACCATAGGCTACATACATTGTTTATAATAACAAAATCTTCGCTGAACAATATAAGCATAAATTGTATATAAAAATATTTAAGTAAAAAAAACATACTTTATAACAAACATAAAAAATTTCTGATATAAATATTTAACAAAAAGTATAGTGCACATATGTTTTGAATATATATACAAAGGTTCATGATTAAGTTCATTGTTTTACACATTTCCGTCACTGTAACTAATTATTATAAGCATTACGCCTCCTCAATTTCTGATCAAATTTTCAAAATCCAAACTGTTTACAAATTTCATTAAATCAGGCCGAAATTTGTTGTGTAGATCGAATTCTGTCATTGGCCAATTTATTCCTTTCAGAATTACAGACATAATTAATTTAGATCTTTGCCACTAGTACGATTGGCATACGTAAATTATATGACAAAAGGCTTGTTCTTATCCGCCAAGAGAACAAGTGCTGACACTAATTATGTGGAATTTTTTCAGGCATGATTATGTCTGTCCTGTTCGCTCAAAATCTGGTTATTTTACAATTTTTGGATTTCAGTAAATTGCAGTTGTTAGTACTTAATCTTGTGAGCAATCAATGTAAACTGGGTGATTTATCTGAGTGTGACCAGCGCTCGTTTTAGCGTAAAATTAGCCGATTAGAGATCCCATCAACAAAATAAACTCCTACACCATTCCTAAAACCTATCTGGACATATGAGGTCCAACTGTGTGTATACAAGAGGGACTTGAACATGTAAATAATACAAAGATTTCAAAATAGAGTGGCTTTGCCAATGCGCAATAGTACATAAAAAACAATGATCTTCACCGGGATCATTAACATGAGAAGAAGAAGATATAAAATCCGCAAAAGCAAATCAAGAGCGACTACAAAGACCCACCGACGTTGAGGTATGGATGTAAATATCGAGCAAAAAAATCTCTATATATCGTATCGATAGTTTTCAAGTGTATCTAAATAGTAGTTCAATATATCAATTCAATATCGATATATCGGGTCTCGATTATTCAATCTTTGAAAAAATATCGATATAAATATTATAATTATTTATGATGTGAAATCATTACCATTAGTACGTATTTTCTTTCTTTATTTTTGCATTAAGCAATCTGTAAAATATTGATTCGAACATACTACTAATGTTAAGCAGTTTTATCTCTATCAAAATAATAATTTGCTGTATGGTAAGGTTGGGAAAATAAATGATCACGAAATAAGTTGTTGTATTGCAAATTTTAGAAATATGTACCTTAAGCTATGAAACAATTATTTTTTTGTTTCAACTAAACCGTGTTTCATATGTCCTATTAGCAGAGTCTAAGTTGGACATGCAAATCATTCTTAAGTTTTTCTGTTTGGCCCTCGAGCCTTAACAAGTAGAAAACTTATATAGATAAACGGTTCCGTAGAAGACTAACTGATTGAGATTTTCACAATTCCACTTGGCATTGAAGATGACATGGAAACTTCCATTCACTATTCCATCCATATATGACTTGTTGGACATATAAGTCATATTATGTGTTTAGATGGAAAAGATATCTTCAAACATTACAAAGTGAAATCCTAAATACTTCAATAAGTCCGATGAGCCCTACCGAGCCGTTTTTCTGTATCTTTGTTTCCGCTCTTCCTCTACTATTGCTAATTTCAATTTATATTTGATACGCTCAAAAGTGAATGTTTCATTTTTGAAAAATGTAATTGAACACCATTTGTAATTAAAATGAACAGCAACCATTAAAAAACACCTTTGTTTCTCAACCAATGGTTTCTGCAATGCTTGGTTTCCGTTAAATAGCAAAAATATGTCGATTATATAAAAGTTTCAAAACTAATCAAAATCAAATATTAATTTACAGCGGATAAGAATTTGCTTTGTTTTACCAGGATTTGCTATTTGTATGTATGACAGGAAATTGAGCGCTTACCTTGGTGCATTCCTTTTCTTTATGTCTCTTTTAAATGTTTTTTTAACCTTGGATAACATTGTCACGGATAGCTAAAAGTAATATATATTTCATTACTTTATTTAGATGACGCATATGGCATGGTCATTATCAATGTAATGTCTTGATGATGTTAAGAACTGGCAGACTGGCAGAAGTCCCCTAAAACAAAAAATTGATTTTTTTTTTTACATTGATCCATTATTTTTTTTCTATAAACGATCTGAGCTAAATAATTAAATAATTACAATATGTTATCTCTTTATATCATAACGCATACAATTATATCATTTTACGTTAATCATTATATTTATATTTATCATTATATTATATTATCATTGTATAATAGTACGAATAATAAAGAAATACTTTTTGAGAGGGTGGTGTCTGTCTGAATAATGGGTTAAGAACTACCTCAGCCATTAAATATAAGTATGTTCCAAAAATATATAAAAATTTTCTTCCTAAAAACGTTATTGTTCCTGTAATCACCGTTATTAATTTTTTTTTTCAAAACTGAATTTCTAATGATACAAATTCATTGCTTCAAATAGCGAACAAAACGTATACATTCAAAAAATTCCCGGAGGAGAATTTCCTTTTGAGGTATCTCTCCCTGGTATTTAGATCCCTGGTGTTAGCCCCCACAAAATTAAATCCTGGATCCGTTGATGTTATTCAAATTTAATCTAAATAAATTGTATGTTAAACAAAATTGAAGGCATTTCATCCATCATATATTGAAAAAAAAATGTATCGATATTTCGATATATCGGGCCTCGATTTTTTAAAGAGACAAAAAAACCTGTACCACTACAATCCGTGAAGGGACAAAAACAACAATAGAGACAAAAACATCTCGATATTTCTGTGCTGATATAATCAAGATATTTTTTTTATATATCGATATTGCTTAATAATATAATTAAGATATGGTTTTTATAACATCCATATTTCAGTTTCCATATAATTAAGATAATATTATAATAATATTGATATTTCTGTGTCAATATAATTAAGGTATTGTTTTTAAAATATTGATATTTCTGGGACGATATAATTAAGGTATTGTTTTTATATTATCGATATTTCTCTACCGATACAATCAACACATTGTTTTTATTAAGTTCATTAAAAGCAGGATTTAATTATTTAGAAACAGGTTATTTCCCAATCTCCTTTTGAAGTTTTTTTTTTAATTTAATCTAAAAAATTAACTATTACGAAATATCGATATTTCTTAGTCAATAAAATAAAATTGTTTTTATACTAACGATATTTCTCTGACGATATCATTATGATATTGTTTTTAAAATATTGATATTTCTGTTCCGATATAGCTAAGATATTGGTTTTATAATATCGATATTTATATATATATATATATATATATATATATATATATATATATATATATATATATATATCTATATATAGTCCATGTTGAATTTTTTTATTTTATATTTTTTTCTCCTTTTTTTTATTGTTTTTCGACAATCAAATTTTAATATTGATATTACGATACTTCCAGAAAAAAATATCGGGTAAAAATTCGGGTAAAAATATCGATATATATGTATGTGTGTGCATATATATATATATATATATATATATATATATATATATATTTCAACATCTCTAGGCTGAACACATTAACGCAAAACCTCGATGAACCAAAAAACTAATAAATAGCTGTAATTTCTATTATTAACCAAAAATTAGACACATACAGTTAGATTTGAAAGCATATGAGGGCCCAAGAAATGTTTGATAACTAGCTGAGGAACAAGCCCGGGGGATGCTTGCTTAGAGTTGGAGAGGATTAAGTATTCAAGGAATGGTGCAGGGCGCACTGACGGATTGCCTCTCTCACTCGCCAAACCACTTTTTTTTCAGGTTGCACTTCCGAAACCGCCTCGTTAAATCTTTTCTCTCTTTTGTCAACGTCCACAAGAATATCTGTATTGTCCCCGTAGTCTTTACCAGTACTTTTCCGCTTGCTCCCTGGGTATTATCGCAATATTACAATAATATTATATTACAATATTATAATATATACTATATAATATATAATATATACAATATTACAAATAGCAGTTATTTTATGAAAGTCTCAAATCAAAAGCGCTATGACTTAAAGCTTAAAAAATTGTACTACAACATACAATCAATGGAAGGCAATTGATTCAGTAGGTACTAACATCCTTGTTAAAGACGTTATGTCTGTTATCATTTGTACAAAAAGGTGATGTGATGCAACATCCACGCCTAATCGCCTGGTTTTATACACCAGCCAAATCAAGGGCCAGTTATGAATGAATGACTGAAAAATAACTGGTAAAAATTACCCCTAAGCAATAACAGATATGTACAGACTGGAAGTACATTTCTTTGACTGTATATTTTATAAAAGGGTACTTATCAGTTATTTATTAATACATATGATTTGTCACATATTAATAATTGTTATTAGACTAAATAGTTAACTGATGTCTTGCATGTACCCATTTTAAAGAGGATATATCCCATCCAGAAGACCCTCAGAGCTGAGGTATCCTGCTATATAGCCTTTACAGATTTACTTCACTGAGGTACCACACACCCTATAGAAGTGAATGCTCATGCTAAATCAGTCAACTTTTGAACAATATTAAATTTATTACTTTAAAAAAACAATATTAACTAATAAAACGAGCATACAATTTTTTTTTTTTTAATGGTGTCATCAACGCGTATAAAGATATTATTATAAGACCAAAAAAGACCTTTACTTTATACTTGTAACTTCCCCTTCGCGAATAATTTATTTATCTTTTGAGTCCTTGATTTATGTTTATAAGATTTCCTTTTGCAAATATTCTTCTAGTAAATTAATAAAACTAAGGAATTCCAAAAATGTGATTTTTCACATTCGTTAGTTATATATGGTAGCGACGATATGTGATGGGAAATGTAAACGTTGAATTCAGCAATAATCCTCTTTGTTCTCAGGAATTTTTCGGCTTGAAATGAAATATGATTAGCATTTCAGTATTTGGTATTTTTGTTCTGTATTACTTGAAGTTAAAATGTTACCACTTGGAATGCAATATTCGACAAATTAATTCTTTGTTGATTCTATTTAATGTTATACATTATTAGTAAGTTTTGTTCCTGATGATAGCTGAATTGGAGGAGGAAAAGTTTGGCAAGTTAATAACAAACTCTGTTTTGAGATTCTTAAATTCTGTTTCTATTAGTCAAATGTCAGTTTTACTCCCAATATTTTATTTTTACTTATAAACATTTGAAGCAGAAAGTATAGGCTCAGGCCTGAGTGAAAGCGTTTTGTGAGACTAGTAGCATTTGAAACAGATATAAACTGCACGCTCATGTACCAGTCTATAGCGTTTGGCAGGGAGTTTAGCGGGCTGGCTGGGGTGTGTAGTAATCTTTTACAAATAAATATCTATTTCAGTCAGGCCGGTACATGAGCGTAGAGTTACCTGTTTTACACACTACGCGCTAACAAACCCGTACATAATATATTTAATTCTAGTATTTAACAATTAATTAAGTAATTTTGTTTAAACTCACTCAAAGTTACTAGTTCCTACTTTTATTTCTTTAAAACTAACAAGAGAGCCATTGATTAAATAAATAATGCCGGGAGAAGGCTATTTCAGTACAGGAGCCCTGCAACACATTAGTGTCCTAAGGGAAGAGTATCAACTTTTTAATGCCCCATAAAACAGGGTCACTTTCAAAATCAAATAAAGGCAGTAAAAGGGAACATAAATGTAACATCAGCTAAAAGGCTGGGGGTATTAAATAGTTTTTAGCGCCCCAAACACCAATCTATACTTCCCTTCCCTTCTCTTCCCTTTTACAGCTTTTTGTTTATCTTAGTTGTTTAGATCTTTATAGCTGGGGTGGAAGGGCGGGCGCTCCATCGCCTTGCGTACTATTACACTTTAATCGCGTGAACAGAAAATCGTGCATATTGTCAGTTTGGAATTGATCGAAGATTTGCAAAAAAATTGGTCAAAAGGCCATAATTTTTGGAGCAAAACGAAACGTGTTGGCGGAATACTTACTAGACCGTGTTAATGACTCGACCGTCCACTATCTTCATTGATTGATGTTTTTAATTATTCTGTTTGTTTACTTTAATTCATCCAGAGGGCTATCACTATTTCTAACCTAGTTGATTAATAGAAGCGGAATCTCTACCACTACACCCTAACATAAGGAACAGTTTCTCAAAATCCGTTCAGTCAATCACATTTAATATTGTTTTTTTTTTTTGGTGGTACATATATCTAAAAGTGCTTTAGCAAAATAAAAAATTGGACCTTTTCCATTACCTCACATACAGTTATTCGTTATTGTTGTAAACACATGTGTTGATAGTAAAAACAGTTATATTTATAAAAACATATGTGTAGCGATTAATAAGTGTTACTTAAAATCATTACTTATGTAAAAAAATATCTGATGTGGACAACACATGACTTCCTTGTACGCCTATTAAACTATAAATCGGTGGCTCAAATAGTAATGCTGAATTTGGTTACTAGTTTCCGAAGATTGCAGTATCTCAAAAACGACACTCGGCGTCACGACATCCATCTATTGACACACACACGCACACAAATGAGGAGGAAAACCAGTATTTTACACTCGATTTTAACACTCAAAACAAATAATAAAAATGTTTAATTGGATTGGTAACCAAATTGCGTTTGTAACCTTTATTACCGATACATCTGATTTATGTATTTAATTTAAATATAATTTTTGATGTAAGCTTATTATGACCTTCAAGTAAAGTACCATTTTCGGCTCACCAATTTTAACTAAAATATAGTAAATACATTCATATCGATACAAAAGTTCTACTTACCAAATTTGAGATGTTTTACATAATATTTTAATATAATTTATGATGAAAGTCTAATATGACCTTCAAGTAAAGTACCGCTTCCGGTTTTCCAATTTAGACCGAAATCTAGTATGTTATTTATATCAATGTATAAGTAATAAATACTAAATTTGAGAAGTATTGTATAGTATTTTAATATAATTTTTGATTGAAATCAATTATGACCTTTAAATAAAGTACCACTTCCGGTGATAAACCAGTGGCCAAAAAGGTGGGTCACAACTAGATTGTACAAAATCTTAAATACAAAATTTCAACTTTCTACAGCTAATCGATTTTGAGTTATGCGAGATACGAACGTACGTACGTATAGACGCTACGACGAAACTAGTCAAAATGGATATTAGGTTGAAATCTGAAAACCAAAAATTTTCGCGATTACAATACTTCCTTTACTTCGTACAAGGAAACAAAAAAGACAGAGAGTATCTGGGAAAAAGGCTAAATTACGTAATAAGAAACATTGGGGTGCTCATAGATCAATGTTAAATTCTTACTTCGTTAAATTCATGTGGCGACAGAGACATGAGGATGTCTGTAAATTTGATGAAATATTGAAGAATTTATGAAATATTTAAAAATTTATGTTGTGTTTGTTATTTGTTAATTTTTTTAAAATGTATCTGTTGTAAGAAAAATAACGGTTTTTAATATCGTAAACTTTCGAAAAAAAAATAAGGCTTAGAAATTAGACATTCTTTAAAAGTAAATCTGGGCCAGAAAGATCTTCGTAAATTGGTTTAATAGTATTCATTAGAGCATCTGTAATACTATTATTATTTAAAAATATTCTTACAGCATTCCTAAATTACATGGGAAATGATAGAGTAGAGGAACTTTCATTATTTTTTTTTATCACAAAATATTCATAAAAAGTACTATTATGAATCATTTTAACCAGAAAAAGTTCTACTTTCATAAAAAAATAATAAATTTGTTTGCATACGGTTTTCCTTCCACCTCCCCTTAAACTATATTTGTAGAAATTCCAATGTAAGAAATGTGGCATACAAAAAAAATGGCATATGAGAAGCTTAATTATTCAGCGTAAGTTCAGTATTTTAGTTCAGGTACTACATAAATTATCAAAATAACTATGTTTTCCATGAGCCGAAAAATATTTAAATTTCTTGATATAAATTATACAAAAAATGCAATCCGTCCTAAAATTTTATTTATTGGATAAAATTAAATTCATTTAAAACAGCATTTTTGTTTTTCTCTTTTTTGAATTTCTTGATCAATCAATCAATCTAAAATGATGTGTAGAATTTTCAAAATATAAAAATTAATTAAAATAAATAAAACCACTTAAGTTAAATTAAGCCCGTATAGTATCTTCAGGAAACAAGGTGGAAATAATAGATGTTACTATAAATGAATGTAACTGTGTTTATTAGTATAAAACGATACATAATAAAATTATAATAATAAAGTGTGTGTGTGTGTGTGTGTGTGTGAGTGTGTATTTTTCATACAACACGTAGATTATGGAAAAATCCATCTGTCGAGGTCTTTGTGTTATTGTTTTAATTCTCTATTTTTTTAAAATAAAACATATACGTAATAAACAACAATATTTTAATATTTACATTCTTCGTCAATTCTTTGTTTATGTTAAAGCTTTAAAAACAAATATTTTCATAACTTATGAAACCTAATAAGTAAACAATGTATAATCAACAATCAGGTTTCTGTAATAAAATAAATAATGAATATACCAACTATATTATGTGCTGTGCAAACAATATACTGCACAACAATAACAAATAATAGGGCATAAAAACATTTTCCAATAGTAATCTAATCTTTTACGTACTAAATATTTGAACTCTTTGCAATGTGGCTCGCAAATTAAAACTAATTACTTAAAAATAATTACTTAAAGCTTTCTAGTATCTTTTAATAAACTAAATAATTCTTCTGGAGAACAAGTCCGCCGCCAAAAATGTTTTTCCTTATCTCACTATGCCTGTGACAGGACTCCAAGAAGTGGATGGTTTGTGAAATTACAGTTAAAGATACTCTCAATCTTTCAAGGCTTTAGACTAGATTATCGGTAATCGACCATAACGGATACAAGATCAAAATGATCATTTAAATAGGATGTAGATGTTACTAGTGAATTGGAATGGTGTCGAACAGAGAAGTGAAAGTCGTATTTGATATCTGTGTATTTTTGAACGAATGGTTTGAGTAATATGATATATATATATATATCTATATATATATATATATATATATATATATATATATATATATATATATATATATATATATATATGGGGGGCCGGGGTGGCCGAGCGGGCTAAGGCGCTTGCAATAGGTAATCAAAGTTAAGCAACGTCGAGCGTGTTTAGTACTTGGATGGGTGACCGCCTACCAGGGAAAATCCACGTAATATCCCCCTCCCCCGGGTATGTGAGGCCCGTCATCCTACTGGAGGCCACTCACACAGACCGGGCGTAGGAGTGATGACCCTACCCCGTGTACTTTAATTGTGAATCGCGTTGTGGTTTTCCAGGACATAAAATATCCGCCCGGAGGTTTGGTCCATGGACGGTCTGTCTCGGGGAAAGAAATATAGGTCCTCGTGCGCCTGCTGACTCCGAACAGCCATAATCCGTGGATCTAGACCGATTTGTCACTGTCCTTGAACCCGAGTGAGTCGGTGGGAAGGACACTGCTGAATTGGCCCCAAAGGGACCGGTTGTGGAGCAATGGCCAGTCTGCCGCTGCACCATGGAAACCATGGTTCGCAGCAACGTGAGGTTGGGTGACCCCCTCCAGGCTGTATGTGCTCCCGCAAGCAATAAATGTCTGTAAGAACACCACATCGCGCGGCCAAAGATCTACAAGGTCTATAGACCCAACCGAAAAAAAAAAAAAATAAAAAATATATATATATATATATATATATATATATATATATATATATATATATATATATATATATATATATATATATATATATATATCATGGCGCGTGTAGAATTGTACTATGTATTTTTGACGGTTAGAATTTGTAAATATTGGTAGATTTTTTAGAAAATCAAAATGCATTTAATTTTTCTTTGAATTTATCTGGTTATCGTTTTACAATCTGCTCCAGGCTAGATAGAAGTTCGTTTGCCCATACCTTCTGACATTGACCTCCGAATAGCATTATGACCCTAAGTCAACAAGACGGGTTATGACCCTTTGATTCCTAGCCAGGTCACCTTTTCTTTCCGCCTTTTCGATGTACTTACTTCCAAAAAACAAAATGCCATCGCGCCAGACATTGATTGAAATTATCTCGCCTCACAAGTAAATAGGTTTTAAAAGTACATTTTGCCCTAAAACTCGTCCTGACTGCAGCGAGGTGTTTCGAAGGTGTGCAATACTCGTATTTTAAGCAGCACGCACCCAGCGCGCCCCATCTAGAGCGGTGGTTTCGCTAAACTTTCAGTTGGCCTTCAGATGTCGAGCTGGCAAGGCGTTTGAGGTTAGTACATTACCGTTTTTAAACAATTTCTCTCAGCTTAGCAATTTTAGGTCACATACGACCCACCTTACTTTTAACGGTACTAACGTGTTATACGGTCGGCCACGTGGTCTATTGTCCCTCATAACCTGACACTGATAACGTCCATTTTCTTCTTCGTATTTATAGAAATTTATGTTATGGCATTAAAAAATAAAATTTGAATTATATTTCGTAACTAAAATTCCTTTAAAAAAATTATAAAAAACGGGAATAATTCCAAAATTCTGAATTTATGTGGCAGTGATAAAATTTGTATTCATTGGGATTATTAAAATTTTTACTGCATTAATTAGATCACAGCTGTCGACTTTCGCTCGCTGCAATCGCTCGAGAGATGTGCAATTCCCCGACGGATGCTTTTTATTTGAAAGCGGGGCCATACCTTAATTTAAACTTGGTTATTTATGTAATGGAAATTCATACCCATTCTTTCAGACTTTCTTGGATGGTATAATCCCATTTTTTTTTCTAAATCTTCTTCCGTAGAAAGCAATTCCCAAATGTTTATGATATTCGTACAAAAAAGGAGAAAAAATATCACAAATAAAAATTAAAAACAAAAAACACCTACTAACAAGAAACTTCTTGATACTTCACAAATAATGTTAATCAACAAAACAGAAGTGATAAGAAAGTTGCAGTGTAGGTTATAAGAGAAACCAACAGACCACGTGGTCGACCATGTAATACGTAAGTATCCTTTTAACGTTATGGTTCAGATACGACAAATCTAGTTTATTCTGTTTGTGTCCTGTAAAAATACGATTAATTAGTTTATATTTTATTTTACAGCATAATGTACTCGATGTCTGATGGATTTAGCCCATCAGTAGAAGAAATATTGAATGAACTGAAGCGTCAAGAGGAAGAATCTGATGATAACATCTCAGACTATAATCCTGAAGAAACGTGCTCAGAATCGGATGACGTACTGCTGCTGAACCAAGATGATCCGGTAGACTTATCCGATGTTGAGGACATAGACAAAGATGTGAAACTTTCTATTACAAAAGGGAATAATAAGAGTGAAGATAGGGGATTTGAACTCGGAAAAGACTTGGAAACGGTTTGGACAGACAAACCTTTAGTAACGAAGCTAGAAAAAAATACAGAAAAACAATTGAAGAACCATCTGATGGGCCCCAAAGGTGAAGCAAAAGGTTTATTAGAAGAAAAATCTTTGTTCGACCTACTTATTACTAATGAAATGTTAGAGCCAATTGTAACATATACTAATAAAGAAATCGAAAAGATATCCAGGAGGCTGGATAACAAGCAACATTACACATCTCCTACTGACGCATTAGAAATCAAAGCACTCATCGGACTGCTTTACATGAGCGCTATTTTTAAAAAGGCAGGGCTCACCAGCTCGGACATGTTCTCGCCGGTTTACGGCCCACCGATATTCCGCAGTGCTATGACGAAAAAGCGCTTAGATCTTCTATTAAATGCAATCCACTTTGACGACAAGGAGACCCGAGAAGCTCGAAAAGCCGAAGATAGGTTCGCAGCATTCCGAGAAGTGTGGGATCAGTTTCAAAAGAACTGTCTAAAATATTATACACCTTCGGAAAACCTCACTGTAGACAGGACACTTCTCACTTTTAGGGGGAAGTGTCCTTTTAAAACGTATTTACCCGTCAAGCGGGATAAGTGCGGGCTCAGGATAATTTCAATGTGTGACGCGATGACATTTTATTTTTTGGGAGGCATACCGTACGTCGGAAAGGCAGAAAGAAAAGGAGGCCTTCCTAAGCCTGCTGAGTACGTGTTGGAACTCGCTCAAGCATTTGCAGGGACTAATAGAAATATTACATGCGATAGCTGGTTTTCATCTTTCGAGTTAGCAGATGAGTTACTGAAAAACAATTTGACAATGGTGGGTTCACTGAGAAAAAATAAACCACAAATACCACCCTCAATGCTGCTAGAAAAGTCCACACGTTTCCTTTACCACCCTGACAAAATGATCGTGTCGTACTCTTCACAAAGTAACAAACATGAGTTGCTGATTTCTTCCAAACATTTTACAAGTGAGATAAATAGAGATACATTAAAACCTAAAATCGTGGAATACTATGATTCCACTAAGGGAGGAGTTGACGTCCTGAACAAATTGTGCCGCGATAAAACAACAAAACGAAGGACTCGTCGCTGGCCAATGAGATATTTCTTTGGGATTCTGGACATCGCAGCCGTTAACAGCTTTATCTTGTACAAATGGAACTCTGGTAATTACGACTATTCGAACAAAGCCCGAACGAATTTCTTCAAAAGCTTATCTTTCGGACTAACAGAACCAATGATGAAGAGGAGATCGATGAATTTACACCTTCCTAGGGAGCTTAGGGCGACGGTCGGGCAAGTATTAGGATATTCAGAGGAAGTGCATGAAAATAAAAATCCATCAGGATCGAGGAAGAGGCGACGGTGTGATTTCTGCGAGTCCTCAAAAGACAGGAAAGGAAATCAATGGTGTTTAAATTGTGATAAGATATTGTGCGGTGAACACAAAGTCATTTTCTGTCCGCCATGTTCGAAAGTATTATTTCAAGCCGAAGACTGAATTGAATTGTATTATATTTATAATTATATTTTTCAGATTTTATTAAAATAAACTTGGTCCCTGTAATTCTTGTCATTACTTTTAATTTATTCCTCATTAAAACTGTATAACTTTGTTATGCACAATTTTTTCATCAACTGATTAGAAGAGTTAGCACAATTTATTTGGTGAGTAATCAATGATTCAGGAAAAAGAGTTTTCAAGTGAATCGAGATCTCCACTTCCCGGTCATCCATCATACTTTAATGATTGATCTAGGCAACTCTGTTTAATGACGATCTCCACTCCTTCTCCTCAGTCATGACATATTTAATGAGTTATCTATAACTCGCCCGCAAGAGTATGGTGGACCGAGTGCAAACTCACGCGGCACTAAGTTTAAACTAAAGCTCCCCTCCTGGTGCTTTTTAAAATTAGTGCCTGTAACAAAATGAATCTTGCATAAATTAAAAAAAAAATTATGAATCCCCATTTATTAATTAATTGTTGTTTTCATTCTCTTCATTTTCACATATACGGCAAAGTTAATACAAATAAGTCACTCATAGCTCAACTGTTCGTCATGTCAATTGAATGTGTAAAGGGGAAAGAGTTACCTCCCCTCTCGCGGACTGATCTCATTTCAATATTCTTGTGGGCGAACTATAGTTACAAATTACGATTTCCAACCACCGGTCATCAATTCTTTACTATGTTCAGGGAATCAGGGCGGATAAACGATCTCTACTCTCCGTTCCATTGTTGCTCTTTGAGGTGAGATAATCATTTCAATTTGAGTGTTCTTGGGCATCACTAATAGGTATGAATTGCACCAAGTGTCTAGTGTCTATAAGGCCATTTCAGGCAAATCGGCATCAACCGTAAAGGACACACAACCTTCTGAATCCAGTAGCGATAACGCATATCAGGAAATTAAACAGATTGCAAATGGACTTAAGCGAGCAGCGATCACGAATAATTTCAGTCGGTAGATATTAAATCTTCTGTTTGTTTCAGAGACTTGCCCCGAAAAACGGAAAGAGTAGAATTAATTATATGATTCTCTTTTTAAAAAATAATAATTAGATATTCACGAAAGGGAAACGGACTTGGTGAAAAAAAAAGAAATAAAGTAAAATAAAAACAACACTTAAGAATTTTTTTGAAAGTCCCAATGCCTGGAGTCTTTGAAATGGCAGAAAATGACCAACTAATCAGCGTTGCGCCAATTTAAATACCATAAAGACCAAAAAACCTAAGATCTAATAAATGCATACCAGATATAGCAATTCTCCGTTCAACAGCCTAAAAAATACGAAATAAATAGAAAATTGTACATCACTACAAATCAGTTAAACTTAAACTGGAAGTGAAAAGCACTGCGACTGTTTTAGGGCCAACTCATACGATTTTTTGTTTTTTTACGAAACTGGAGTATTTCCTGAAAATATTAAAGCCCAGTCCTATAACTTTCTGATGACGAGAAGTGATTCAAATATTTTTTTTTACTTCACGGGTTAGGCTTTGTAGATTACTGTGTTGATAATTTGCATGCTAAATAATGTGGCGCATTAGTTTGGTCTATGTAAATTTATTATTTCTGAAATATTATGAGAAATATGTTATTATTCAATAGAAAAGGTCAATGGATAACAATTTTTTACTTCAAAAAGTGGTTTCATAACTAATTTTATTCATTCAAGAGTATTTAACAGACTGCATAAAGAGAGCCTTTTTTCTCTGCGTCTTCTGAAAATTAACTTTTTTTTTTTGTCATTGAACACTTGTTTTTCCCAAACTATAAGTCCTATCAGTTTACTCTTTTTTTTTATTTATTTGTTTTGAACGATTTTATATAGAATCGTAGCTTAAAACATTATGATATTTATCATAAATAACAATTGAAAAAAAATGGCCAAATGATCAGCCGATCATGCAAAAAAAAAATCCAGTGAATTTCACATGCTGGCATTGTTTATAAAAGTAAACATTTATTAAAAGTTTTAATTTTCGATTTCAGAAAAATATAACAAGATTAAAATAAAACAACGAGCACATAAATCGAGCTCGTTATACAAAATAAAAGTGACATGAAATGATACTTCTTAAAAATCATAAAGCAAAGTGGATTAACTTGGCCCTTCTGCAAAGATGTTTCTCTGTTTTTTCCGAAAATACGAATTATTACAAGGTAATATCATGGGTAAAAGGTTTTTAATAAAATTATGACGATAGTGCTGATGCTTTTGAAGAAATAAGAATTTGAAAGTAGCGATTCGGGATTGATCCTCAACAACGGTCGAAGTTCTCTGAAGAAAGAGGGAGTACCAGGGAGGTACCATTACCAAAGATGAAAAAGGTGAAATTTAAACAGCTGATCAGCAATATCAGAACCTACTGAAAATACACAGCACTACACTAACCACCAACGAAATGGCAATACACAAATATTTAGGCTAATAAAGAAATACAAAATAATGAAATCATTAAAAAAAATAATTATAACAAAATGAAAGCTTTTGCTCTTAATTAATTACTAAAAATAACAAGTGTAAACAAAAAATAATATAAAGAATAAACATAATAGCTGATTTGAGCTTGTTTTAAGAATCCAATATTGATGAAATAATAAATGAGAATAACCTGAATTTACTACTTTTGGAGTTATAAAGAATAATACCCATAATAAAACATTAGGTCAACTTTGTACCACTAAGGAAACAAATCTACAACGAATCAGAATATCAAACTATTATCATCTTTAATATCACGTTGAGGGGTGGGGAACCCTTCTTAACCTCGATCTATGTGGATCTATCGTCGGCTGATTATGTTTTTTGTTTTTAGTCACAAAACATCTAGGTCATTAGAGCCAGATCCTTATAATAATACTGCAACAATAAAAAAAAATATTTATAATATAATATTAATTTAAAATATAATTTGAAAAAATAAAATTTTATTTTTTAATAAAATTTTAATATTAATATCATATAAAAGATAAATATTTATAATATAGCGGATCGATTGTGAAATCGCCTCTACCCGTCCAGAGATTCCACAGAAATTGTACCCTTTTTGTGAAGAACATCAAGGTCTTGGAATCAAGTCCAGTAATATCTTCAGGTTCAAATACTGCCTGATTTAGTTATTGTAGTCTATAGAAGGCAAGGATTTCTGCAAATCAAACTAAGCACTTAAATATAATGTGACCTTAATCATCCATAATAATATTTTTTTTTTAACTTATTTTACAATTTAAATTACAAGGCATATTTTTAAATCTGCTCCCATAAATATTTTAGAACCTTTTTTTTTCTACGACTAGATTTTGACATTGTCCTGATGCAAATCCTTCAGATCAGTTTCTTCTTGACAAGTGAAAGGATCTGAACTGGAAGACGGGGGAGTCACGAAAGAACTAGAGAATGAGATGACTCAGGAAGCTGGATGAGACCACTGATGACACCGCCTTCTCCCCACCGCGAGCAAGCTCAGCAGTTTGGAGCAGTCTCCCTTTGGGACAGTTATTTTAAATAAATATTTTACTCAAAACTTTTCCCTTGCGCAACGCTGTGTCGCAAGCGAGTTTTGACCTTATTCGCAGTATTTTTCCATCGAACAATGATGATTGTTTTCAGAAGTCTGTAGCAACTGCAAGCGCCCGCCCACTCTTGGCCAATCAGAGCTAGCACGGAGGGCCGAAATGTAGGAGATGAAGAAGGATTTGCAATAAATCAGCCTCCTCAGGACATCAATCAAAACTGCATCGGTCCGAGAGAATAAATTACCATTTCAAATCCTACTTTACATGACTAAGTACCGAGGTCGTCATATTTAACAATTCATTGACCCTAGCTTTTTATTATTTCTTCTCGAACGATGTAATGAGTCATTAACTAGTAAGGTTTATCTTCAAAGTTCAACGACACCAAAGATTTATAAATGAACTAGTCTCTAAAAAAAGTAAAAGTAGAGGACAATGTTGAAACAACCCTTAATGAATCTTCCCTCCCGCCCTTATTTTAGTATTATTTTCTATTTAATTATAAATAGACATCCTCCTATTCTTCATTTCTAGCGTTTATTAACGGTACAGTTTGCAGCGTCCAAAAAATTGTCTCCTTAATATGAAATTAAACTCTGCACTATGACGTCATCTTCTTAAATCTGACAGCAGTATAGGTTAAACAAATACGACGTAAGTTGAACGATATGCGAGTGAGATATTATCTCTTTTAAAGTGGGATATAATGCAAAAATGTGATTTTGCAGGTCTCAGTCTTGATGATGCATGAATGGTTGGTTACTTGGGATTGTTTAGTTTTTGTTTGGAACCATCCAATAATGACCTAAAAATTAAGTTGAAGACTATTTCAGTTATTTAACGTACCAATGTTTTTCTCTTCTGAAAGTGTAAGGAAAACATGTAGAAAAATTAAAATCAGGAGTTTCTAGACGGCGTACGCGAACCAATGGTGGTAAAAAGGAAGTTCCAGGTGGTACATGAACAAACAAAAAAAATCGTGGTATTCTTTCTAACACGTTAAATGAGGGATAAATATTTTTTCTTAAATTATTTTTCGATTCAAACGAATTCGTAAGTATTAAAAATAGCTCAATTAAGCAGTCATAGATATAAAAATGATCTCCAATTACGTTTTAACTATAAAACAATAAATGATTTTTATAGATAGGAACGGCATTATCTGGTATGTCTGAGGGGGTAGTGCAACAAATCAACCCTGGTAATCTTTGATTTTGGATTTTTGAATAATATTTTCTGAAGCAAATTTACTGTCATATTTATTGCTTTGTTTTTAGGTAAATAAACTTTTGTAAATCAGGTAATTTTTTATGAAAACGAATCTTTAATACCACAATAATATCATAAGATCACGTGGTAATAGTACGTCCAGTTCTCGGAAAAGTGGAAAAACAATTGGCATGAAGTCTGGGAACCCTCATTTAGACATTAGAAAATTATATTTATTTAAGTTTTTTTAAAGATACATATATGGGTGGGGGGAGAGGGGTTGGGGAGGCCTAATGGGTTAATGCGCTTGCAAAAGTGCGCCTATTTACAATCCCGCGGGTTGTGAGTTAGAATCCTGGTCTCGAGAATTCCTCAAGCATCCTCTTCTTTGTTTTTGTGAGCACCGTCATACTAATGGAGACAACTCACACCGATCGGGCGTAAGAGTGATGATCCTACTTTGTATACATTGATTGCGAATACTGTTGTGTTCTTACATGATTTCAAACAGCCTCCCTGATGTTCGGTCTATGGACGGTCCGCTTCGGGGAAAGAAACATAGGTCATCGGGCGTCTGCTGACCCAGAACACCCATAATCCGTGGATGTAGACCGATTTCTCACTGTCCTTGAACCCCAATGTTTGAACGTACGTCGGTGGGAAGGATACTGCCGAATTGGCCCCAAAGGGATCATTCATGGGGCTATGGGTAGCCTGCTATGGAAACCATGGTTCGTAGCAACGTGAGAATGGGTGACCAGGCTGTCTGAGCTCTCGTAAGCGATAAACTGTCTGTATGAAGACCACATCGCGTGGCCAAAGATTTTATATATTCCAAATATGTTCTATAGTGCCAACAGAAAAAAAATAAAATAAATACAATATATATATATATATATATATATATATATATATATATATACATATATATATATATATATATATATATATATATATATATATATATATATATATACACACACGCACATATGTCTATTTGACTAAGCATTCAATTTGTAATTGACACAGCATTTATTACAATCAATTTTCTTTCATTTTCTTCCAGGAAATAGAATAGAGGGGATAAAATGAAGCTAAGAAGGGGCACACTCTGGATAAGCAGAGCCGGGAGATGTGTCACCGATAGCAGCCACCACTAACAGCCATTACCTGCGGACAACAGGACCAGAATCAATGGTCCCAGGTCGTTGGGGCTGTAAGATGTTATCTTCCCGTCTCCTTTAGCAGTTTATCGCCACTATTTTATGAGCCTCTATTCAACTTATATCCTATTTTATTTATTAGAATCTATAAACAAAAAAAAAGAAATACAAAAAGGGACATAACAATAAAGAAATAGTTGATGTGTATAAAATATTTATGGCTCACAATAATTCTCAATACTAACACAAGAAGATAAACACTCAAGTCCTTTTTATATATTTTTTTAATTAAATTGATTCATTACCTACCTACATATTATAACTAAAAATCCATTATTATTAAATATTCACTACCAGTATTATATTTAAAATATTAGTAATTTCGTCAATATTTAGTATGAAATTACCGTCTATACTCGAATCATGAATAAGAACCATGAAAATACCTGCTACTGTATTTTTACCTGTATTTTTACCTGCGGACTGTATTTTTACGTTTTCATAGCAAAACGTGATCTAATATACCTTAGGGTAGATAGATAAAATCTCATACATCTTATAAAAATGATTATGATATAAAATTTGTGATTATGATGTAAATGATTATCATATAAAAATGAATGATTACGATGATCTTATGCTTTATATCATATATCTTATGCAGTTTACTTGAATTTGATGAGCTTGATTTATATTAATTTTTTTCTCTTTTATCGGATTAACCGGATGTCTCGGTCTCGACTAGAACGGATAAGCGGGATTTTAATGTATTTAATTATTTATGAAATTCTCCAATTTTTAGTTTGGCATGAAAAAAATTAATACTTACTGATTTTTAAATTGTTTTTTTGTTCATATAATGTCATTGGAGAAACTTCCAAAAGTATTGTTTTTAACGAACTTTTAGTAAATTAAACTGTCCAAAGGTAAGTAAATGAACTTGGAAAATAGGAATATGAAAGAAGCAGTCCCAACTTTTTTTTTTTCGTCCATTCTGTAGTAATTACTAATTATTTCATCGTTATGTGTCTTTTCTACCGTGAAAATAGATGATCTTTTATGATGGCTAAAAAAAAAATCTAAAATTTCTTTGTAATTATTTTTATTCGTAATTATAATGTTATTTGTGTATTTTTTTTCATTAAAATTGGTTTACTTATCGCTTTCTCTAATTTTTTTTGATCAGATTGTTTTGGTAGATAAAACTTAGGTTTTATCAACCAACTCCCTCCCAAACATACCTAAATTAAATTTCGGAATTGTATGAATGTACTCTACGATGATATCTTTTAGCTCTCGACCTATTTAAAAAAAGTTAAGGTATAAGAGGTCAATAAAAAGTAGATTGCTGATCCTTCAGATTCGAAGTTACGAAATATTCGAAACTTAAGCGAGTCTGGAGCTACATCCATGAACGCACTTCTTCAAGTCTTCTCTCACGAAAGTATAAAAAATTAGGTTTTTTAATACAATTTTAGTACAATTCTGTACACTATAAACTTTTGATTGGTCAAGTGGAAATTATATTTTTAAAATATCGATTTAGTTTCCATGAAAATTCCATTTTGTATCCATTAAATAATACAAAAGTAGAAATTATTAAGTTAATTTCTACTTTTATATTCTTACATTACATTATTACAGACCGCACTGTTGACAACAGGTTGGTTGCTTGGTGAGAGGAGCTTTGATCGCATCCGTCTACTTTAGGACACGCTCGGCTTTCCATCCAGGGCCTTGTAGTCCCTGAGATAAGATACGTAGTATCTTTGCTAATACTGGTCCAATTTAGATATTTTTTAAAAATAATTTAATTATCTTTTATATGATTTTATTCATTATTTACTATAAAGTGCATACTTTTAGAATTCTGTGCAAATAAAATTTTCTTTTCGTAACATTTTTTCCTGCATTTTCTCGTTGAATGCATTCTACATGAATAAAAACTTAAAAGGCTTTAAGGAGAAGAGATTAGGCAAGTTTCATCTAAATCGTTAACGCGATATACGAGAAAATTGTAAAATCGATGATATAATTGGCAGTTCCTGTTACTCCATTTAGGCCAAAAAGTTGCTGTAATATCCTAAGAATTACCTACCATAAATACGTAATTTTAGTTTCGCGCGACTTCTCGTTTTTGAGCTTTTCTTATACACATACACACTCAGAGGTATTTGCGAGACTTGGTTATTTGGACTCCGGACACCTTAGAACGTGTATTCCCGTTGAAAACTCTAATTAATAATTTTTCACGATCCCAATACGTCCTTCTGCTATATATTTCACATATTGGTAAGTGAAAGTAAAAATGATGTATAAGAAGTTGGCTATAAAAATAATAATTATTAATTAGGGATTGATAAATTGCTTGCCACTTCTATAAATTTGTTCTTATTGAAAACTCGTTTCAAATGTTATATATTCATCTTCAGTCCAAAAAAACACACAAAAATTCAAGAATCAGCAATTTAAAATACTGTTTGGTATTATTATACATATTGAATTATATATCGTCAAAATGCATATACCTAGATATAAATTAAATGTAATATAAATTTATAAAATATTTATTTTAATATGTGTAATAATACCAAACTGTATTTTAAACTGCTGATTTTTTAATTTTAGAGTGTTTTTAGAACTGAAGATGAATGTATAACATTTGAAACTAGTTTCCAATAAAAACCAATTTATAGAGGTGGCAAATAATTTATCAATCCCTAATTAGATTGATCCTTCTATACCATCATGCGTACGTCAACTGAATAAGTATTAATCATAAATAAATTTATTATTAGTACTGAGACCAATGGAGATGTGATCTCGGATCTGTACAATAATTATAGCAATTCACAGTTGACTGTCTCAATTGAAAAGCCCCTTTACAAAGGGCTTGAGCCTAAGGAGCCTTTGGCCTAATAGGCAGAGCATGAAATCCCCTCAAGTCCCCTCTTCCCCATTATCTCCAAGCAGTCGCCCGGCTACTTCAATAAAATATAACGTTTATGACCCGAGGAGGTGAAATCGGATAACTCGTTTTGTCGAGCAGATGGTGGGGGCCGCAATGTTACCGGATGGGGCACTCTCAGATTTGTGATAAAAGTTTAAAAGTTCAAGCGAATTTCCATATACGGAAAGTTATGGCTCTGGATTCCGGAACAAGACAGGAGAAAGTGACTTAAGTTCATTGTAACTGAGCACGTATGACACAAATGTTTAGAACAAAGTTCAAGAAACTTTGAACAACATTCAGATTTCATGTACGAAGTTGCATCTTAAGTTCCAAACTGTTTGGCAGCGTAGTTAATCGCTGTTTTATTAAAAATAATATTTTTTTGGGGGGGAAGGAGGTAGATTTATCCGTAATTTACAGAAGGTAAAATAATTAATAGAAGTAAATATTATCAATGCTATCTTTACGCACTGATGTATGATTTGTTTTTTTAATATCTTTATTTAGAATCACAATTGCATTTATCAATAAAATAAGTTGACGCCAAGGTTCTTTAAGGACTGTTGTGCAAATTAATAATAATAATAAAATAAGTAAATACGTTATTTGATTTATCGAAGGCCAATTTTACAGATGCATTGATTTCGAAAACGTAAGCTGCATCAGGTATCTGTTTTTAATAAATAAGGAAGTAAAGGATGCTAAAAAAATCTTAAATATTTTTTATCCTCGAAACTATAAAATTTGCTAATTAGGGATTGATAAATTATTTTTGATTAATTATTAATTATGTCAACTGATAAATAAAATTTGCACATACATCTTTTGTAGGTTGGCCGTCGATATATGATATGGCATAGACTTCATATATCAACTATCTATTTGCAGCACTGAAAAGACAGTTTTATGTAAAAAAATTACGATACTATCGTCATTTCAGACGTATCGGAAGATAATCGGGGAAGGGTGTAGGGTTAGAATTAATAATGGAAGAATAAGTATACGTATTTCCAGCCAGACATGATTTTATTTTTTACATAATAATGATCGTTGGGGATTTTGATTTAAAGGATTGGATAAGATACGAATTTCAAGGTTTAGTGCAGCCTAGAAGCTCCACTCCACTTGTATAAATGAGATTATTGTCACTTAGATTGGCTTTCTGTGATAAATTGGACGTTTAGAGCGTTTGTCAAATAAATTTACAAGTCAGAAACGACCAGCTGTTTCTAATTGCTTCAGTCTTTTATGATGATTTTCCATTTAAATTATTTTAATTAAAACTGAAATAATAATAATATGTATTTCGAAATTTAAATTTTTTGCTAAACATTCAAATATATGGATTAGTCCTTAAATATACCAAATAAAAATGTGTTAATTTTTGTATGAATGCTGCAATTAGATATTCTCCCTGCTGCTTTAAAAAAAAAAACGCAATTACATCCGAATCCTTCCTTTTTTACCGTTATGTTCTAAATTATATAATGCATATTGTTAAAAAACTCCTTTGTCTATTTAAGTCTTCGAATCATAATAGGCTAACAAATAAACCTAATAGGTTTAAAAAATTAGCACTAACCCTATAGAAAGGTTTTATAAACATTTTAAAAACTGCATCACACAATTTTATAAATATTTAAACTTCCTTAAAGCTGAATTTAAAATTTATTAATTAAAAATAGAATTCCTCATTTGGTTACCGGAAATGGTGTTCAATTGGAAGCAATTGGTGATAACTAACTTTTTCAGAGAGAACAATTAATTAATTTAGAAAATTAATTTAAAACTATAACATTAAATCTTAAATTAAAACTCTAAAATAATTAATACTTCAAACTATCAAACTGATCTCCTAAAAAAATTAGAGCTATTCTTTTTTTTTCAAATATCACTCGTATAATTTATAAATATTGTGAATAACAATTTTTGGCCAAGAATTTATAAAACATTGAAATATCTTTATTAATCTTCCATTTAAAAATAGATCTGTGTCACCGATAGCTCTAATATGTATATTTTTTAAATCATATCCAGATAAAAAATAAAGAAATATAAAAAAAAAAATCCAAAAATAAGTTTGAGAACGAAACAGAATACAAAGTAATAATATTTAATATTGTATACTTAGGTTTAAAAATTCATATTATAAGATTACAGCACCACCGGAATTTAATGTTAATAAACAACTTTTTCAGGCAGGGCGATATGAAAAAAGTCTCGTTTTCAATAAAGCCACCATTAGGATATACCTACCTGTATCCCAGAAAACTTAGATTATTCGCGAGTTTTTTGAAATATTTAATTAAATATCTCATTATTTAACATTTTATAAACAGTAATTTCCTCTCCCAGGAAGACAGGAAATAGTGAGTAGGTACCATTGAAAGACGGGTCATTCAGCTCGGGTAACATTATTCCCGCATTGTTCCAAAGGCTTCGGCTAACAAAGGGTTGCTAACAACTGAATTGTTGAATTGTCGATTGTTTGAAATTTCAGAATATGCATGATCCTATTCAGCTAAAATATCAGCAAAAAAGATTGAATAGAAAAGGCTCAGGGGCAGAGAAATCTTTGTCAATGGAAATTTATACTTCAAGCGGATATAATCCGGCAGTTCATTTAATTCATCGTTTTGTATTTGTAAAAAATAATATTAATAATAAATCAGAACTTTTCCGAAAATGAAAAGTTTAATATCTGGTGTGTCCATTCACAGGACTTAAAAAAACTATTAGCTGTATCTTCGTTGATATTAGTCCGATAAACATATATCATTTCTTTTTAAAGACCATTTAATTGTCTGTCAAATGAGCTTCTGGAATGTAAGATGTATTGCTTAAGAGTAATCCGAAAAACTAAAAAAAGAGAACAGGTTTCCAAGAGGAAATATGTAGAATATTACTATACTAAACAGAAATACGGCTACAAAGTCCAATACGCTGTATCTTTGCTAATACTGAACCAATTTTGATGATTTTATTCAAGCAAGAAATGTATACTTCTTGAGATATGCGCAAATAAAATTTTCTTTTTATCAGAACATTTTTTTTATCTTATTTTTCTCCGGAATGGACTATATAGGAAAATTAATAGGGCCTTAAGGAAAATATTATAGAAAAGTAACATCAAAATCGTTAAAGCCGTTTGGGCGCTAGAATCTATAGAAAAAACAGGTTTTTCGGCAATTGTGTACAAGGTATTTTATCGGAGAACAAAATCTTACAAATCGAAAACATATAGACTCCCTAAAAACTGCACATCGAAAACTTGGCACGGTTATATAACTTATCTCTGCATCAATTATTTCTGAATATTTGGAAACTACATTTTTACAACTTTCATAAAGACAATGCAATATACATAATGGTGCTAAACATATACCTTCCCAAATTAAAACAAAGACATCAAAAAACGTTTGGGCAAAAATTCAGCAGTAAATCAATGTTAGTACTGAAGTAAATGGGTAGTTTCCCAATAGAGGCAACAAAGAAAGAAAACCTCTTTTTAATTGCTTGTCCCAAACGGATGGATAATTTATTCTTGTTTTAAGCAAGCTGGACAGAAACTAAATAAAATTTAAACATTGCACGACCATTAAACCCTTTTTAAAAGGACAATATTCTATATTATATTTTAACTATTCTGATATGCATTATATATTATACAAAATATTTGGAATTTCTCAATAAAAAATGGTATACAAAATAACAAGGATAATATTATACATCATATTTTTCTTTTATTTATTTATTTTTCCAGAATAAACATAATCTCTGATAATATATATGATGATATTATGTCTGAAATGAAAAAAAAAAATGAATATCGCCAATTACTAATGGATAGAAAAAAAAATACTTGTTTCAATTGAAAAATGCACAATTCTTAACATTATTATATTATTTTAAAAAATATTATACTGATTATATTATATGCTTTGTTCCTAAATAATTTATAAAAATGGATATTTATTATTATTATTTTATAAAAGAAGGTGGCGATCATCAAGATAGAATAATAACATTTACCTAATTTAATTATTGTATATTGTACAGATGTGTGGCTATAAAATTTAATTATCAACTTTATAAAGAATGTTTTAAATCAATAAATGGTCTCACTTTAGGGCTGAATACAGAAAGGGAAAAAAATGTTTAATGAGACATTTTTAAGTAAATATAGTTTTTAAATGAGAATAAAAAGGAAAAATAGAGATGAGGGTATGAAATACATTTTTAATGAAAAACAAAATAAATAATTCATAAATATTAGAGATATTAATTAATGAAGATTTGAAAAAAATATTATAAATAATTTAAAAGAGTAAAGATAAACAGAAAAGAAAAAAAATATGAAATAACAACCATTGAATAAATATATAAATAATAAAGAAAAGAGGAATTTTGGATGAAGTCCATTAAAGATTATAGCTCTCAGTACTCTTTTGTCTCATAGAATATTTCTAAATATGATGCTTCCTCGGTGATTTATTGCGAAACTAAATTAATTTACATAACCAGTTACCCATTATTATTCTTTACCAATTACGAGTTATTATTCGAAATACAATCCATCCAACCAAGAGTCTAAGCTTTAAATCATATCACATTTGTGTATGAAGAGAAAATAAAATTATTGTTGTCATATTTCAACATTCCCAACAGGTAAGTAAAAAGTTCAAATAGAAGAAAGATCGTTAAATTAAAATATTTAATATTGTTAGGAAATCCGGTCGTTTGTTGGAAAATTTTAAATTTTGTTCTCTCCCCCAATAATATTGAGCATCATTAATATTAGTAATATTAGAAATATTAGTAATTAATAACTAATTAATAATAGTGAACATCGTTAATAAAAACCAAAATATCTACAGAACAAAAGAAGGGCCAGAGGAAGGCAACGAGATGGAGACTGGCCGAAATAGCAGATGATGGGGTATCTCCTCGCGAAACCGCATCAACCGGTCCCTCGCCAAAACCAGAATCTGTTTTTCCTCTTTCATCACGGTAAGGTTTCGATCGTCCGTATTTTTTTCTCTCATCAAGAATGCCGAGCACGCACACTCTTAATTTCCGTAGGGAAGAGAAAAAAAGTAAAAAAAAAAAAAAAAAAAAAGGTAGCCAGAATGGGCGGAGCGGATAATATTACCTGGCCGATTGCTCCGCGAGATGGGAATATTTGGACAGCGTTATTGTAAGCCAATCAGAAATGCTGTATACCGCTCAAATATTGGTATTGGAATGTTCGATATCCTACGCTCATAAAACAATTCTTCTCTTTTCCATGTTTTCGAAAACGAATAATTAAAAAAAAAATTATATCTAAATTAAAAATCAATGTTTGTTTGAAATATTGTGCAGATGGTTTATACCAGTTGTTCCTGTTACATACCCCACGTTTACTGCTCATTTATTAAAACAATATAACTCTCTATCCAAAGTTAAGTTTGTGAGCATAAAATCTTCAGCAAGTTAGAATAGACCTATCGTACCAAGGTCATTTTTTAGCACACTTAGGCCGTGATATGTAAAATACCTTTAAAAACTTCACTTTAGCGAATTTATGCTTCCATATTAAAGAGAGAGGTAGGTTCAATGGTCAAAGTAAAAGGTTGTTACAAAAGTCTTTGTGCAGTTTTATTTAAATTTCAGTATAAAATCTACACATTAAAATTATTTTTCAAAATATAGGCCATCATTGCTAATTACTTTTACCCATCTATCAATAAGAAGTTGAATTTGGTTGTCCTTGGTTTTCAAGGCGGAAACCTCCTCGCATTCTGATTTGGTATTCCTTTTGTTTTTGAAGTGCCAGCCTTTCAAATTGTCTTGCTGAAACTACACTTTAATATGATTGACCAAAGCAGGAGACTCCTCTTTTGAAACTCTATATGCCCTTTCGAGTTGTTCACAGTAAAGCTTAACATCAGAAGCCCTGCCATCTGGAAAATGATCAAAGTGCAAAACATCCTCATAATTCCACCAAACACAAAGCATTACTTTGAAGGCTGTTGTTCCCAGAATTGAACCGCCTGAACCTAAACGATGTACCACATTTTCACCTTCCAACGCACAAATTTTCTCAGCAGCTGCCTTCCCACTTAATCCTTTTTTCCAGTAGTGCCAGAAGATCACGAATGGCAATTTTTTCTTCCAGCATTATCAATGAAATTTATAAAATGGAATGAAACGTAGAGGCAGTTTTACATATTACAGAATTAAATAAAGGATTAGTCAAAGTAAACAATGATATATGCATTGTTTACATCAGTGTTAAATGAGGATTAAAATGGAGAATTTAATCAGTTGACATCCGCATGATGGTATAGAAAGATCAATCCCTAAGGAGAATTTAATGTCAGAAATGAATTAATGCACAAAGACTTTTGTAACAACCTAGTATGAATAAAGAAATTCATTTATTTTCTAACACATAATAAGACAATTTCCAAACATTTATGTATACAAGAATTGGTCAATTTAAAAGGAATTATTATTTACTTAAAAATTTATCCAGCAACTTGTTTCTAAATTGCAGAGAATCATTTGCGTTATTGTCTGAGAAAATCTGTCTCAGATATTTCTCACACTGATTTATAAATTCTGATATAAAGGAAAACTATTATACTAATTGCTAACTGTATCGGTACACAGCTTAGACAAGACAGAGCGAAGTACGATGTTCCAATTTGCATAGTCTTGTAGACTCAAAAGTTCAAAGTAGTGGGAGTATCCTGTAAAAAACCTGTACCACTACAACCCGATAACGGTCTTGGGTTCAGTACTTGGTAAGGACCATACTGTTTCTAGGCCAACGGTTGTGCAAGGAGGTGATTCGGCCAAGATCACGCTCAACCGCCAGGTTTTTCCCCCAATTAAGGGTACCCACTTTATAGAGGCTGGGTGAGCCCCGGGAGGGTCTCCCGATCCCACAGGGTTGATCCACGGCTGAATACAGAATAAATAATTATCTGCCTCAGACGGTCTCGAACCCGCGACCTTGAGATTAGTAGCGCAGTACCTTACCCACTGAGCTACCCCTCTCCCTAGTATCCTGTAAGCATACTCTAATAAGAGCAATTAATGTCCGCCTGTCAGCATGGTCACATCTAGAAATCCTTTACTCCTGAAAAACTGTTATTTAATGAAAAAAAAACTTTTAAAATCAATATACCTAACCTTCCAATCCAACCAAAATTAACTAATTAATTAAACAAATGTTCTGATACATAAATCGTATTCATCTTCACAACTCAAAATTTAAAAGTGTTGATTAAAATCTCAGGAATGATTTTTTTCATCAGATTTTTAGCAAATTTTTTTTGACAATTTAAATACATTTCTTTAAATGGATAAATTAATGATCTCGAGAAGAATGATAGATGAAATGAAGTTACCTCATGCGCCTTATATCTTTCTTGAGGACCTTTAATTAATGAGGCTGGGAATTCGAAGCTAAGTTATCAGCGGAGGGGCAGAGCACGATCAGCCCATTGACAGATGGATGGATGACCGCACCCATAACAACCATCCACCACCACCACCACCACCAGTACGCTATTGCTCACACTTCTAGGACCGCTTATTAGGTCCCATATTTCAGAACTTCGTGATGCATTGCCACTTCAGCATCATTGTGCCCAAGAACCAGTTTCTCTATTCCGAATTCCTCTCCGCCAAAGGTCCTAATTTTTCATAGGAATCTTTTATTTTTTGAAAACCACGAAATAAACTAAGCAAGTATGACGAATAAGAAAAATTTTACCATAAATTGTCACTACTACCATAATGATCACTGCCTTTGCGAACGTCACTCTCTGATCCATTTCCTTTCGAGAAGTGTCACAAAACTCAGAATACCTAGGGAAACTACACGTGAAGTATTGATCGAAGTTTTGTGAAATTTATCAGTATGATAATTCAAGTGACTTTTATTTTTTAATATATTTGCACAGTGGAGGATTTCTTATTGTAGGATTAATTTTAGGAGAGATTTTTAGTTTCGCTGAATCCGCTATAATTCTATGAACACGTGAGCATATTTTGAATTATTAAGATGTTTTTTTTTTAATAACAAATTAAGAATTAAAATTTATTATAAGAGAATCATAAAAGAAGTAGTTGGAATCGACGAGATGTTTCATGAGTATTTCGGGTGAATCACTCAACAGCATAGCATAAAATATTGAATAGTTGACATGGGCTTCTATGCTAAAACCTTAACACTTTTTTTTATTTTATTAAGTTTGTATTATATTCATTTAATATAAAAGCTATGTTATATTATGTTATACAGTTTTGGATCAAACCAACAACTATCAAAGAACAACAGAATCAGTCTTCAAGTGTTTATAAACAAATAACCTGTTACCGATACTGTTATAGGTGGAATATGACCAGAACCAAAATTAAACAAAAAACAACAAAGAAATAAAAAATAGAGAAAAGGGTTAACAAAAAAAAATAATTAAAAAATAAAAATATAAGTATTTATGTGTGGACATGTAGATATAATGTAGTGGGTTTCTGTACACATATGTAAAAAACGTAAATAAAAAATTATAACGGAGTAAAGAAATAAAGTAAATAAATGGCGTTTATTTATTTACCCCAATTATAGAGTTTCTTTATTTTTTATGCATATCTACAAACCAATACATTCATACATACAGAAATGCATATATCTACATGCTCACACATATATGCATGTGCTTATAGTTTTACGCCATTAAAAAAATAACGAACGAACGAATGATCATATTCTTTAATAAAATTATGATTAACGGTAACGCAAATAGATTATGGCTATCACAAATTACCATGTGCGGTTACTGTATAATACCTTTTAATCACGAAACAGTTATTGAAATTTTTCAAAAAGTTTCAGTTTAACTGTTTTACAAGAACTTTTACAATTAAAGTATTAACATAAAAGTTATTAAAAAAAGAAACTTTTTAGAAAAAGTTCCTAAAGAACTTGTATCATTAAAAGTTTTTGACAAAAGCTCTGTTAATATAAGTTCTTGCCAAAACTTTTTTTAATAAAAATTCTGTTAATAGAAGCTCCTACTAGAACATTTTAAATATAAGTTCTCAAATATAAGTTTTCATATACTTATGGGGCAAAGCTTACGAGGAATCTTCAGGAAGTTGGGAAAACTTCGGAATGCAGCATTATTGTTGAAAAAATTTAAAAATCTTTTAACGAAAACATAGATAATAAATAAAATTCGATATAAAAGAACAAGTAGAAACACAGTTATCTTTTTATTTATTTTATTTAACATTTTAAGATAAGAAAACCTTTCAAAACACAATTTCATAAGTATTTTTCACATTTAATTAAGAACATTAATAATGAGAACTTTTATTATAATTTCACAAAAAAGTTCTAACGAAAACTTTTATTTTATAGATCTTGGATATAGAACACTTTTATTATAACAGTTCTTACGTTAAGGCTTTCAAAAATCTTTTACTATATTAGTCCTGATCAAAACGTTCTCGCAAAACTTTTAAGAAGTTTTGACTTAAAAGTTATTGCATGAAATATTACAAAAAAGTTCCAACGAAAAAGTTAGAACAAGATTTATTTTTCAAAATAAAAGTGCACAGTTATATTGGAGCACTTTAAAGTAAAACACTTTGATATTTTGTTCCAATATTGATAAAAGATAATCTGTTGTTTGTATTGCTGCAAATATTTAATCTAAACTGCTAAAATGATACAAAATATTTCTGATTACAACCCATTTCTATTTCTTTTCAAACTTAATGTTATTAATGTATTGGAATTTCAACTATTACCTGATGTACCTGATACGATGAGAAGCATGATTAGGCATATTGTACAGAAAAGAAGGTACTTGCACCTACCTGTTGAAAAAAAAAATCTAAGTTTATTTATTTTCAACAGTAATTAATACATATTATTTTAACATTTTTCATTTTTTTTTCTTTTTTCTTTATTATACATACTTGTTATGAATGGATACTTGGAGCCTTAATACCTATTGCAAAAAACTTAATCCGTTTATTTTTCAATAAAACTTTGGATGATAAAAACTATCTTGAGCGCGACAATGAACATTTTTTAAAACCTACACCCTAAGATACAGAGTTCTTTGATATGAAACTTTAAAGTAAAAACCTATTCAACAAACAGGATTTAAAGGTTAAATGTTTGGAATTTGTAAAAAAAATAGAATTAAAGGGGAGAGGGAGAGGTAACATTTCAGTTGAGAACGCTAATAGAGCTAATAGAACAAACTTCCAAAAATCAACAATAAACATGTCCACTTCTTTTTTCTTATATTAGTTTCTTTCAAATGGTTTGTTGTAATATGATATTGAACAAGAATCCTCTACTTTAGTAAATGCATTCTCCAGAGCACAGGTAGACTCCACTTAATTGTAGACCATCGAAGACCGATAAAAAACAAGCATTACGACCCTCAGGTCCACACGTACCAAGTAGGGGTAACATTATCCTCGAGGAGAGAGCTACTGTGTGTTACATTGTGATGTAAATGAGTCATCGCAAGGCACCATCCAAGCTGGTGGATGGTGGATGGAGGATGGTGGAGGGTGTGGGTGATTGGGGCCCGGACAAAGGCCCCAGTCGTCAGGTGCCTATCTCCTCCCCCCTTCCAACTCTTTTCATCGAACTTTTTGTCGCCTCGCCTCTGATCTGGGCCCAGGTAGCAAGGTCTACCTGTCGCTATGGTTCCTTGCGGCGATCAGCACGGTTGGGTCTCCCACTGCTTTGACAGCCCCAACGGTTCTCTTCTAAACAGCCTGAATTTTACACAGAATACCCCCATTTGACAGAAAGTAGCCATTGTGTTCCATATTCGAGACCTGTCGAAGCAAACTCTGTTGGTCTTAACTGACCTGTCCAAGAAAGAATAGTCAAAACTGAATTTCTCGTGGATTTCAGTGAATATCAGTCGGCGATCATATGGTATAAGGATGTTATTCAAACATGAAGTCCCTTCAAATTCGGATAATCGGGACTTCAGAGTAGTTATATTATTATTGTAAATATAATGGATCTGATTTGGTATTTTTATAATTATTCCTATATTTTACTTTACTACAAACAAAAACTTACTAATAAATTTAGTAAGGCTATGCTCCTAAAAATCTTGTGAAAATTGTAAAGTTCTATTATTAATGGACAGTAAAGTAATTAACTGATACTTCTATATTTCCTATTATTTTTTTTTTATATAGCAACATTTTAATTTTCAGAAAAATTAAAAAAAAAAAAAAATATTGTACTATTATCTTGCTTATGAATTCAAACTGTTCTATTTTAAGCCAGTTTAATTCAGAATTTATTTCCAACTGTTCCAGAATATACGTGTCTTAAAATCGAGCTGTAGTTAAAAAAGTTTAGCAAGATACAAATAGCCAGCTAAGGATACTACTAACAATCTCCACAAAAAGATTTGTCTCAGCAAATTTAAATTCTCACAAAGAGAGCTCCATTGAAAAACAATGTTACAATTAAGAGTGTGAGCTGCAAAATTCCTGGCTTTCATTTTTATTAAAATCGAGATGGCAATGGTAATTATTACTCTAATGTGTTTGCTGGGAGAATGATGTTTCTATATCTGTCTAAACTGATTCCTTTCTTTATTTTTTTACGTTTAAAATCAATACTTGTTGCAAAACCCCCTCGATCCAACAAAATCGGTGGACTGCAAAACTGCTTACATAACAATGTAAAATAATAGGAGTAATGTGTTTTACAATTCAGATCCTCAATCATGTACTAAAATTGTTTACAAAAATATATATCATAATCTGAATATTACATCGATTGTTCCCACATGCACCGGTCATTAAGGTAATCTGCGGTGGTACATCCCCCATTAATCCTTTCTTTGTTTCAGAAAACAATGGCATTCTCTGACAATACTACTGCAATCAGATTTGACTTACGTCAAAGCAACAATGATAGATAAATTGTTGTGTGGGATAGTTGTTCTTTTTAAAATAGTAGCGATACAAATTAAAATTGCAGTAAATAATCAATTTAGTTTTGGATCCAGTTAAAAATAGTTCACATATAATGGATTCGACATGCCACCTAATAATGCAGGAAAGAGGAAGTAGGCAAATGAGTATTTACCACTCATTAAAAATATTAATAATTCATCTGTTGAAAGTAACATTACCAAGCGGAAATGAATGCAAAATTTTAACGACTGAAGAAAATTGAAAATTTAACGTGACTTACTTGTGCACTTTTCATTGAAATCTGAGTATTCCCACGACTCAGTTGTATGACTATTCTCTCCCTTTACCGCTAAAAAGACACGTGTCGAAATAACACAAATAGGCCACGTGTCGAGAGATGTATATTCACCGAGGCAGGGCCTGTTCGAAAAGGTTCTATGGATCGTATGCCTCAATGGCTTCAACTAAGGGCTCGAGATCTTCATGAAAAGCCTATCTTCCTTTTTGTTGGTTCACTTATTGAGTTAGATGTTTAAATCAATATTTAGTTCATCGATGTTTAAATCAATAGTAAAAGAAATATAAGTTATTATATAATATCTTAGTACAATTAGGAGAGAAACAATATTATATCTATATAAAGCGTTTAGAGAGTTAATAAGAAAAAATAATTAATAATAAAAATATAGAATTGTTAAAAAAAAAAAAAATCATTATAAAAAAATTAATATAAAAAAAAATTCATTACTGAAATTATTGAAACTTGGAAATTACAACAATACTGCTGAAAATTATTAATTCAAGGGAAAATTCAAGTTTTGAAGGGAACTAAATAACCTTTAGATTTCGGATGTGCCTAGAAATGATTCTTTTGAAAATGGATACATTAACTGGAGAAAAATGGATTGGACGAGAAGACAACTGGCTCAGGACAGAGACAAGTGGACCAGGCTCCATAGACGAAGACCTCACACACCTCCTTTGCGGTAGAAGAGGATAGACTAGGAAGAAGAAGAAGAAGGATACATTAACTTTTGATAAAATGCTCCTCATCTGCTAAAATAATTGAACTGCAACGAAACGATACCTAAAAAATGGATGGATCATTCTCAAATAAACTGTCACCCAAAATCTGGAAAAATAAAAGAAAACAAAAAATTCACGCTCATAAAAATTATTCTTGGTACTTATATAAGGGGTTTCACCAGTTCAAAGTGCATATTTTTGCGTAAGTTATATGCACGATGGTTAATTTTTAGTTTTTTTTCTATTCGATAGTATGTCAGTATGTATATAAATAAAGTAATAAAAAAAATCTCAATGTGATGAAAATTAAATTTTTTAAACGTTTTTTGTCTCTTAGAAAATTTGGGATATTACAGTAATGTGTTTTCACACTTTTGCCGACGATATAGCTCATATAACAATGATCGCGTATCTCAAGAATCGCTGTATAGATAGGTAGAAGAAGAATTTGATTCTAACAAATAAAACAAAAACAATATCTGGCCATAAGACTAAAAAATACAAATCAGTTAATGTTTACAGTATTTTCAGTACAATAAATTCTTGTCTCGAAAAATATAATTAATGTGAATAAAATTTAAAAAAAAAAAACAAAAAAGAAAAGAAAAAGAGAGAAAATGAAAAATACAAAAACAATGAGTTGACTAGCAAAGTTGAAGCTTATATATATAGCTTATATATATTAACTTATGAATCACCAAGGGTTTCTAATTAATGGATAATTAATGGTTTTATTATTATATTAATTAAAATTGTTTATTTTCCCGGTAGTTTATTCTAACTAATTGATATCTCAATTACTTTTACAAACGTGAACCTGACAAAATACAATGCAGTGGATCAGAAATAAATATTTACGCAATTAAATACGTAAATGAACTCATAATCCCTGTTTTTGTTAATAATGAATGTTTTATGCTTTATTATTATGAGGCGCTTTTTTCAGATTGGCGGTCAGGAATAATAAATAAAACGTTTAATTGAACCCAATTTGTTCACTGGATTTTTTTTTTTACAGTTACAAATAATTTTAGCATAATAATAATTGTATATTGGATGCCAATACCACCAAACCTCTCTTGATTCCATGGTTTCGTAATCTAAAGCTATAAGGGGACCCGTTGGAAACATTTTGGAGAAATTAATTTTAAAAAACAAGCCCATAATTGCTCAAATCTGAATTTTCAGTCCTCACTCGTTTTGAGCTAGTTGCCGTGTGTAACAGGATTGGGGTGGTACGAATGGAATTAAACAAAAAAAGTGTCTAATCGACTATAATTTAAAAAGTGGATTGGAGAACCCTTTTTATTTAATTAGCAATAACGTTTGTCTAATTATACTAAATATAGTACCTAATGTTATGCTTGAATGAAAACAACTTTAGACAAGCATAAAATAATCATTTTACCCTAACACACATGTCTAAAGTAAATAAATTGCTTGGCTCATGATGAATTGTGCTTATTCTCAATTCCTCTTCCACTTAATCGTCAAGAATGGCCAATTCCTTATAGTGCCGTAATGTATGTAAGTATGGTAAATTATTTTTTCAGGTATCTAAATGGTTGGAGTTGAGTAATATTGTGACAGAAAAATGAAAATATTTTTCTGCTTTTAACCATAATTTTATTTTCTTCTGAATTTCATTCCATTTAGGTATCGTGCATCCCGATTTTCAAACTTTTCTATATTTGTGTTAGTGTTCCTATATCATATATAACATTTTCAATAATGAACTTTTGTAATAATACAAGAAAAAAAATAATAATTCCCTCTCAAAATTTAAGGTTTTACTACGTTTCAAGATATGCAGAATTAAAAAATCGAATAAACAAAAAAAAAATCGTCCTTCCGCTGTCTGTAGCTTTTCTCCGAAACAAATTTTTATTATTTTTTATTTAATAACAATACAATACAATCTGCCACACTTAAGGGCAATACATTTAAGGACTCTAAGCTTCAGATAAATAAAAATAAATAATCAAACAAATACATATATATATATATATATATATATATATATATATATATATATATATATATATATATATATATATATAAATAATTTAAAAATATGTACAAATAAAAATATAGATAAATTGAATAATAACAGAAAAAGTAAAAAACCAAAATAAGGAAAACTTATCCGAGAATACTGGACCGATTTTTTTTTTATTTGGCACCAAAATTACAGGTTACCCCAAGATGATCGTCGGAACTCGACATTACCATCCGCCGATTAAATGTCTTCTATGCCCATATCTCGACCATTTATAAAGGTTGAGAAAAAATATAAAGTATTTTGGAATTATTACCCGCAAAGCTTAAAAAAAAAAAGTTGTACTAAATAAATAAATATTTTTTTTTTATATTCATAAAATTTATTTGATTAAATATTTGGAAATAATAAACCATAGTTTGATCATTTTTATTAGGATTATTGTAACTTTTTTTTTTTTCGTTTTTCGTTGAAGGAACTTTGTAAGGTATTTTGTTTTATTATTTTCATAAAATCATTGTTTAATATTACTTCCATTTAAACAACTTTATTCAATAAATTAAATTATTGACAATCGTGATGTTCGGGGACAATCTCCCCACCCTCAGACATTATATTATCAGCAATGCTGTACTGATATAAAATGTTTTGAAGATTCAATCTTCGAATACTTCATATTGTCCCCGTATATATTTTTAATATATATGCTTCAATATATTTTTTTGAATAAAGTTGTTTAAATGGAAATGATATTCAACAATGATTTTATGAAAACTTCCAAGAAAAAAATAATTACTATTAAAAATATGGGAAACCTTAAAGGCCATATGAAGAATTTGAAGAAAATATTTTTAGAATTAATCTTCAGAAGATTTCGCATCAGCATTGCACAATTGTCCCCGAAACGTCACAATTGTCCCCGAAACGTCACAATTGTCAATAATTTTATAATAAAGTTGCTTAAATGGGAGTTATATTCAACAACGATTTTCTGAAAAGCTTCTTGAAATCTTTCTAGAAAAAAATCAGAAAACAATAAGATTGTTTAATTCATATTTATTAACAGACAAATTATTCCAAGTTTATTTATTATACCATTTAAAACTAAATAATAGAATATTTTACAAAATAACAAAGTTGATTTATTAAAATGATAACATTTCAATTGAACGCTACTCTAATGAGTTTCAGATAATTTCTCAGGCAGGGTCATGCCCATGAACTTCACTCGGAGCTATAACGAAATCCGATTAAGCATCTATAAATTAGAAGAGTTAATGAATTCGAAAGTATGTCCAAGCTTAGAGAGGTTAGAGGTTAGAGAGGTTCAAAGCGAAGGTGAACCGCTAGCAAGATCGTTAATTTATGCCAGGGCGCGAGGGAATATCCTAGCTCTCAGGTAAACAGGAAATGTTTCAATTTGCATTGAGCAGGTATTCTCCTGTTTCGAGGGGCGTTGGTGGAAACTACATATCACCGATCCTAATGTGACTCTCTGTAGGTAGTTCATTGCCAAAGTATTGCTTCACTTTCAATAGCTGAGTAAATAAATAAAAAGAATAAATCTGCACGGCTACAGCCCATATGGAGTTGTGGGTTCAGGACTTGCTAAGGACGCATGGCTTTCCGACTAACGGTTATACGAGGAAGTGGTGTGGTCAGCATCCTTTCCAGATTAATTTCAAAATCAATGAAGGGCCAGGCATCCAATTTATGGAGACTCGAACCCCAGGCCCGGTAGTTAAGAGTCCAGAGCCTTATCCACTGGGCTAAGCACAGTAAATGCAAGGGAAAATAAAGTATAAGATACCAAAAAAATAAAGAAATAGTGCGCTGCAAATAATTACACTGTTACATATATTATTTCCAAAAATCTATGGTAAACTTCACAGATGTTGTAAGTACCGATTTGGTCCTTGCAGCGCTAAGAGTTGTAAACCAATAGAAAATATCTAATCTACATTACATTGATGCATGAAATTAGTGTTATATCAAAATAGCCCAATTTAAAAAAAAAAAAAAGATATTTTTTTTTTTTTAAGGTTTTGGTATAATGATTCCAAAACACTTTATATTTTCCTCTATATTCATAAATGGCCGAGATATGGGCTTGAAACTTTTAATGGGTCCCATTTTTAAAACAAATGGCGAAGTCGCGTTCTGAGGATCATCCTGGGGGTGGCCAGTGATTTTGTTGCCAAATCTAAAAAAAAATCGCCCCAGTAGTCTCGGAGAAAAGCCGCGGAGGAAGGATTTTTTTTTTCTTCCGGTTTTTGGATTCTACGTATCAACATAAAACCTCAAATTCTGTGAGGGGGTATTTTTTATTTTATTTCTTTCGTGAGAGATTACAAAAGGTATTATTGAAAATAATAAACCAAAAAATCATTGCTTTGTAATTTCTAAGGTAAATTTAAAAACGTTGTAAAAAATATAGTAAATATTTGAAATCAGCAGAATTCGGTAGAGTAGAGATTCCCAAACAATAGTATGCGTAGCGAACAAATAAATAAAATAAGGGATAACAATTTTTTAAAAATCATTATTGAGTGTATCGAATATAAGATGAATAAATACGATCTACAATTAATAAAAATAATTCGTGATGGTAACCGTAGTAAAGGGTGCACTCAGTGTTGAAGAGGAATTAAGAGTCAAATTGAGTTCCGCCAAGCTCAACATGGATGCTCTGATTGTAAATAAACAACATGCTTGAAACTGAAAAATATTTATACATTTCCTCACAATGTCCTGATTTCTGACCTTTGATGAATATACTTTTATTTGCAAAATTGTTGGTATTGTTATGCAAATACTAAAAAAAAATTTTCCTTGGTCGATTCCAAAGGTCTATTATTGAAAATAATAAATCAAAAACTATTGCTGTTACTGAAAAATTTTTGATTTTTTATTTTTAAACTTTATTTTCTTAATCGGATTTACAATACGTCAGAAGTAAACTGTCGAAACTCCAATTTTGCTGATTTTGATTTTACTATCGTATTTGTATTATTCCGGCCATATTTTTCCAGTATAAGTATCGTAAATAAGCAAAAACAGTAATAAAATTTACAATACTTCAAATATAAGTAGTGGCCACTATCCGCAAAAAGCAATACAGTGCGATCTGAGACTTCTTTTTGCTCTTCTGTAAAACTTTGAAAGTGTTACTTACCACAGTTTATCCCTGACATACAGATATGTTATTTTGTCAGTTAAATGAACCCTTGCACATCAGTTTATATTTTTTTATGAAGACGAATCTTTAATACTAACATCGTAAGATCAGGTAGTGTGACACGTCCAGTTATCTGAAAAGTACAAGCGGTACATAGTGACATATAGTTAGGGACAACGGTAGAGTAATCCAATATGGTAGAGCACTGGTAGGCACTGGCAGAGATGCATGATTCTTAGCATTACTGTATTCTGGTGAGACAGTGCGATCAGTACTATGCTCTGACAGCCTGTTTTATCCCTTTACTGATGCCTGGTGAGTACTTATGCTTACCAGTACTTATGAGTACTGGTGCTTAATAAGTATTAAGCATCAAATGAAACTAGTATCCATCTTCCACAACATGGTTCGCACCATAATAATAAATCCTGTTAGTGTTCTGATTGGTGGACGGATTTTACCAGATAGATTACCATAGAAAGGACTCTAGTATTGATGGAAAAAAACGCTCTCCCAAATGACGAGATAAGGATGATTAACTCGCCTAAAAGATTCACTGATTCACTGAAAGGAGCAACCATGAGCTTAGGCCGGAGAAGGCCTTTTTATCGTGATTCGCTAAAAAGATCACACTTTTTTTTTCATCGAACTAATTATGTGTTCAGTGAAAAGAGTTTAATAAACTTTTAATCAATTCCAACTTCCCATAATTAAAATACCTATATTTTATGCAACGTTTTGACATTCCAGTCATTACCAAGTACTTATTCAGTGTTACTCTGATAATGAAATCTATGCCTAGTACGTATTCTTGTCAACAATACTTTAGAGCTTGAAAAAATGAATTGAGCGTTTTAAAGTTTATTTAATAAGTTGTTTCAACGGGCTCAAATCCATTACGCCACTTCCATTGTTAACCACAATAAAAAGCCGGTGAGGATCATAGTAGTGAAAGTAAAGTTTTCTAATTTTTCTTCTTTTTTTACGAAATTTATTTTCAATCGAGTTTTTCTCCAGTTTTTGGATATGAAAAAAAACAAAACATTATAGTCGATAATGTGAAAAAAAAAGTTATTCGATACAAAATATAGGTTATAACCGATAAGTTATTGACATCCCTACATTGCAGTCGAATAATAAGAATTTGAAATGCTTAATGAAAAAAAAATAATTGCTACACGCTTGTTCAGCCCATAGATTAGGATGACTTGGTAACAGCAGGAAATATTAAATTAAAGTATGAATAAGTGAAACACTGAAGCATGGGGATAGACATTAATAAAGTGAAGTTCTCCACTACAACGCTGGCTAGAAACTGAAGTCTGGATCAGAAAAGCTAAGTTATTGCAAGATAATAGGGCAATCACAACAAAAGGACGCCCTAAAATTAAAGGATGAGGAGAGAGTATTTGTCATTCAACCACAGGATGGACTTATTTATAGTATGCCAAATTTATGGAGATAATAAATAAACACAATTTTGTATTAATAAGTGGATTAATCTTCATTACTATAATTTCAGTAGTCTATTAACTGGAACAGAAACCTTTTCTTACTTGCTGTTCATTTCGAAGTTAAGAAATGGGTTTTGATCTGAAGGCAGTAGCGGATGCACCCACAGTACAGACATTTTCCATGTTTATGAAAAGGAACTAGTCTTTAAATCACCCGAAATTGTGGCCGCTTTGAACACCTGAAAATACACATGAAAGTACATTGAAAATACTTTTAAAAAACTCTGGAGTTCCCAGGGTATTTAGTCCTGATACATCAAAATTACTCTTTTCTTGAGAATCACACAGACATACTTCTCCATTTTTAAGGCGGAACATGGAATATCTTTTTTAAATTATTATAATTACTTTTGAAATAAATTCGTTCAGTAGCCAAAGAATTATGCAAGAAATTCCATTAGCTGATGATAATAAATATTATTTGAAAGGCTGCTTCGGAAGCTGGTGTAATTTATTGCTAGTCGCGCAGGGCTCTTAACTCAGGTTGTCGCCGTCCATTGCGAGGGGCTTTCCCTTTGTCCTGGAGGGTACTGAATACTTAATGGAATCAGGATTCTCTTATCTTATGCAACTTTTATGAGGAGAATACGTTATAACATACATTAATAACGATAAGTAGTGACTTATTAGTGAAGAAAATTTTTAAATGTCAAGTTAATAAAGATTTAAATATTCCGGAAAAATATATCTTCAGCTTAAAAGAAAATAGATAGGATAATATTGGATTCCAGAACAAAGTCTCAAGTATTTTAAATACCAGGGAATAACAAACCAGTCAACTTTTCTCCAATTCAAGCATAATCAAATTTAATAAAAACAAGAGATCGCATAAATACAGACGGCACATCTCATATCAACAGTTTAGACAAGACTAACCAGATGATAGTCTTTCCAAGACATTTCGACATATAATGTATAAGCATAAGGTCTGCTTCGTCTGGTCTGCATTAATTATTATCTTCCGTTTTTCAGTGATGCTTGATTTAGTGAAACGTTGTTTGATGTGTCAATAATTGCAACTTTAGAGAGTTAACAAAAGGCTTTGAGTTGGAATATACTAGCAATGTCCAAAGAGCTGTATTGTCAATTTGTTTGAGCTTTTCATCATATCAATTAAATAAAAAAAATAAATGAAGAGCATTCTATAAAGAGTTAATATATCTACTTTTCATAAACAATTATATCTTGACAGATTGTACATCTAAAAGATATTAGTTTCATTCAAAACTTGAATTTTTTGTTACCAAATCATAGTTAATCATCAGTCTTTTTAATCAAAATTTAACTTTTTCTGAGATGCCCCGAATGATTTTCGCGGTGTTTTGTAAATAATTATCCCAAAGCCGATGCAATGTCCACTTGACTTTTAACGGGACACTCCACAAATGGGTACTCACAAAACATTTGAAAAAGATTGGAAAATGTTTTTCAGTAATTTCGAATCTTGTATTAAAACCGTATTTATTAAGTTTGTTAGTTATTAGGTTATTTACGTATTAGGTTAATTACGTAGTAGGTTACGTATTTTCGGTGTTTAAGTACCTAAAACTTGAATTACACTTGGATTTCAATTAATAATCTTCGTTCCTTCATTAAGATATTTGAAGGATATTTAATTCTCTTTTTATTGGCCTAGTTGAAATTCGATAGGGGCAAATTTATCTTAAATCCAAAGTTATGACAAAAAATTAAAATTATGAAAAACCAGCCCTCCTTAATGAGATGGGTTTTAATTGAGGTAAGGAACTTTTTATAGAATATTTACTGTTGGATTAAGTACAGAACGATTGTCAGTTATAAGGTGTCTAGTTTTTAGTTCAAGAGCAATTAATGACCTAGAAAGAAGGTTTTTGTTGAAAAAATAAAATGGATGATAAAAAAAAATAAAGAAAATCTCAAAATCTCAACCTATGGCCGAAAAAGATAAGATCATATAAATGCAGAGTAGAGACATAGCACATTTCACATCAGCATTAAAAAAAAAAAAAAAAATATATGATAATTTTCATTTCTCTACTCTTTTTGTCATTTCTTAATATCCATAAAATGTATTCCGTCTTACTTGTATTAGTTACTATTATTTAAAAAAACTAATAAAATAATAATAGTCTGAATAACAATGTCACAGTCGATGTCCAATGATAAGATTTTGACTATGATATCCAGCCTATGTAAGTACAATATTTTTATTAGTTTATTGTAATACTAGTGACTAATACAATTTAAACGAAATAAATTTTATGGATATTAAGAAATGACAAAAATAGTGGATAAATGAATATTATCATATCAAGAAATGAGGCATAAGAGTGTAGTGAAAATTTCCCAAAACGCTGAATAAAATGTAAAAAAATATGCGATAACATTTTTTAAATAAAACCGAAAATTAGAAGAAGAAAATTGCATCATACTGTAACTACCCAAAATTAAATAAAATAATTTCTTCCAAAAATAAATAAAAATATTACAAATTTACAAAAGTTTTTTTTATTCTCCTTAAAAGTTGACAAAAGTTGTTTCTATAGTACTGTATAACAGTGGGTCGAAGAGTAAGAATTTATTTAAAGTTAACTGGTTAGCCATTGATTGAAAATAATAATAAATATTTGATTAACAAGTTTATACCTATGAGTTATTATGTACATGGTTTCGAATGAAACATACCCGTTGACCGGTGTTTCAAATACTCATGTCACTGTTTTAGAATCTTAATAATATTAAAACAATAGTAATCAATCTGTTTTAAATATAAAAATTAGGATGAAAAGTGACATTAAAAAGAAGTTTAGTATAATAATTTAGTATAATAATGAAACGGAAAACAACAAACAACACAGCTTTTAGATTTATTACCGTGATTAATAGTTAATATCCCTTCAATTTCTTATTAATATTAATAGCTTTCAATACTAAGAGAAATCTTGACAGGCGAGTTGGTCTCTTCCGCCCATTGCCATTGAGATCATTGTACTTTTAAATTTTTAATGATCTGTTTGTATTTATTTATAGAAAATTACCTTCTCTAGCTATTTAAATTGCATCACAATACATGATCAGTTCCATTGTTTCACATTGATATGCACCAAGAAAGTTTTATTTGTAAACATTTTTTTCAATATCTTCTGATACGTAAAGAACTAACAAATATTATTTGGAAATAAAATTATTTGTAAAGTCTTTAAACCTAAGCTCCTTACGAGGTTCGGACGTTTTTTTAGATAATTTGAAAAAAAAAAGTAAGGATTTCTACTAGGTAGCTCTGATTTACCTGTTACATATTGGCAAGAAGTTGTATGCAGAGAAAGAATGAGAGATCCATTAAAATTTAGAGTTTAATGAACACAATTTGAGGTTATGGACACAATTTCAAATAATCTTAAAAGTTGCCTACAATAAAATATTGGCATAGAGATTCATTAAATTGTGCTAGTTTATATTTAGAGATTTTAATTGAGAGATTCTTGATAAGTCGATAACGAAATTGAAATTCTATCAAATAGTTTTAACTAATTTTATTTTTTATTATTAAGATTAAATTAGTTTTTATAACACCAATTTCATAATCTAGGAGGTCTGCCTTTATTTGAAATATCTTTAATTCACATCAACATTTCCTATTGCTTATATTCACTGTAATAGTATACAAATTCCCAAATTCCCAGCTAAGGTTGACAGCTCCCCGGTCCCAGCGTTTTTCCTGTGCGCCCATCTTCCATCTCCTCTCCTCCCCTCCCAGAATAAAATAACCATATTTATCTTTACCTCCTACGTACTACATACGCAATATTTTTCAAACTCTCTAGTGGACACATAACCTACTAAAAAGAGCATAATTACACTAATCTTAAATAAATAAACAATTCTATGAAAATATATATTTTTTTTCCATTTGGTTGAAATGCTTTCCTACATATCCTCTTATACGCTGCTCCCAATATGTCGCATTGGTGTTATTTAGGCCCCTGAAAATTCCCACATTTTCTCTCTTTTTTCCATAAAGCACATACCCAATTTCAAACCGCCGTCAAACTTCAACTGTATTTATGTTCTAACATTGCAAATTTTTTTTTGAAGTTTTTGAAATAAACTTACAATGTTCAAAGGTTATCTTTAAATTGTATTGGGTACAATATGGGTTTTTTAATTTATTTTTTCTCACACTTTTCAATAGATATGGACGTTCTAAGAAATAAATTGATTATACCTTTCTATCAACTAGAATATGCATGTCACTTCGGACTAATACATTTATTCACACAATTTTAATAAAATATTGTCCATAATCAATTTTTTCATTGTTGCAGAGACTGTTTGTACTCACCGCAGATCTGAGTAACTGGCAACTTCAGAGTATTCATCAGCCTGTCGGAGCAGAGTACTGACTACAATGCTTCAATAATACCGTAGAATAAGACAGAAAATCATGGACAATAGCTCAACCAATACCTGCCCCCTAGACCATTGGGCAGTGTGGGACTGATTTACGTATTTTTATTTATTCATTTTATCACGCAAACATAGACTGTGTGGAGGATTGTTTTTGAATGTATGTGACACACATTTTATGTGGTCCGCAGCCATAGTTTATTTCATTTTTACACCACTCCTTTACGAACATTATCAGTCGGAAGCAGGACGCGACGTCCTTGACAAAGGCCAGATGATAACGAGATATTTGCGTTTGAATTCCATTTCAATAATGATGAATCCATTATCAATGGTCCGATTCACAATTGCCGATTAGAATCGCAAATCGAAGAGACATTGGCAAAGTATCGTGCTAGCTAGATCTGTCGGCTGTTCGCTTGCAACGAAAACCATATCGCACAAAGCAATGGGATAAACGCTATGAACGGATCGGCAACGCGTTACACAGGAGAACGGCAGGAAAATTTTAAAAATTAATTTTATGCTAGCATTAAAAATTCATTTTTAGATGACTGAAATGTTACAATAGTAATAGATACTTATTTGAAATAAATTTCCAATGGACTTTCTCAATGTGATAATTGGGAGAAAAATAGCATAAACAAATTGTATAAGTTTTTAAAACCTGGTGAAAAAAACGTGCCAAAAAGTGTTATATTGTTTCAATAAATAGAAAAAAATAATTTTTAAACAATTGAAGTTGGTGAACAGCTTTTCGTAAAAATGAAAAATAAATGAAAAATTGCAAAATATGGCCATTTTTGGATATTTTATTACAGAGTTTGTAATCCGTCGCAGTAACTTATTTTGGGACTTAAATTGTGGCTTTTGTTACAGCCTATTTACTATAACGAATTTACGAAATTATTTTATTTATTTTTTTGATTTGAGAAAATGTCAAAACAGATGTTCTCGAAAAAAAATATGAACAAGGGGCAAAATGGTCTTACAGCGATTTTTCAAACCGCCATTTCATCTCCAGGAGTTTCTCTACAGCCCTATTTTTATGGAAAATATTCGAGGTTCAATTTATTACCCAAAAACGCGTTTGAACATTAGGCTTTTTCTTGCTACGGCTGCTCTGAGTGTGCGAGCGATGGGGAAGTATTGAGTGGTGGGAGAAACCTCTGTGTGTCACTTTCCAGTACTAGAAGTCCAGTCGTCAGAGAAGTTTCCTCCACTTTTCATCACTTTCCTTCATTTTTCTTTTTAAAAAAACTTTCACGTGTTAAACGTGAAAAAACACCTGTCGCACATTTATGATTTTTTTTTCAGCACACTGACTTTATATAATTAAAAAAAAAATTGTTCCTACTATTTTTCTACTGATTATCGCAATGGAAATTTATTTCAAAAAATGAATATATTTTCTCTATCGCGCCTGGATCATAAAGGTAAACTCAGAGAAACTTACATTTGAACAGCTTATAGGAAATACATAAGCCACATTTCTAAAGGCCATCTAGTTTAACTAACTAGACTGAGTCATACTCAGGAATTATTAAATTCAATTAGTTAACGTGGATAAAAAAAAAAATACATTAGATATTTGTTGTACTGTCAAGTACTTTTCAAAGACAATATAAATTATCTACAATAAAGATGTACTTAAAAGCAATACAGCACATGAATAACATACAGTCGTCACGAGAAAATATCTTATGTGCCATCCAATTTTCTACGTGGTTTTCATATTTTTTAATGTTTAAATTAATTTAAAATGAGACTCATTGAGAATGAAACCAAGCATATTCAGTACTCCGAAAATAATTTTTTTTTTATTCAATTTACTAAAAAAACATAAAAGCCAAAACATAAAAATCGCGTAGGATATTTGACGTACTCCGCATTTTTTATTGTTCATTTTGTTGTTATTTTTATTGTTCATTTTTATGGTTTATTTAATGTCCGTTCGTTTTATTGAATGGACAATAAAACTGAAATTAAACCATTATAGGCTAATCATTATTATTTTTTAAATATTTGTTTAATGAGATTTGATTGGAATAAACTAATCTGGTTGTTTGTTCGGTTTAATGACGCGATTCGCTCTTTTTCATTCACGTTTTTCCCGCCATCCGGGTTTTTTTTTTCTAAATACGAGTTTTCCAAAAGCAAAAGATTACGCCAATCGATTTCTTATGCACAAGAGTATAAGATTAAAATCCCATTTAATTAAATTTATAGGATTTAACATAGATTTTAAAATTAGTATTTATTCCTAGCAAAAATAACTGAAATTTCTGCTGTCAGTCGCATAATTTACGATAATATCAAAATTATGTCAATGTCCATTTCCATTAGTCCATTAATTAGTTTTTTATATAAAACACAAACTTACTTAATTAACTATTTCAATGTAAAATAATTTAATTATGATATGAACAACTTAGAAGTAAATATATTGCAAAGACAAAGATCGGATTATTTAGAAGGAGGGCGAGGGACCAACACAATACCAAGGGGACTGCCCCGTTACAATCTGGGCTTTACAACAAAGCAATGCTAAGCAGTCCAATGATCAAGAATTATGAGAAAAGAAGGTTAGGAACAGAAAGGGAGGGGGGAGATGGTGGTCCATGGAACCACTCTGTGAGCTATAACTCCCCGGATTAGAGATAATATAACCAGGCGGCCGCGGGTCCTAATTCACGGCTCTGAATAAGATTGATTTTATTAAGATTCGCGGCCAGGTTTGCAAAAACAGGAAATAAACAAGGCCGTAAGGAGGCCTGGTAATAATTCATGTTCTGCCTCTGCAGAGGTTGGCATTACTGAATTGAATATTCAAAGGACAGTTATTCGAAACTTTATCGCCCCGATGGAGTATTGTATTGCGGCAGGAGAATCGCGTAATACATTTTTACGATTATTCGCTGTGGCACATTATGACAGAAGAAAGTAGGATAATATATAGAATTAATAGCCCGATTGAAATATAATTTTGAATTGCAAAAGGTGGAGTAATTTTGATGTTTAGACATGTTGTATGTACTGTTCCTCTCGGAAAAAATCCATCTGCCACCTCCCTTGTGTTTTTTCCGCATTTGAAAAAATAATTAATAAAAATCATTTTTTTAAAAATTTTTCCTAAGTAATTCGCTCCCAGAATATTTTAGACAAAAAAAATGTCATAAAACAATTTTAAAGAGCATTTCAAGTTTTCTATGTAAGATGCTGAAAAATTTGCAAAAAAAAAGTCATAAATGCCAGTGCTTTAATCTTCAAACCTAGTTTTTAATTCCATTTAGAGCAAAAAGCATAATAACCAATATTGCAGAGGATTAAATTTCCAACAAGATTCATACATAATATTTTTAATTACTCCAAAACAGACGCCAAGAAATATTGAAACATCAATATATGTGAAAGTGAACTGAAAATATCACCATATGTTCAAATTAGTATTCCTTTATTACATGGACATCCTTTTTTGAAAAAGGCTTAAGCACCAAATACTTACGACTCTTAATCGTCACTCTGGCCTTGACCAGTGCTAGAAACCAAAACAATATGTTGTAATAAAAATGTTTTGCACCCTTAATAAACTCATACCGTACTCAAAAAAGGATAAAATTAAATATATATATATATATATATATATATATATATATATATATATATATAATTTTATCACAATATAACTTATTGTATATATTTATAACAATATATATATATATATTGTTATTTGGAGAAAAAACGTTTCATGTGTTTGCTGTAAAATTTGATGAATGGCGCTTTCACCTTTTTCAAAAAAAGACGTCCATAAAACATCTTTTAACCATTAAGTATGTAATATTTACCAGCAATTCATCAGATTCATGAAAATTATGGAGGAATAATAATTTTTGAGAAAAAAAAAATTTATATCAATAATATTTTATATATATATATATATATATATATATATATATATATATATATATATATATATATATATATATATTATGTACATTTTCAACAATCTTATAAATAAGATCTTTACAGATAAAATGTATTTTGAAGTATAGTGGATCTCCCACATTACCCCTTCCAGATTTGAAGAAGAACCACGAAATTTAATTCTCATTAAAGTTGGTAATGATACCTTGCCTAAAACACATTGGAAGCGAGTCACTGAGGCAAAACAGAAAAATGTGCTTTTTATTAGCGGTTGTTTCAAGATGGAGAGAAACGTATGAGGAGAGGGTGGTCGAAAACTTGGCTATGCATACAACACACCTGAAAATCGAAATTAATCCACATGTAAACCAGAAGGTAAATTTGTATTACCATATAAATTTCATAGAAGTTCAATTACTAAAAGTTATGATTAGCTAAACCGAGCATGGCTATATGGTACACTGGAGGGGCTTACACTCTGTTCGATCTGAAGGAAAACTTAGTTAGTGCTTACTTTTCAAAAATGCTCCAGATTCAAACAATCTGTTTGATGTTTGCAGTTCATCTATATCGGGTAACTGATCTTTCAGCCATCCTCGGTTTGCAGTTCATCTATATCGGGTAACTGATCTTTCAGCCATCTTCGGTTTGCAGTTCATCTATATCGGGTAACTGATCTTTCAGCCATCCTCGGTTTGCAGTTCATCTATATCGGGTAACTGATCTTTCAGCCATCCTCGGTTTGCAGTTCATCTATATCGGGTAACTGATCTTTCAGCCATCCTCGGTTTGCAGTTCATCTATATCGGGTAACTGATCTTTCAGCCATCCTCGGTTTGCAGTTCATCTATATCGGGTAACTGATCTTTATGCCATCCTCGGTTTGCAGTTCATCTATATCGGGTAACTGATCTTTCAGCCATCCTCGGTTTGCAGTTCGTCTATATCGGGTAACTGATCTTTCAGCCATCCTCGGTTTGCCTTCACTATCAGTACAAACAATTTCATTATTTATCGGGAAAATGAGATGAGACAATTTTATCTGGATTCAAACATGAAAAGCAGAGAACATTGGGAAAAACTGGTACCATTTAAAATTTAATCTTGGCCCATTCCCACTTGAGGTATGAAGAAATTAAATAAATTTATATACCTGCCTGTAAAACATATATTTATTCATTTATGAACAACAAACATTAAACTTTACCATAGCGCCGTTGTGATTAGTAGTTCAAGGAACATTTATAGATCGTTAGTGGTTATACTATAATTACCTACACCTTGTACTGTAGAATCTCACAAACTATCCCAAATTAAGTATTATTCAAAACACTGGTGGTGGGAGAAGTAGCTGATAGCAAAGAATGAATAATAGAAACAAATATTCTATTATATTTTATTAATAGCGTAGTTTTACTTCACTAACTAACTGATGGAATGCATATATGTAGAAAATCTAAATACAATTACCGTTTTAATTTATATAAAATGTTAATCTATAGGCATAATAAGAAGATTGTTCTAAATTAAAATACTCTAAGTTGTAAAAGTTAAAATAGTTTAGTGGATATATTTGCCAAGCGGAACAATAACATATTTTTATAAATAAAACTAGAATAATACCCAACGTAAATAAATTTGGATTCTGTGCCACAGTAAAATGAGCAGTTAATGTCAGTTGCATCAGTCGAAAGATGTGACACTGATGAAGTTGGCTCTAAGCCAGCGCACAGCTTCCTCGAGTCAACCTCACGTATAGATCACGTTGGCACAGGATGTCTTAGTGTATCTGATATTGATATTCTGATAATGATCGGTTTTATTGGAAGTTAGCATAATAAATAATAAATTGTTTTAAACCTTCGAAATAAAAAAAGTAAAAATATTCTTTGAAATATTTTTAAATACCTACGTAATAAAATAAGTGGATCGTTCACTCAGATCGGATATGATTGTTTTCAGGAAAGTACCAATTGAACCCATGTCTGTTTTGGACTATCGAACATATTTCCTTTTTTCTCATCTCTTTTCTTTTTTTCATAGCTTTTTTAAAATTAATTTACCTTTATTCTTCATTTAAATTTATATTTAACGACTTCATAAAATTCCATTTATTTTTTACCGAAGGATTTTATTTTTGAACTATTTGCGTTCTTCACGTTCCTGCTTACATTCACTCAAGTTTACTGGCTTAAGCTTTATAGGATCAATGCGTGCCAATAAATAGGGTATGAAAAGTAAACAAACATTTTTTTTAATTTGTTTTTTAGGGTATCTCAAGACGGGTAAATTAGATGAAGTCTAGATTGAAAAAAAAAATACTAGTTAGATCACTTCTTTTACCTTGGCTGTAGAAATAAAACAAAAAAAAATAATGTTGAGGAATAATGAAGAAAAAGGTGAAACATTTTTCTATATTCAGTACGATTTGGCTACTGATATCTATTGGCTTGTCCAGAAAATAATGCAGGATTTCATATTTTCTTTATATTAACCCTCTATATAACAAACTGTTTATGCTTGAGGGATTATTCTTTTGTATGGGTGCCAACATTTACTAACCCCCTTCCAAACAAAAATGTTTTTTATCTTCTGTAGCATTTCACCAGTTGGAAATAATGCAGTCTTTAATAAGGTGTCAAAGCATGATTTTCGCATAATTTTGTTTCACGAGTTTAAATGCGGTCGGAACGGGACCCAAACGGCCAGGAAAATTAATGAAGACTAGGGTGATGGCAGTGTTAGTGATTGTTCCGTTCAACGATGTTTTAAAAAATTTCGAGAGGGAGACTTCAGCCTTGAAGACAAAGATGGTCTTGGAAGGACTTCTTCCCTTGATGACGATGTTCTGCGAACTTTGGCCGAAGTGAATCCCAGAACAACTGTTCGAGAACTTGCAGAGAAATTCTCAGTTAGCAAATCGACCATCACTGGCCATCTCAACGCAATTGAAAAGGTAAACAAGCTTGAAACCTGGGTATCCCATGCATTAAACGATCACCAAAAAAATCTTAGTAATGAAGTTTGCGCTGCACTTCTTTGCCGAAACAAAAGTCTGCCTTAGCTCTCCTACTCTCCAAACCTCTCGGCTATGGACTACCATTTTTTTAGACATCTGGGCGGATTTTTTAATTTTTATTTTTATTTATTTATTTTTTTTTTAGGTAAAAATTTATTGATCAAAATTCGTTAGAAAATGCATTTTCAGAATTTGTTAATAATAACGATTCATAATTCTAGTCAGAAGGAATGGAAAAGTTACCAACGCATTGGCAGAAATGTATCGAGAGTAATGGAGTGTATTTTTTAAAATAAAAATAGCTCCGTTTCATTTATTTCATTTTAAAACCAAAAACCTGCATTTATTCCAGGACAACCCAATTAGGTCATCACTGGTCCCGACACTCCTCGTCTCATCTAAAATGTCTAATATAACGGGATATCCCGCATTGCACCTATAGACATTATGATGACCTCGAGGCCTGTACCGGATACGACAGTTAATATGTGTCTAGTTTTCTTGAGAAGATAAAAAACACTAAAGAAATCAGATATGCAGTCGGCTCAAAGAAATTCTGGTATTCCTACCACTAGTCAGTACTAATGATCCGCTAGGGTATGAAGTGGTTAAAAAAAAAAAGAGGGGAATGCAGTCTGATCGCAGATCCTGAAACTATAATATTCCGGTTTAAATAAAATAAATATTATCGAAGACAGAGCGAGTTATAAGAGAAATGTGGAGCCCACACCACTCTGATCAAGGCCTGAGAAAATTGTTAGCAATAATTAAAGGAGTTCCCAGATCCGCATAGCCAACGGAACATTCTTCTCCTATCCTCTGCAATCTACACAATAGCTTCGGTGTTCCCTCAACGGTCGAACCGTCTTGAAGAGTTTCCTTTTTATTTTTCCTACATGTGAAACCAAGTAACTATTAAGTGTTAGTGAGCCTGTAGTTCGGATTGTACATGGGCATCTGTAGTTCATTACATCTTAATACAGGTGTTCAAAAATAATTAATCTACAAGGCACGGGACTGAGAAATTTCTCAAGCTCCCTAGGCGTCGTCGTAACGGTAACATTTTAAAGAATGAGCACATTTATCTATACCCGACAATTTCTAATAGACATTCTTCAAGGCTGATTGTATACCTAAGAAATCATTTTTCAGTCGAGAACGTAGGCATTTCAAATAATAATGATAATTCAGTTAGGAAAACTGTGTCAATACTTTTGAGATATTCTCATTATACCAGTCATTTATGTAGACGTTATTACACACAAGTCTAACTCCAGTTATACACTTAAATATCTAACTTTATCAAATTTTATAGCTGTTATTAGATAAATTTACAATGTGCAATTAGCCAATTGAATTTTGAGAAAGTACAGTTTAACATTATCATTATTAGTTTTAACATTTATCGTTTTTAATCGTTATAGAAATTAATTTCTAAATAAGTTTAATTATATGAAAAATATTACAAGTATATAATAAATAACATAATCTTTACTCACGTCTTTTAGAAGATCCCCTGAAAAGAAAAATATACATTTAAAAGATAAAATTTATATATTAAAATTTAAAATAATATAAAACTTCAATGTTTTAAGTCTTAGAACTGGCAAATGCATGGTAATCATTGTGAAATGGTGGTAATCATTTCACATTTAGAGTTTGGCTATCCAAAAAAAGCCCCGACAATTAATATTTGTATTAATTTTTTTTTTTATTTATTATGATATTTCTTTCATAAATTAGACCATTTTCTAAAAAAAAATATTACAAATTTTTTATTTTCTCCAAAAATGCCTTCCATGAATTTATTTCATTTCTAATTAGGGATTGATACCATCATGCGGATGTCGACTAACTATTTCATTTCTGACAGTTTAAATATTTAAATTATTTCATCCGAGTGTATAAGTCATTTCCAATTTAAACAAACATTATAATGTATAATTTTAATTATAAATATAATAGTACATGGGTATAACCAGATATAAGACCTGTCACTATTCGAATACAAATTTATTTAATCAAAAATGAGGAATAAAAACAATTGGTTACACAAAATATTTATTATTCGTTACTTATATAATTAATTTTTGATCTGATTGGTATACTATTTTTGAAAAGTAATTTAGAATTACGAATAGTTAGTTTCAGGATCAGGATTAGTTACAGTCAGGGCCGGATTGAGGGGGGCTAAGGGGGACACTTGCCCCAGGCGGCAGAATGTAGAGGGCGAAACATTTCGAACGAAATTTCATTGTTGGGATAAGCAAACACATATTTATTTCTGCTATTAATTCAGTCAATAAAATGAGTTAATATTATGAGCTTATGAATTTTATTTTTTTTTTCAAAATAAGAAATGACGATTATTTATTTTTCAAAAAAAAATTTTTTCAATGCGCCAAATACCTTTACGGGTCGTATACAAAAATCAAATAAGACAAATTAAAGACCAGGTGGGTCACTATGAATTAAAAGTACTTTATTTCTCTAAATAAGGTAGTTTTTTATTTATTTTATTACAGCAGTCTTTTTAAAGGTAGACCCTTTAGATAAGAGCAGGTAAGCAGTGATTTGCAGTTGCACCGTACTCGAGTGCTTAGAATTAGTCAAGTTAGCCTAAGGCCTGACAGGTTGGACAACTTACTCCCTCCCCAACCTCAGCTGTCTTTTGTTATCCTGTCTGCGGTGTTCTGTCCGGACCTTCCTGGTAAGAGGGAAGCCTTTCCGAGAACCCACGTCTACCTCATCTCGTTTCTCCCACCCTTCCCACCGGCAGTTCACAGGCGTCAATAAGCTATGATGGCATTTTTGTCGTTGATATTTAGGGCGTTCACAGAATTCTTAATAATTTGTACTGCCTAATTACTAATTATGACTCAAGCAGTCGGTTTATATTATGAAAGTATAACATGAATCATCAAGAAATAAATAATCAGGATTCAGTCTACATGATTTTACTTTCAGACCGCTACTAGGTAAATAGTTTTCATCGGATTTATGCGCTTCATAGTCCTCTGAGTCCAAAAAAAAGAAGTATTTTCGGCCATTGGTCTGTCTGTATGTGTGCCTGTGCCGCGACTATTTCTTGAATGGACAGTCCAATTTTGTTGCTCATTTTTTTCTTATACAGGATTTTGTTCCCCAATGCCACTGTACCAAACCGGACACCCTGTTCGCAATACCGGCTGCGCTATAACCGAAAATCCTGTTTTTCTATAGACTGTAGCGCTAAAACGGCTTTGAAGATTTGGACAGTGCTTACCTAAAGTCTTCCTCTGAACGCCCTTTTACCAAACATGTATGAAGTACAACTCCGAGAAAATGCAGAAAAAAAAAGAAGCGAAAATATTATTTGAGCATAACTCGAGAAGTATGTATTTTATGGTGAATTATGTATATTTATATGTATTAATACATATTATGTAAACTATGGCCATTTGAAAAGCAATTTGATTTTAAAGCAAAACAAAAATCGTTGAAATCGGGCCACGATTAGCAAAGATACAGCGTATTGCAATTTTTACAAATACAAAAACGGCTCCAACGATTTTGATGAAACTTGCCTAAAATCTTCTCCTCAAAGCACTTTTAATTTTTCGTGCATCCTCGAGAAAAAGAAGAAAAAAGTTATAAAGAAAATAAAACTTTATTCGCGCATAAATCAAAAAGTTTACAGTTGTTGATCAATGATATCCATAATCATTTGAAAGGTGCTCTCTATGTGATACCGATGTAATAGAAAATGTACGGCACTTCATAGCCTCGTGTCCAATATTATCAGAGGTTCGCAGAGGTTGTAATGCAGGTTCTTAAAAGTATTCTGCACATATTTTCTTAGAAATCCGTTATTTGATAATTCGAAAGCTATATGTGTCACGAAACATTTCAAATGCTTATAAACTAACTATTAGTTATTCATATTCCCATCTTGTTTTACGGTACTTGTAAAAGAAAAGTAAAAAAATGAAAAATAATTTTATAATGGGATAAAAAATAACTTGAATGCTCAGATTATTTGTACATTTGTACCTAAATGTTTAAAAAAAGGGTTAGTTCTCTCTGATCCCAGAAGCGGAGATATATGCGAAAAACTGAATGAAAAAAAAAAACATTTTTGCTTATGTATTGAGTTGTAGGCTAAAAGTAGCAAATTATGTAGTTCCATAAATAAATAAACAACTAAAGCCTTAAATAAAAAATAAAAAAACGTCATATGGTCTAGAAAATACTATTTTCCCGGATTTCTGAGGAAATCTTGTACATAATATATTTTTTCCTTTCTCTGGAAAATTATGTCATGGATACCGGACTAGTTGGGAAGTGGGATAAAGCAACGTCAACTCGCTATATCAACAGCGCTTAGAAAACCCGAAAATAAATCTTATGAAACAATTTATAATTCTCTTCAGTCTCACCTATAGGTCGACTACCATCAAGACAGCAACCTCTCTTCTCTCTTTTAATTATTAAAGATTTTGATGGAAGGATTTCGGAATATAGAAAACGGAATCAGGAGCAATGTGATTTGCTTTGCTAAACAGCATCGCAGATCAGTACAGTCCTACAAATGATGAGCAGTGAAACTATGCCCTACACGGGAATAGTTTCAGCTACGCTTGTACCTTCTCTCCCACTCTCAAAAAACCTACCGAACCTTTTCAGGTAAATTTTGAGGACCTTTCTTTCCGTTTTACCCACAACTTTGGGAGGAGTGTAAAACTCAATTTTTATTTTTTTAAAATAATCCAATCAAGAAATAGAATATATTAAAAAATTGCCCGCCTATATCATGCCAAAACTACTATATTAAATAAAATAATCGGGCAAAAGGTGGAAATTTAAATAAGTAAATATCCTTATTTATAAGGACATACTTTACATCATTACATCATCATCAACGTTTTTTGGTATTTTCTCATCTCCAGGACAAATCTCTTATATAATCAAGGTCTTCTAGCACTATTTGCAATATCGTTATATATTCTTTTACTACTTTTTAATTACTCTTATTTCGTCTTAATTTAAATTGTAATTTTTTCGTTCCCTATAACTTATAGTAGATTGTTACTAAAGTCCATGTGCATGAACACAACCCTTCATTCCAACTCTCATAATTATCCTATAAGAATGTTTTTGTTCCTACTATTTATGTCAATGTTTACTTTGACTAATCCTTTATTTCCTTGTGACTTGAGTTGGCTTTATGGGGTCATTTACATTTTTTAAACATCCGGTCGCCCATTGGTCGTTGATGATGACGTTCTTCTCGAATGCGTGAACCAGAACCCACACGCAACTACTCCTGATTTATGGGCCGTAATAAGGACTCAAACCTTTACTGTGAACAGCTAGAGTTTATGCAGTTTTGAGTGCAAAGTACTTCGCTTTGGTCAACAGGAACTAAGTCATTTTGCAACACGACATCGCCACTACACACCGTTTTGGTTTGTCCAAGGAAAAATTATCGGAACTGTAACGGATAAATTTAAGGCTTTAAAAGGATTTAAAACATGACTAATATTAAAAAATAAAAGAAATAATATTGATTTTCTACTGACATCCTCAAAAGAGAATAGTTATGATGTAACAACCTTTCAGTCACAATGAACGGCTTAACCTCTAAGCAGTGTAGCCAACGCAACAGATCATTACCATTTACAAGCTGGTTTATGCAAATGCCCTCTTGATTTTTACAAGTGTAAAGCGCAGCGGCCAGTTGGTACACCTGTATTTGCCAAAGGCATCATGATTTCGAAGAGAAAGTCACTCTACCAAAATTGTTTAATTGCTGAATTTTTTTTTCGATCATAGAAGGTATAATCAACATACTTTAGAGCATTATATTCAAAGTATATAATAAATCATAAAATAACTTTAAAGTGAAGGTTGACAAAAAAGAAAAAAAAACATTAATAAATAATATGATGTTTCGGCCTCACCTCTATCGCTTATGTTAATTTTTTTCGCCATAAATCAAAGTGAATTCGAAAATTGAGTTACAGAATAGCTATCTCGAAATCTATTTCAGAGGCGAGAAAATCAGCGTGAAAGGCCAAGTTCATTAGACGGTGCTCACAGCCATGCTATATTGAATAACAAAATTGATAGTTTTCTTTTTTTATCTATTTCTTTTTTTATTTTATGAAAGCAATCATAATGTGTATGATTCACTATCACTTAAATAGTTGAAATCACCATAACTGTTAATTAAATAGCGTGATTCATAGGTAGGTCAAGGTTATAATGTTCAAGGCCACAAATAAATGAGGCGTTGATCCTGAAAAGGGAGTAAGTGCCAAAAATGAAATTTTACTGGAGGAAAGAAAAACTTCCAGGTGTATTGCAATGTATATTTACAGTTATAAGTTAAATAACAACAATTATAATTATCCATCATTATTATGAATTATTACATTCATAATTAAAATCCATAAAATTACCTAATTACTATCGTAAACTAGAACCTAACAAGATGAAATCGCAATCGGAGTCGTGACTCCGTATAACAACCATGGCAGGATTTTTCGCACACTGATGGGAAAAATGAAACCACTGTGAATGGTAACAAAGTGGGATAAAATATTTGTTTTTAGGGAGAAACAAAGTTGATAAAAAAAACACCTTAAATACGAATTATCATCGCAATAAAAAAAATTGTTTTCTTAAAATTTTCGCTTCCAATATTTTTTCGAAAATCACAAAAATTCCGATAACTTCTACATGACTCCATTGATCCATACGAAGCTTGGGATTGATTTACGGCTCCATACGAAATGGCACATACCGGACATCCGTAAGCAAATTAGAACCGGAGATATAAAATAAAACGCCCGAGCAGTTCTTCTTTATTTCACCCTACTTTTTATTTCTTTTAAAGGTATAAAATCTAAACGTTATGGGTATGAGTTAGGAATCGGATATTCAGACATCACCAACAATTGTTGAAACGTTGAATTTTGGTAAAATTCTGAGGAGTTATGATTGCTTGAGTGAACGTCGGCACGAAAAAAAAAAATCCTTCAGAAAAAGTTAGTCCAAAAATTTATATTTTATAATTTATACGAAAATTCCTATTTTAAGTTTTTTAAAATAAATATATATATTTTTTGGCCTACTCCACAGGAAACGACTATTGGTGTTGTAATTTTTTGTACATTTAAACTCATTTAATACAATCTAAAACATATTCTCCTTACTTTACATAAAATAACAAATCGATTGGTATATGAGAACCTTGAAATCCATGAAGAGCAAAGGCAGAAAATAATAATTTAAAAAATTGTTGAAATATATTTTTAAAAAATGTCTTGCCTCGTAAGCCTCGAACACGTGTCTAATATTTTTCGACCTACAATCACCAAAAAAAGTTTCATTGAAATCGGTGATACCACTAGCCTCTCCTTGTAAATCATCTTTCATTCGGAAAGAATGAGTAAAGTTAGGGAAATGTTTGATAATGCGCACTAGCATTACCTATATGCATATAGGATATGTATGTAACTATTTATTGTTTTTAGTTAAATTTGATTAGTTTGTCCTGAATAAATCTACAGGTTAAGTTTCTTTTTCATCTAGATTTAAATCAATCGTAAATTATTGTTGTATCCGACCGGTTCAGTTCCTGAGTGATTCGCGAGGATAACCGAGGCGCTTTTAAAATAAAATTGGATCCGATGTACAAAATTGACATTGACGATGTACAAAGTTACGAGGAAAAAGTAATAAAAGCTATTATCTAACACTCTTTTGATCAATTTTTTGGTTATGAGAGCAAAAACTACAATAAAAAAAATAAACAAATTATTATAATATTATTTTTCGAAGATTCCAAGATACCAAAGCATGCCTCTAATATCACCAAATACCTAATCGATATTGAGATAGCAAATCTCATTTCTACTGCCCAACAAAAACAAAACATAGTAGGGATAGTGCATCAGTCCAAAACAGTTTAATACATACTGTGAAATAAAAGAGAGGTGACATTCGAAATAATATTATATAATATCCGCTTTTTTCTTCAGTAAATGTAGAATATTTTTGGAACGAAGAACGTTTCCTATTTCATTCGTTTTTTTTTAGTCTGTTGATATGAGATGTATGATTTCTGGTTTGAATTGATGTGGTGCTATGTTTTTTTAGTCCTAATGACGCCTGAATTGGGGTTACTAACATAAGTAACATTGATTGGTTAGCTATGTGCTGATATTAATGAGGTTCAAGGTTTCATTTATATAGATAGCTTAAGGAATCTTATAATAATAAACTAATAAAATCGTTATACTGCAATATTGTCTATTATATACCGTCAACGGAAGAACCGTCCCCTGAGAAGACCGGCGAGGCGTGTCGGAGCTAACTTTCGCTACCGTGAAAGGAACAATAACAAAAAGGGAAGGCACAACTAATTCCAAACGGACCAAACCTTACAAAAAAAAAAATGAGAAAAATGGCCCCAAATTTCAGCTCTATGACCCAGAGCACGTGGCGTATTCGGTGCACAGCTTCTTGAATCCTTTATCTCGTTCCCAGTCAGCTTTTTTCGCAAGCGTCCCAAAAGGGTGGCAAGTCTTGGATCGTAAAAAATGGGGGAAATGGTGCTGACTCATTCCAATTATGAAGATAGCGCTGATGCTAAGGAGACATTGGGGGAGGGGAAGAGGAGAGTCTTAGATCGTTCCTTAATTTATGACCCGATTTCTTAAAACTCGTTTGCGATTCCGTGATGGGCAGATAGCGAATGTGGGTCTTGCGCAGTCTGCTAGCAACCTATCATCAGGAGAATATAGTTTACTATCTATCTTTAATATCATAAATATTACCTGTGGATCAGACTCATAAGGAAGTTTTGAGTCATCGGAAGGAAACCTGTATAAAGCGAAATTAGTTATTTACAGGTTTTTAACAACAGGTTAGGTACAACAATAACCATTTAAAAATATATAATAACTAAAGTTAATCCAGTTATGTTTATGAGAAATTAAGCGAAAGTAACATAATTTTTACCAGATGGATAACATTTAGCAATAGAGTAATTAAGTAAAACGGGGATCATTTCATGTTTTGTATATAAATAAAAAGAGAAAGGAGGTATTTCATCGTTAAAAGATTATTTGAAAATCTCAAGAAATAAAAGTAAATATGTAAATATTTATCATTCTGTCAGATTTTGTTTTCAACTCATCACGAAAAAAATGGTCGAACAGATATAATAGACAGTCTTATTTTCGATTTTAGATAGAGCCGTAAGAAAGTTATAAACTGAGCATATGGCTAGGATGGAAGACGGCAATACTCAAAAATGACTTCTCGATGGTGTAAGAAGTTAGACAGAATTCTATTGATTGTTGATACTTATAGGAAATTATCATTATGAATATTTCCTATAACAAAGAACAAATTTGACTATTTGATAAAATAATTGCCTAAAAAAAAAAAACATAACGGTTTTAGTAGATTTGAAAAAAAAATCTGAACGGTACCGGCATAACACAACTTTCTCTTACCACCCTAAAATTATAATCTTTTTAACATAATTTTAAAGAGTTTACATAAGCAATACTTGAAATAAACTCAGTATGATGCACTTCTTCGAGTCTTTTATCATAAAATTACAATAAATTAGTTGTTTGCCAAGTTGAAAATATATTTTAAAAGTATCGGGTAAGTTTTCCTAGAAATTCCATTTAATTACCATGGAAATATTTTGTTTCCATTAAATAATATAAAAATAGAAATAATTAAGTTAATTTCTACTTTTATATTATTACATCACATTATTACAGAGCGTATTGTTGATAGCACGTTGGCGGCTTGGTGAGAGGAAATTCGATCGTTTCCGTCTCCTTTCGGACGCGCTCGGCTATCCAGTCCGGCTATTGTAGTCCTTATAGGATTTATCATCATAACTTTTTTTCCCTGCATTTCCTCGGTGATTTACTAAATATATAAAAAGCCGAAGGGCATTAAGGAGACTTTAGTCAAGTTTCGTCAAAATCGTTAGAGCCGTTTTCGAGAAAATTGTAAAAAAAAAATGCAAAATCGATTATATAAAGTGGCACTTCCGCTTAGTCGATTTAAATATTTTTAATTAATATTTTTTTTTGTCGAATTAAATATTTTTGTCTACAAATAAAGCGATTTTCGGCGCCTTGACGCCAAGACCCGTACTGGGTTGTAGAGCCTACAATGATGATGGAACCTAGTCTACCTCACGATGGAACAATAAGAAGTTATATGGAAATATATTATTACAGAAGACTTTATAGACAATAAATATTATTTATTGCCCCCCTCTCTCTCCCCATCATAAGGAATGATTTTCCTTTCAATTACTTCATCGATGGTTTGAAATAAGATGGGTTTCACTTGCATTCCACTTACTTTCTAATCATGACGGCAGTCGTAATATGTCACCTCATATTTTTATTTTTTTTTAATTAACCTTTACAGATTAAGTGATAATTAATACTTATCTTGATGGCCTATGATTAAATATGATTGTGTCAATTCTAGCGATTCGATGCTGATTAATCATCGGATAGTAATTATGCTCAATTATAAGATTACGACTTAATTGATTGAAGTTTTATTGCTTGAAATAATCGATTTATTGTAGGGCAATTTCCTTGATTTTATATCCCTGACTCAGAGCCGTCTTACTCTATTATTGAATAATACTTATTATTATAATGAATACGGAATACTGCTTATTTAATTGTTTATAGAAAAAAGTTTAGTTTCTTACTGTCTCTGAATTTTATGAAATTGGCATTTCGTGAGAGCTCAACCATTTCTTTAGAACATTTTCCATTTTATTAGTTGCCCATGGATTCTGTTTTAAAAATAAGAAAGAACATATTTTTAAACAACAATTTTGATTTTGCATCATAATGAATACAAGAACCTTTTCTTTATCATTTTTCGAGAAAAAAAATCATAGCCGATACATGGGCAGTTTAAGTGCAATACATTGGTTAACGATAACATACTTAAATTAAAGAGTAAAAAAAAAATGCTAATAAAAAATAAACCAAAAGTGAAATCAAAACTTCCGCCGATTTTCAAAAACCATTAATACCAAAAGTAGACATAAATATATGAAAAAACATATAATATTAGAATATTAAAAAAAGTTAGTCTGTGGTATAAAAAGCTCTGTATTAAATTTACTATCGAATACATTTTGATATTTAATATAGTGATGTCTAATCTACTGAGAATTCCTTATAAGTTGAAAAAGATCTTTTAGTATCTAATCAATCAGGTCAACACGATTAGGTCAAAATCAAGGAATTAATTCTTTATTTTCTCACTCTCACACTCACTCTCTCGCTCTCTCTCTCTCTCTCTCTCTATATATATATATATATTTTTTTTTTTTTTTCTTCGATTTTTCTTACCTAGATATCACTTTTAAATTAATATCACTTTAAATAAGTTTTATTTCTCGCAATGATAGGTGTTTCAATTAACGAAAAAAAAAAACCTACGTACTTAAAGCATGAAACAGCTATTTGCGGTTTAAGGTTTAAGGTTTTCCCTGAATCCAAAAAACCAAGTTTCGAAACATGGTCGGTGTGTGTGTGTGTGTGTGTGTGTGTGTGTGTGTGTGTGTGTGTGTGTGTATGTGTGTGTGTGTGTGTGTGGTAAGTTTAGTTCAAAAACGAAAAGTTTTACGAAACTGAAATTGCGTATTTAAGGTAAGTATATGCCTGAGATGCTACAACAACTTTTTCACTAAAATCGACTCACCGGATGTGCCTAATTTATATCGTAGATTATACAGCTTTTTACAATTTACTTGTAAAAGACTCTAAAGATATTGATCGAACTCGTTATATCAATTCACAATCAAAAGCCTTTAACTAGGTCTCATTGAAATAGTGTGACAGGACTTAAATAGCGAATTTTTAAATTGCCTTCCTCCAAAGTACCTTTAATTTTCTCTATTTGAAATAATTAACTGTTTCTCATTGTTGGTAGTAATAAAAACTGGACAAATATAAAGTATATTTGATAATAAACTAAAAGGGAAAAAAAGGAGAAATATTTTCTCAGGTTGAAAACAAATTTCCGGAAATAAGAGCAGTAATATGGATGTATAATATGCTATTGGAAAGCAAAAGATTTTAGAAAAATTAATATCTAGCGTATAAAGTCGTAGAAGGTAATGGAGAGTGAGGAAAAACATTTACTTATTATAATTATATTTTATTATTATTATATTATTATTATATAATTATATTTTATTATTATTATATTATTATTATATAATTATATTTTATTATTATTATATTATTATTATTATATAATTATATTTAATATAACATAATTAAATTATTGTCGCAGTCAATAATTTTTGTTTTAAAATTATTTAATCGAAAATAAAGGTTTCTATAGAAACATTTAAATTTTATTTTCAGCTTTACGAAGAGATGAAGACATATAGGGCACAGAATTGCAGAACTACAATTGTTAAAAAAACTATTTTATTATCCTTTTGTGAGAGAAGTGTGTGCTGCAGAGAATATTCCACGTAGTGTTTATCTTAACTCTTTAAAATTAATTAAAAAATGGATAATTTTGAAAGGGTGGTTAGTGAACATTGTGATTCCTGCAACGCATCAGTTTTTTTAAATTATATAATTTTAAATGAAAAAAAAAATATATTACTTCAAAAGTAACTTTATAATTTATAAAAGAACAAAGCTAACTGCCCAGTCATAAAATATATCACGTTATCTCCCTCGATAACTAGACCCCAGAGCCCAAGGTCTTCGGTGGATATCCTGCGTTGTGTACTCTCCTCCTCACGTATTCTGGCCGAATTCTACCACTGCAGAGCACCTAAGAGAACACCCAAGGTTAGTCTAGTGGAAGGGGGAAAGGTGTATTTTTACTCCATCTATAAATATTTTATACTTTTGTTTCCTATTTTCTTTATTCGAGATCGGAAAGCGTACGCTCGGGAGTTTCACGAAACCCAAATAATCAACAGGTTATCGCTAAACTGATCGAGGCTAGTTTCGTTGACCGGTTGGCTAGTTCTTATCTCTTTCAAGTTATCAAAGCTCCGGATAAGATTGCGGATTTTAGTAGCGACTATTTTTTAGGTTTTGACATATTTTTTTTATTTTTTTACATCAAAGTCTTCGAGGCTGGTCATTGATCAGTTGAGATAGCTATCGCTAAGGCAAAACCAGGAGCCAGGAGTGAGTTATACTATCGGATGTTATACATCATGTATCGATATCATATATATCGATAAGGAAGCAGGTCAGCCCCTCCTCATTTATCTCATGTTTTTTTTTACTTTCATAAACCTGTCGAGACAGTTTGCCGCTGGCCGGCTCCCGTTCGACTCGTTCGTCCGGTTAGTCCTGCAATTGATTTCCATTGAAGAAATTCGGTTAGTAACAACGGTATGCAATTAAAATATAAGGTATAATAATGAATAATTATTATCTCAAATCTGAAATTAAAAATCTTTAATCACAGGGAATCGTCACAGGTTTTTATTTAGTCAACAGCAGTAATGGTGTATTTTATTCAAATTCTACACAAAATAGAAAAAAAAAAAATCATCTTAATTTTAAGACCTTTGGCTTTCCTTATAGTTAAGGAAAAATATTTCTCTTAAAGGCGAAGAGGCCAGCGGATTAAAAATTAAACGCTGAAAATTATATAGTGAAGTAGGGTTAATTTAAAAGATTCATTATTGAAAATAAACCAACAACGTATAATCCTAATGACAAACATTTTTATTATGATCTAATTTAAGTTCACTTTGAAAGTTTACAAATTGATCAAATTCTGAAAAAAAATAATATCAGACTTAATTTAAATAAAAACATTAAATTAGTTCTAATTTTTGGTCTTCCATTACATAAATTTTCTTCCACTACTCTGCCTTCAGGTCACAATAGTGTAAAATTATATACTTATTTAGAGGTTTCGGATATACAATTCCATCCTCTTCAGCAGCTAAATACAACAATAATAAATTATCAATACAGGTTCACGATTGCTTAAAAAAACACCAGTTATATCGACAAGTAAGTATAATGTAGAAATTTGTAGTATCCCCTGGAGAGGAGGACCTAGTATCCCCTGGAGAGGGGGACCTAGTATCCCCGAAACGATCAAAGAGATATATGGTTTAACACTATCGTATTTTATTGAGACTTGGAGGGAAAGTAGTGGTAGAAAATTTTTAAGAATATTAATATTCAATAATAATATTTTTCATTTGTAAAAAAAAATCTTTCTCTTACCTATTTTAACTTTCAATTACCTAATTACCTATTGAAATAAATTTTAAATGTTTACATTTAGTTTCCACGGAAATCCCATTTCGTTTCTAATAAATAATATAACAATAGAAATTATTAACGACAAGAATCACTTAGGTTTATGCATTTTCGTCACCCTCCATTACCTTTTACGATTTTATATGTTGGATAATATTTTATCTACAATCTTTCTTTTGATATTTTATCTAAAATGCTCCAACGGTATATTATACATATTACTATTATAGTAATATTACTAGTATACCATATTACTACTCTTATTTCCGTAAATTTGTTTTCAACCTGGTAAAATATTTCGTTGTTTTTTCCTTTAGTTAATTCTTTCATAGTCCATATTTATCCATGTATTATTACTGCTAACAATGAAAGACGGTAAATTATTTCAAATAAACAAAATTATGAATATGAATAATATAATATTCGTATGAATATGAATAATATGAATGCTTCGCACCACGACAAATGTCATTTGAGTTTTATCAATAAGTTATCACATAAAATAATCATTATCAATCAATCATCCATCAATTATTCCTATTCGAATAATTTTTTTTATCTCTGTGCCTCATAGGAAATTTGTATAGCATATTTTCGAACGGATTGAATAATAGTTTTAAAATGAATGTTTATATTAGAAAGATGCAAATAAGATTAAACTATTTTACAAGTGAACCGTGTGACTACCGATCACTGACTAATTTCCATGAAGAATCAATCTTGAAATTGATTATCTAGGGTAAATCATTGGCTGTGTTTTTTTCTTTGTTTTTTTTTTTGCAATGGTAGACGTGATCAAGTTTAATACCTAACCACATTAATTTCGAAACATTTCATAAGATTTAAAAAAATAATAAAAGAACAAAATAAAACCAAGAAAGCTTTAGGAATTTCGTATTCGTAATTGCATGTATGATAATATATGCTTGGAAATATCTCAAACGAGTCCCTTCAAAAATAAAGTTTTAACGATAGTTATAGGAGCTCATTTCAAAATTCAAAAAGTACTCAAAGTTCTTGATAAATCCCAAGTTTCGTTTTAAGCCTACAGGAGTATAAAAAAGAAAAAAAAAAAAAAGAAAAAGAAGAAGTGATGTACAAAATAGATTATTAAATCTCTATCAAATATCATAAAATGTAAAACACATAAAATAATAGATAAAATTCCTTTCTTCAAGGAAAACCACTAAAGACGAGAAAAACCTTTTAAGCCAAATACATTTATATGCCCTATTAAATTTTAAATACATTAAATTTTAAATACATCCAAATCAGTGTTTAATAATAACATATAAATAAAAAATTCTTTATTTATTCTGGGATACGTCCCTTTAGAATAACAATTCAGGCAATATTAGTTGAGCTTTAGGGCCTTATAATAAAATAAGAAAGAGAAATAAGAAAAGAGTCAACAAATAATAAAATAATGAGAACAAATATGAAATTATAATAATTCATAATAACATAAATTTTGAACCTTAAATAAAAACAAACTTCCAATTTTAATAAATTAAAAATAAATATAATTAAAGATAATGAATTTATAATCATTTAAAAAAGTACAAATAATGTATTAACACATAAGTAGATACAAATTTTAATTGAAAATAATAAATACCTTACAATTCTTTTGCTACTTGAATGAACAGAAGGTGCCTAAGAAGACGGAGTTTGAAGGTAGTTTAGTTTATTGTTTCTGTTGATTTTCAATTAAACGGTAGTTTAAGCGCGATTAATGTTTTTAAAATATACAATATTAATAATGTATTCGTTTGGTTAACAATGGTTTGTCAACGAAAGTAACAATTATTTAATTACAATTATCGGTTTTTCTAATAAATGAATGTAATATATTTTGTATTTATTTATTTTAAACGTCTTTTGGCCAGGAGTGATTTTTATTTGTTTATACATAATGCGTACTTAATCTAAATAATAAAGCTTATATCAATAATCACTAAATGTACGGAAACAAATTCTACACTATTGATTTTTAATGTGCATTCATAATTTGTTAGCATTAATATAAATTGATGCTAAGTATGAATAATTAAAATCAGCCAAGTACTTAAAATACTTCCGGTCTTTGAATGCCTAAGCACATAAAAGCGAAAATCTACGAAAAAGTTCAAAGAATTTCAATTTTTTTTATCAAACTGTAATTTCTAGGGCACCCTCATTCGCCTGCTCAGTCATAACTTACAAAAAAATTTTTTTTTCTTTTTCTACGAACATTAATTCAAGATCATTTTTCTTCCAAATGAAAACGGAAACAGCGGCCCATAACCGAGCTCATCTGAATAACGATGCACTAACTTTCCGTCTCCTCGACGCGAGAGCTCATCATCTTTTTTCATCAAGAATTGGGACAATTGCACGCCACGCATGCGCAACAGCTATTTGACAAGTTCATTTAAATACGGCCTGTAATCAGGCTAAGATCCAATTAAGCTAATGATTGCTTCGCTAAGTTCCTGCCTCCTCACACCCGACAACTTAGTCCAAACAAAGCAGGAGATGCCAGAGTTCAGGGTCCCGGGAGCTTAGTTAACGTCTCTTGGCCTCGACTAATTAAATTACCAGGGAAAGGTGTCTCGAGTTGAGTATGTGAGTTGGTGTCAGAGATTTGTAACATACCAAACACAACTATTTAAGAATTAAACGCCAGATATAAAACTTTATATATCCTTAACACTGCTCTGGATTTTGAAAAAATATTTTTTATTTTTTTCTGTTTGAATATTGTTTCCCCCTAATTAGGTCGCTGATTCCAAAAATGCAAACAGTTTTCTTCTATCACGAACAGTTTTTTAAAAAAAATTGGAAACAAAAATTTCACATTCACCCATTAAAGGTATCTATTTACAGCCTTCTACAAAATCATTGTAATGCTTAAGAGCATGGTGTATTTAAAGAATTGTGTAATTATGTTATTGTAAACGTAATGCACTAACATTTCACAAGAACTACCGGCAACTGATATAATTTAGAATGACCAAACTAGGCAGAAATTGTCTTCTTTTTACCCTTCTTCCATATTTATGGAAAGTACTTTCCCTTTTTAGGGACCAACAGCAGTTTGCTATCATATTATCTTCAACCAACATGGTACTTCTTTCAAATCTTGGAAACGTTCGCCCTGTTTCTCGCTGTAAAAGTGGAAAAATATTCAACCTAACCGGCCTAAGTGAAAAAAAAACTCACAATAAAACAAATTTCAAACTCGTTTCAGCCTAGTTTTCTCAACTTTTCCAAGATAGTGTTCACAACGGTTTTGTAATCTGGACTCCATCTGATTCCTATCAACTGATACTGGAGTAATGGTGTTATCACAGTTTGTTATCCATGTCCTACTATTATATTACGGTACTTTTATGAAATACAAATTTATGATTTTCTCGAAAACCTGGTATGATAGAAAAAAAATGGATTGCGCCATTTAATTCAGCGCGAAAACTTCGCTCAGACATTTGAAAACATCATTTTTGGTGCAAAGTATTGTAAATGCTCTGAAAATGATGAATCTTATGAAACAGCCAGCTCCACTCCAATGTTATTGAGATATGAGATGAATTTAACAGATATTTAATAAAATGCAGAACTTTCCTACATTTAGGAGTGAGGAAGCAAAAATATGATCAACAATTATAAATTTAGAAAAAGATTCTATTATCTTTCTCCACAAACATTTTTTATCAGAAAGAGTTAACTTAGTAGTTATTTGTTTCGGAATTGTATTGAACGAGGAACTGTAATTCACTTCTTAAAGCCACAATCAACCAATGATAATTTCGCGGCAACAATTTGCTATTTTCTGAAATTTCTATGTGTTGTATCTGTAAGTTCATTTTATAATAATCATTTAATATATTTAGCAGTTGTGTTTTGGCATTACTGGGTTTATCTTTTCAATTTATGGTCAGTATCGGATTTATGAGCAGCCTTTCTCTCTTCCCAAGTCTCATCCTTTTCAACAATACTCAACACCGATTTTTTTAAAATCCGTCATTCAAAATGTATTATTAAATTATAATTTTATATTTATGCTATTACACAATTTCCTTATTATATGTTAATTATTAATAATGTTAATTTTTGTATTAAAAATAAACCATAATTAATTTATTTTTTTAAAATCACCGTAGGCTGTTATAGGATTGATTTTGATTGATGACTAGTATTGATCATAAGGTCCTATCTATAATTGAGATATCTATTACAGTTTTCAGTTGACATCCGCATGATGGTATAGAAGGATCAATGTAATTAGGGATTGATAAATTATTTGCCACTTCTATAAATTCATTTTATTGAAAACTAGTTTCGAATGTTATACATTCGTCCTCAGTTCTAAAACACACACAAAAAATTCAAAAATAAAATGAAAAAACTAGGATTAAACTCTGCATTAAAAATAGAAAAAACGCTATCCTCATATTTCTCTTCTCCTAAAGACAAAATAGGCGCTTTCCAAAAAAGCGGAATATGCGAACTAAATTGTAATGATTGTGCAGCCAAATACAATGGAAAAACTGGAAGATCGCAAAATTAGATACTAAAGGAACATATACGTGCATATAATAATAAGACAGATAATTCCAACTTTGCAATTCATTTAAATGAAAAAAAAAATCATAAATTCATCAAAGACTCAGGAGTTAAATTAATACATCACGTTGAAAACAGCCTCAAATTAAATATATTTGAAGCACTTGAAATAATAAAATCCTTCAAATCGAATCCAGATTTTTGCTTAAATGACCAAATAAATATCTCCAATAGTCCAATCATAAATTTATTCACATCTATAACAGAAAATCTAATTACTCACCGGCATTACTGGAAAAACCCTGACCCTTAAACCGTTTACCTATAAACATCCTACCTACCTTTCATTCATTGTTAGTTCAATGCGAGAAGAAAACAGTACAAACTTTTCTGTTTGATATAATCCATTTAAACCTTGGTGAGTACCAACATGTATTCGATTTCTTGTCTTAATTAAATTCATAATTGATAAATGTTTTTAATAGTGATTTATATTAATCTAATTTAATATGTATAATAATACCAAAATATATTTTGAATTGCTTATTTTTGAATTTTTTGTTTTTAGAACTGAGGATGAATGTATAAAATTCGAAACTAGTTTTCAATTAAACAAATTTATATAAGTGACAAATAATTTATCAATCCCTAATTAGATTGATCCTTCTATATCATCATGTGGATGTCAACATTCTAAGTATTATTTTTCTCCATATTTTTTAATGAAATAATTCTGAACTTAGTACTTGGTAGAAAATAAATTACTCTTTAGTTACAAAGTATATGAATTATTATTTTTTTTTTACCTATAGAAATATATTGAAATATAAACTTATTAAATTTTATTATAACTATTGTGTAATCAAATATTATATTTTTTAAATTTATTTGTATAATCATTAGGACGTATTTTCTATTCAGAAGTAAATGGCGGACTTAGACAGGATAGGAATTATGGATTGGTTACTCTCTCTGGGCCCACTTAACCATAAAATAATGAGTTGTGTGACTACAAGTCGGGAGATAAATCAGTTAGTTGGAGCACAGAGCGGACCACATTATACCCCAAGAATATCGTAAAGCCATGGACCCTTTGCCTTAAATTAATGCACTCTAAGTTCTTTATCAGCTGTGGGACTGATTTAACACTAGTATTAATCATGAGGTATATACAGAATCGTATTTTTAATATATAATTGCTTTTCATTTTTCGGTTTATGCATTGTATAGAGAGATAATGAGATATGTTGATTTGAAAAATTTGATGGAAATGGAATAATAAAAGGTACCGAATAATTTGTTAAATTTATAATAAATGTATTTTAATTAATTAGAAGTTACTGGTTGTATGCCGCTGAAACTGAATGGTTTTTAAAACTAAAATAGACATATTTGTATGACAGGTTAATAAATTGAATATAAAAGTAAATTAAATACTTTGAGGATAATAGATCTTTTAACCCTCGTCGCTTTCAGAGCAGGTATATTTCCGATTCGTAAGTTCTATATAAAGGGCTTTGCATCTGACAGTGCCTAAGGGTGGAGGAGATCTGCAGCTGACAGCTGAATGTCTAGAACAATACAGAGCAGATACTGGATAGATTATTAGTTTAAAATAAACCAACATGCACTATAACTAAAAATATGTGCTGTGCAATTAATAGAAAATCAAATTCCATTTAATTGCTCCTTTGTATCAATTTGAATAAATGACGAATCCCAACACTCCTTTATCTGGAAATGTCTTAAATTTTTTTTAAATCAATTGTTTATTTTTATCAAAATTACTTTTATACGAGAAAGAGAGAGAGAGAGAGTGTGAGAGAGAGAGAGAGAGAGAGAGAGAGAGAAAGAGAGAGAGAGAGCAAAAGAGATTCGGTTTGAAATGTATATATCCATATTTTTAGCTTTAAACAAGGAAAGAATGTATCAAAACTCAAATAAATAAATAAAAGAGGGATTTTTCTGCTGAAATGCAATTTAAATTTGAAATACAGTTTTAAGATTTAAAAAAAAAAATCGTTCTCTGTAAAAAAAAAGAAAAAAAAAAAAAAGGAAATTATTCTGCACTTAAAAACTTAGTACTTTGCAGTAAGATTTTAAAATAAGCAATCATAAAACAGAAATAATTTATTTACAACAAATTTCTATAAATTATGAAAATACTTCCGAATATCTTCTTCCATTTTTTCTTCTTTTTTTTTTCGGTGATCATAAGGTTCTGATTTTGGTTGGCATATAGACTTGAGTCGATTTAAGTAAATGGCATAATTCAAAAAAAAAAAAAAAATCAAAAATAAAGAAATTTAAATCAGGATGGTCTTAAATAGCGAGGAAGAGTGGATGTATTCATTAAAATATCGAGGTTGAATTTACTTTCATTTATGCTTCGACAGAAGACGGTAAAAAGTATAAATGGTTTATGAATTAGGTATAAATGGAAAAGGATTAAAATATAATAATGTTCTTTTGTTTCATTCTTTTTTTTTTTTTTTTACTATTTTTTTATTTTTATCTATATCTTTTCATAGCAACTATATATATATATATATATATATATATATATATATATATATATATATATATATATATATATATATATATAATTTTATATAACTTCTCTTTTCGATACCAATCTAATCATCAAAAACTGCATTCAAAAATTATATTTATAGGAGAGGAAACCAGGTGACAGTAATAGTGGTGTATTTTTAGGGGATTTTAACCACTAGGACAAATTTATAACGGCCATAGCTCAGAGACATCAAACAGTGGTGCCAACTGTATATCAGAGCGAACAGTGTGACAAGAACTAGCTTACGAAACCGGCAAAGGGTTCGTTCACCTCGCAACCTTAGTTCAGACAGCTGTTGCTTCAGCCTCTTTCCCAAGCGGCCTCTGTGCACTTATCCATTTGTTGCTAATCAGTATCTGGATGGAAGACCTTGTCTTCAAGAAGCCTCTCAGGATCGTTTCCCGGCTATTCCACGTCATCGGTGACCGTCCTAGTGCCTCTAATTGGATTGACATCGTTCAAGTTTTAGGATTCGGCAGATCGATACGTGGTGGGGAGGAAGGCGCTAGAGAAACCACTGGCATAATTTATTTAAAGAGGGACATTCAGGTTTCATTCATAATATTATTAGGTTTTCTTCTTTTTTTGTTTTTTTAAAACATTTAAAATCATACAGATCGTGGGCAAAAAAAAATTATAATAACTATGCATGGACAAAATTAATTAATTTAGAAGTATCTAAAGTTAAGACGATTGGAAAGCGTAGTAGAAATTATATCTACACTAACTTATATATTAACCATAATATATGTTCTCCACTACCACATTCTGTCCCCAAAATAGGTTCAGGATGTATTTGTCGTCTTATATTTTATGTGCGGACACCTAAAACCAACATCCAATGAGAAAAGAAGAAGTTCAGCACTTGATGGTACACTAGCTCATGTACTCATCTTGTAAGTCAATCCATGTATTTGTAATCTTCAATTAAACATTGAAGCATCATTTGGTATAGAACAAACTTCCTAGCTAGCTCTTGATCGATCCCCGACTGAAATGCACTGCTATAATATTGAAAGTACTGAGATGAGCATTGCTTATTTCTATATTACCTAAAAAATAATAATACTAATACATGTTTGAAATATTATTGTATCAAAAAATTGGAATATGCATTCAAAATGTTTCCGTTTTCTTAAAAAAACTCAGGATCAAGCTTTGAAAATCCAATGATCAATTCTTTATCAGCATCAGCGAGGACCTAATAATCGACCCCCAAAATCAAAGAAGCCGTAGTAATAAAAATATGCCAATGTAAATTCGATTGTAATTGTATTAATTTTGGAAGACCTCATCAATAGAAATAAAATTCATCATGCTAATTAACGTCTAAATTATCATGAAGTTTTATCTCAAAATATATTCGAGTATTTTTTTTTTTTTTTTTTTATGAAGCCATTAAAATAGACATTTAATAACGAATAAAACGAAATAGCCCTTTATGAAATCATTTACACTAAAACTTTCAAAAAGTTTTCCTCATTTATAAATATCAGATTGACATCTGTGAGAAAAACTAACATTTTTATTGGTTATAATATTGTTTTTCTTTTTATAGACGATAAAGAAAAATTCAAAAGCTAGACATTCTATCCACTGCAAGGGTGTCAAACCGGCCCAATGCACAGTGGAACAAAGTCTCGATTTAGCTGGATAAAACTCATATCAAAATAAACAAATTTTCCGCAACGCGTAATCATTTTTAGGAGTCATGGACCTCGAAACCTAATGTCTCACTAATGTACTCCGCTTAAGGTCTTCAATAACCCCAGAGCTTTGTTAAGAAAACACGAACTCTTTCCTCATTTTCAGTAAGTCTCTGTCTTATGTGTTACTGTCAATATCTACCGTTTATGACGGATTTAATTTCTACAGGTATTGCAAACCTTCAGCACATTATGTCAATTCTTGTAAAATTATTGGCATAAAATCAATAGCATAATAAAACAAAATTATTGTTACCCCACATCTTCTTATTTTAATGGCGCAAAAGATGCCTTGGTCTGCTCAATCTCCAATTACCATCTATTACGGTCCTTTGCCTGCCTAATGCTTATTCGTAGTTTCATGAGATCTTTCAGGATATTATCTCTCCATCTGCCTTTTGGCCTTCCACTAGGCCTAACTCCATCCGGACAGTTTTCGTACACTCTTCTTGCCATTCTTCCTTCATCCATTCTAAGCAAGTGACCCAGCCACTTCAACATCTGTATCCTGGAAAAAGAAGAGATGCTCATATCATCATAAAGTTTGTATAATTCAGCATTCTTTCTTCTTCGCCATACTCCGTTATCCCTATGATCCGCATGAGGATGCATCTTTAAAACCTTTCCTTTAACTGTGAATCATTTTTGTTTAGCATTCAAGACTCACAGACCAACGTCAGTACAAGCCGAATCGGCGTTTTGTACAGTTAATTTTTATTTTCTTCATCTTGGTTGTATACTTATTTTGCTTTTATTTATAGGTATACATAATTTAACTATCTATTTATTTTTATTTGTGGTGTACATAGATTGTTTTTATCATTATTTGTACATTTTATTGATTTTTCTCAAGTCCGTAAACATGGAATAAATACACTATTGCTCTTGACTGTGGCAGCTTGATTTATTTTCCCATTAAAAAACAAAACAATTATATATTTTTCTTTTGTTGATGGATAAAACCATAATTCTTTTTGATCATTAATTTTGTAAATATTTTTTTTATTTGTTTAATATCTATCATTAATAAATCATTAACATCTCAATCTGATTTGTCTTCCATTTAATTTTCATTCGTAATATATTTCACGTTAATTACTCTCATTATAACAGTGTTGACGGTTAATAAATAAAAAACAACAAAAAAATTGAATTGAGACCATGCAAGGTAACTTGATTTGTAAGTAAAGTGAAAGATCTGCATTACAACTTATTTAAGCTCATATTGCTTCTAATTATTTAATTATATTTTTTGTCAGTTTATTTATTTTTTCTTCCTTTTTATTTACTTTTTTATATATTTGTGTGTGTGTGTGTGTGTGTGTGTGTGTGTAGTGTGCGTTTATATATATTTCGATATTTTCAACATATTTAATTGGAAAATACCTCTACAAAATTATTTCATTTTATTTATTTATTTTTAATCGTGTTATTGATGTTCTTCTTTATGTTATTATTGTTCTATATTTGATATCTATAAATAATATTAATTGTATTATTAAAAATATTTTATATTTTTTTAATCTAAATCTAATATGCATTTTATTTACATGATTGTATTTACTTATTTATGTAATCTTAATTTTTTTTTGTATTATGTTCAATTTTAAAACCGACTTCAAACACGTTACAACTCATGTTACAAATAATATAGTAAATATGTATAATATGTATAATATCTATTTAATTAATTAATATTTTATGATAAATATCAATATTTGAATATCGATTATGTAATTATCATTGTATTAATATCAATAAACTCTTATAAGGCCATATGCTCTCAGAGCATGGAGCATCTATGCTACATCAATAAACGGCTCTCTCCTAGGGATATTTATTGTTAGTGAGAAGAACGGAAAAAAAAAAAAATCTGTCTCTAGAACGATTGATCCTGCTGTTAATATGAATATTATTTGATGTCTACTATTTTATACCTAAATTATTAGGATATAATGTGCAAAAACACCTAGAAACAGGCCACAATGTAATTTTTTTCAGGTCGCGAACGTAAAAGTTTAGTCCACTTAAATCGGAACATTGACCTACTGTGCCGCGATGAGGTAATTTTATGTGAACCACTATGATCTGAAATAAATTGAAAAAATACAATTATATAGCAATATTCTAAATTATTAACCTAAATTCACTTAATTACATAATATGTTTTAATTATCCTATCTATTATTTCTTTGCCCTCACATTAAAATATAATTTTAAGAAAATTTGTAAATGCCATGTGGTCTTGCGTGAATCTCAGCAGTTCAAGCAATTAAACTGTTGCATTAAACGGTCACTGCTTTAATTCAGTTTGATATACCTGGTCTACTGCAACATTTTCTTCAACCTTACGATTTTTAGAGCTTATGATGCGCTTGTGCTTATATGATTAAGGTTTTTGTTGAGACCCACTGATACGTTCATCAAGTTTTCTTCAATGGATAGAAAAAAAACAAAATAGTAGACTCCGTTTTCAGGTCCGAGAGCCGCTGTAGTTGTTTCATCAGGGCACTCTCAGCCTCCATGAAATAGGTGCCTGACCCTTCCATGGGTTTGGGGGAACGTCTTAGCGTTCATGCTGGTCACATCATCATGTGATAATGTCATGAAACATATATTTATATATATATATATATATATATATATATATATATATATATATATATATCTTTTTCCCAAAACTTAATAAGAAAGACAATAGTGTTTCGTGACCAACAGTTTAACAAGATGTGATCAGTATTATCGCTCAACAGTTAGAGGGATCCCCCAAATCCACAGATACATTTTCTTATCAGTTTTAAACAGAGCTAGTATATAAATATAAAAGAGCGAAAACTCAAAACGAGACATAAATTAATTACTAGAAAACAATTGGAAAATTGCTCAAGTCTCTAAAATACCGGCAAAAAACTAACCAGTCACATAGTTTTGTAGGTGATTGGATGTCTTAGAGTGATGTGCTATTTCTGGTTGATGCGTCTTTCTAGACAGACGATGTGAGATGTGCTGTAAAATCAAAATCTTGATAGATGTGATTTTTTTGTGTATGTCCTGATTATTCCTGAATTAGCGAAACGGCTGGTTAGTTTTTTGCCGGTATTTTAGAGACTTGAGGTTCTGTGTTTTGGAATCTTCCAATTGTTTTATAGTAATTATTTATATATATATATATATATACACACACACACACACACACACACACACACACACACACACACACACACAAAGGGTGTATAAGCTAAGAACCAGAAAACTGAAGGTATCGATTCTACACCTTAAGAGCAACAATAATGGAGCTTGGTTCAATTCAACACAGAAAAACAGGAAATTTAAGTTTTGTGTTTTTTAAGTCACGTTTTTCATTGAATAGAAAGCGAGCACTCAAAAACAATTCAAGATAATTAATTTCCAATTGTACCATCGTAAAGGAGATAAAATTCCCTTTAACATATGTAGCTTGGCTTAACTAAATCTATTTTAAGAGAGGAAGAGAAGGGGCCAATAGTAAAAATTATTTTATTCTTAAATCACATTTTTACTAGTGAATATCTTTCTCAGTACTCTGCTAAGCTACAGAAACCCCACAAAGCTACAAAAATCTCCTTCTTTTATTATGCTTTAAATTCGTATAAATGAAGTTGACATTTCTTTTAGGATTGTTCTAAAATTGTCACCTAAATTGCCAAAAAGTGTGATGTGGAATTGGAATTTCTCCCTGGAGAAAAGTTTTGTAATTTTAATTCTCGACTTTTGTACTTCAAAAAATTATTCTTTCTCTCCCAAAAATGATCTTTCACGAACTCTGATGATAATTTTAAAAGGGGTTGTGGGGGAAATATATATTAGCATGTTTCATGTTCATATTTGCATTTATTCTATGTCTATTTATTACTGGTACCGGTACTGGTAAAGGTGGGGAGACAGAGTCCGACAAGTGGGCCTAGTGGTCCTATTTGCCTACCCCGGGGATGGTAACCAATACAGAAAACCTATTTATCCTCCGTTCTGGTTCTCCAGATGAAGTTCAGAAGGGACGTCTATCTAATGGAGGGAATCCCTTGTTCTCGAATTCTGTCAGATCCAAGCTGTCTATATCTTAATGACGCATATATATTGCAGTGAGCTACTTAGTGTAGAGCAGTCTCTGTTGCCTGCTCAAAGAAGTGGCAGAACTCGTGCCCTACTACTCCACAGATCTTTAAGTGCCTTCTAAACCTGCAATGACCTGTGAGTACTCCGATTAGCAGTCCGAGTTCCTTTCTGTTGAGGCAACTTGGTTCTAGAAGGAGACGGTTAATTTATTAAGGTTATATTATTTTTATTTTTTAATTTAAATTAGTATCCACTAAAAAATTAGAATCGTCAGCATTTTAAATTTCTTATCAAGCGAAGTATTCCTTAATCAAGAAACTATAAATTAGTTAAGATTTTCATCCAATAGATAAGACATATGCATTAAAATAAAATCTAATGAGAATCAGCATATTTATTATTTTAATACTAATTAATGCTACTTTCACAATCAGTTTGCCAGAACCCTCGATTGGAGCGGAAGATTGGAATTAAATTAATTAATATCGGGCCCTTTCAGACCCTTTGAGTCAATTAAGTTCCGATTCAATATTGACCCTACAATACAAATTTGCATAATAATCGACATTAAATAAATTATCAGTATTCGGGAATGAGCTTACCAATCGTTGACACATCATAAATCGTATGATTAATTACTTCCCTACAGAAGAAAATCAGTTTAAAATGTGATTGGTGGAGGGAAGAGAAAATGGGTGACGCAACGACTGACGCAACTCGCGGAGAGAGGGTGATCATCGTCGGGCGACCTTAGCTCCCGGGTTTTCTTAGTCTGAAGGGTCAGGTACCTGATTTATTCTCCATTCCGACATTTTACAAAAGGAAAAAAAAAATTATCACTTTTTTATTTATTATCATCGAACTATTTTCTTTTCCCTTCCATAATGTAACCCAAGGGAAGGGTCGTTTATAAAAACTTACTGATTCCATGCTGCAATTCCATGCTGGCTTACTACGTGTTTAGTAATATTTTAGTCACATTTGATAAGATCATAAATTATTGAAAAAATATATAAGAAAAATAAATATTACAATACTTAAATGAGTAAAGTATTAAGAAAAACAAAAGACAGATAATCAAAACAAAATAAACATCATAAAATATTTACTGTAATTATAATATGGATCTATTTACTTTAATTGTAATGTAAAACAGAAGGATATAGTTTCATCTATTAGCGACATTTCAAACACACCTACAGATTAAAATATATATACTACTGCTAATGATAAAACGAATTATTTTATCCAAAATTATAAAAGAAAAAATAAGTTTGTGTTATACTTCTGTTTTTATTTTTAAAGATTAGAATCAAATTTGAGAGAATTAACTTGCGAGACTACGGTTCTAATTCATGCACATGCACTATACGCAAAAATATAATAAATAATAATATATTTTATAAAAACATCAATACATACCTTTGAGAAAATATAATTATGGCATTAAAACAAATACCACAAAAACATAACTGAAATAAATAAATTAAAAAAATGCCTAAGTATTATAACAAAACGTATTTTTAAAAAATCCAGACAACGGTTAGTTAAAAGTTAGTCAGAAAATCTCATATTATTTATTTGATCATTTGTTTATTAATTAGTGGATACTTCATTTGCTCTTTACTATTTTATTCTTATCTAACTATTAAAGGTTAGAATTACAAAAATAAATGTAATAAGTATACTTATATATATATATATATATATATATATATATATATATATATATATATATATATATATACGTTAGTTATCAAGGGGGTATCCAGCTCAAAATAGAAGGGGCGATGCAGTAATATTCCGAAGTGCCGCGCAATAATTTACAGTAACATTCAATAGATTACAATTTATTTATTTTTTAAAATAATTCTTAAACAATAGTTTGTGAGAATTAGCTGCGACATTGTAAATTTTTCATACTTAGGAAGGGAAGAGCAGCTGAATTTAAAAATTATTGAACATTTGAATCTAAAATATAAATTTTTGATAGATGTGCAAGAAACAAAAAAGCAAATAACACAAAAAGTAGCAAATGAGCAAATAATAAAATAGTAAAAAATGTGGTTGAGAAAATTAAAACCGAACTAGAATTTAAATTTGCGGATTAATTGTATTTTTTTATCATTAAATTAACTAAATATGATATCAGCATAAAAAAATGTAATTATTTGTAGGTAATTAAGTTATAAGTAAGGAGTTGAACATCAGCCTACGATTGTTGGACATATGTTATTTACAAATTAAATTAGCAAAAATATCAAAGTTCATGTTTGTACAATGTAAATTTCCTTTCGAAATACCATTAACAAATCAGGAAAATTGTACGATTTTCAACATACTATGATTTAAAAACCCGAATAAATGGGAACACACGTAGAGAAATCAGCAATGCTAAGATGTGAGTTAAGCGATCGACTTTCTGCTAATTCCAACTGATTATCGAATTCAAAAATTTATTACTTCAAAATACACGTTCACGGATTCAGGAATCTATATCACAGCAATTGAGGTCTCAACCACATGCTTCAGGCGATTCATTATGCCTAATGAATACTGGCTGAAACATTTTCGTAATTCTTTTTTTCTCCGAAAATGGTAACGCGACCCATAAAACTGTTATCCAGCTGTAGGAGAATAAATGGATAAGCACGTAACGCATATCGAAGTGCATACGGTGAGATATCCAGCTCGTGGCAACACGTAAAATAGATTTGTCTATTGCTAGGAAAGGCATGATTTTGAACAAAGCCATTGCAAAGAAATATTACCTCGGTTGGACACCTGAATAGCTTATAGATATGAAATAAAAAATACTGTTATGATTTATGGTTCCTTAAGCTACGAGATAATGTGTGCCTCTCAAACCCTTCCCTGTTAAAATATAATTAGTGCACACAACTGAAAATACTGTTGAATAGTATGGAAAAAGGGAATTTTATTTTTTTTTTAGTTACCAAGCTAAACTTTATCAGTATAAATCTAAATAAATAAAAATAAAAATGATAAGATCAAGAAAATATAATTTTTTTTTAAAGCTCAAGATATAGAGAACAACTAAATATTTCTTATAAAAGTTTTCAAATTTTTAAGAATTTATTTATGCCAGCAAATTCCAAATACACTTAATCGTAGGTATTTAATTCAATAAACAAAATATTGGAGACATATTTTTATACTGATAGCAATAATATCACGGGTTTTATTGATGAAGCTGATCAAGTTATTCAATGAATATTACTCAACTAAATTTATATACACGTTTCAAGTATATTTTCTGTTTCACACAACAAACTGAACTTCTGGACTCATTCGATCAGATTTTATTTTCTTAATTCATCACTGTGACAACCCGAAATCAGCCGTTCTCATAAAATATAGGTCTGTTTTGTGTCGGTTAAAAGACTAAAAGAACTTGGCTACCAGAAAAGACTATTCCTTGATTCTAAAAAGACTATTATAAAGAGTTTTCCATTGCAAAGGCATTGTTCATGTTATTGACAGTGGAGTATTTTTTCATCTTCATTCTCTAGACCCTAACAATTAAAAAAGGTAAGAGCATAATTAATTATTCTAAGTAGTTTTTTACCACTACGTTTTTTACTTCGTATCACTTGGTTTTTCTATTTTCCTTTGAAAAATACTCTCCTGAAAAAATGCCATTTTTTTTTTTAATATTTCCTAAATTTTCTTTTTCTTTTCGATATTCCCTAAATTATTAATGGTACTTAATGTCTGGTTATTCTGATCGAAAAGAAGCCTACGTATGTACATCTTAACATACCAATAACTCAATAATATATATATTATTTTACCGAAAAATCGATGCTCGAAATAACCATTAATTTTGAAATGGCCCATAAACATCAAATGTTTAGATAAATACACGAGAAGTGGGGCCAACATTGTTATGGATTTATTTTTGATAAAGAGAAATTTTATTTAGTGATAAAGTTAAACAATATAGAGATGGAGTGAAACATAAAGCTATGACTCAGAAGGGGTTGGAATTCCGATAGGTTAAGAAGAAAGAAATAACATGGATACATTTGCGAACCCATAATTTTCTAATCATAACTAACAATCATGAAGATGGCATGCTGTTAAAATTAATTAGATAACTTCAAAAATTCGCAAACGATCTTTCATTATCCTTGTGACATTGTGAATTATTTAATACAGTATGGGATTGCCGTTAAGAGAAAATCAAAGAAAAATGCATTGAAAATGTGGGCATAGCATGTCAAAAGGATTCGGTCGAGATTAAACTATCTCACCTGATAGCTTGAACATCTGTATCAAGGGCTCTAGATCGGAGAGAACTGAACCGAATATAAACTACAGGCCATAACAACGAAAAACTAGTAATGTCTAGCAGAAACATCGCCGGTGCAGTAAAAGTTGAGCCATTACTTGGCTCTAACAGATGTGGTCAAAGCCTCCATCTAGCGACTTATAGCTATTCCTCTGCCAGTAATTCAAAGGTTTTATTATCGGTCCCGTTACTGTTCGAATTACAGAGACCGGCTTACAGCTCGGTCAGATCTCCATAAACCAGGAATTTTGCGGAATCGCTTAGGGAGAAATGGGATTAAAAATGTTTCGGGGCAAATGATTTTTGCGAAGAGCGAATATGAATTTTCTCAACATTGTGAATAGAAACATTATTCTATGAGCTACTAAGACCTCAGAGCGAAGTGATCATTTGAGGAAATCATGCTCATATTGCTATTAACTATAGCAAAAAATATGGAGTAATTGTCAGAAAAGGTATTGAAGTTTTTAGGAGGAAATAGAAATGGGGAAAAAAACATGGAAATATAGATTTCAGTTAGTGAGAGAATATAATTGGCTAAACAAACATGTAAACGTGTATAAATTAATTTTACAGAAAAAATATTCTCAGTTCAGATTATACATATTTTATATTTATTTATATATATAATATATTTATAAATATTTTAAACGGTAGAGTTTCTATAAATTTTGTTATGTTAATTATTTATTTGTAATGATACTATGATATTGTTATTGTTCATTATTTTAATGTAGGTATTTTATTTATATTTGTTTGTGACTATTGCTAATATTATTAATGTTAATGTTTATTATTTCTATATATTATTGTTCATAATATAAATAATGTCTGCCGTTGGTCCTTCCTCTGATGGCCTGTGGCCAAGAGTACAATGCATTGAGGATGTATTAATAATACTTTTGAATAATGGCGTTATTAATATTATTATTATTATTATTAGAAATGAGGAGAATGAATAACGAAAACAATTTGAATTATTCATTTTTATTATTAATCAGCTAATGATTTTATAAACCTCTTAGCACCTACGGCAGTAAAAAAATAATTAAATCATTATATTTATTTTTCCTCTCACTATTGTTTAATTTTACACGTGGTTTAGGGAAAAAATTCCTTTTATGGGACCCAAAAAACGATGGATGTTTAAAATGTGGTATATAGTTACAGAATTTGAATAAATATACATTGCGGTATATAAGCAATTGACTAACATATATTCATAGAATCTCAAGCAAACGTTTATTAAAATAAAAAATAATTTATCACATTTCTGCACACTCTGACTACAGTTTCTCACGTTAAGTAATAAAAAATATGAGCTAGAAGGCCGTCGATTTTTTTTTCCTCCCTTTATTACGTTACAAACAAAGAAATCCAGAATGACCTTAATAAGCCATGTGTTGCACACTTGGTCAGAAACAGTTTCTCAAAATAAACTCCATACAACAATAAACTCCTAGATTGTAACCAGTATTCTATTATCCTATATTCTACACACACATACACACGCGCACACACACATACATACACAAATATACACGCATATATACAGAACGGTCTAGAAAACCAAAATTATAGTAGATCTAACTTCATCATGTATATATATATATATATATATATATATATATATATATATATATATATATATATATATATATATATATATATACATATAATTTACAGACACACACCATATATATAAAAAGTAAATTTTAATTTAGAAATCGAACGTTGTTAATCTTCTTATCTTGGGTGCCCTACTAAACCTGTTGATTGTGTGTGTTGTTTTTTTTTTTTCTCTTTCAGACTTTTGTTTTTTCACAAGGTTTGTAATCTCCTTCAGTAGCAGTTTCCAAAATTTATAGACCTGACTTGTTAGTTCTGAAATTGCTCAGTCAGCGAGACATGAAATTTCCGGCCTTCTGTTGAAACAGCATTTTGTGTTCAAAAATAAAAAAGAATAAAATATACCGTCTGGAATATTTCACGACCCAAAAAAGGTTTTCAGTTAGTTAAAATATGTAGAAAATGTTTTGTATATACAGCTAGATATTTACTGATATCTAACTAAAATACATAAATGAGATTTTTATGAAAAGAAAAAATGTATGGAAATATTTATTAACTATTATGATGGCAAAATATTCTTTTATTGTATTAAATCTCTTTAACATTTCATTTTAATTTAACATGTTCATCATCATCAATCAGATATTATAAAGTTATTAAATATATTCCTTTGAATATATACAAAGTCAATAAATAAAATGATTTAATTTACATATTCCTGCAGATACTATAATCCTTGGATATTATTATAATTATATATATTCATACATAGTACAAATAAATATATATATAGTAGCAGGAGGATACATGAGAAATCTTCTCAGTACAATAAGTGCTGTTAATCCAATTACAATTACATAATAATAATCGAAAATAAAAGAAAATAATATTGGGAATAATTGATTTTTTCTGAAATTTAACGTTTGCCACTCACTGGAAATATTATAATGTTTTATCATTTCTATAAGAGGTCTAAAATGTCCTCATTCCCCTATCCTCAGTGGAAAAAAACATTCTAATAAACTGTATAAATAAATAAGAATATTAAATGATTAAACAATAAGACTATTATTAAAATAGAACGTAGGGATTTTAAATTTCTTGATGTTCTAGGAAGAAAACATCTAATTTCTTATTTAATGTGTGACAATGGAATAATGATGCGGCCTTCATCGCATTGTAGATTATTTAAGGAAATCTTAAAAGTGTCAACTTTAATCTACAAATGGCAAGTATTATGATGCAATGCAATGACCTGAAGATGAGGGGCATTTGCCTCAAAACGTAGTCATTATATTTTAACTATGTAAGATATATAATACATGGAAGATTCACTTCAAAAATCTCATAAGAAAGTAGGAGACTGCTAATCCTAACACATTTAAATTATAATTCATTCTGCAGCATAATATCAGAAAGTTGAAAAAATAATTTATATTCAGCATTATCCAAATCGAAAAGTCTTGGACACACACTTCTAAATAGTAGAGTAATAAGAGTTATGCAGATAAAAAATATAATTTCCTAATAAGTAAAAAAAAATAGTAAAATATTATTAGTATTCAGTTAAAAATCTTACAATGGAAGTTTTGTAATTTTTGTTTAGAAATGTATATTTATACATTTATTATTTATTTTAATCAAAATCGATATTTAAGTATCTCTAGTAAAATTTATTAAAAAATAATATTAGTTTCCTCAACTTTAGGCATTCTCAAGTCATTTCTAGTTTTCAGTAAAGATATCTTTGGAATCAACTTGAGTTATTAAAAAAATAGTATAAATATAAATAAATTTTATTTAATAAATTATACTCTAGAGACTTCGGACTTTAGGTTAGAATGTCCCTAAAAAAACTAAAAATTGCATATTTTTTGTGCATATATGGAGGTTTGCATATGTTCTATCTATATATCGTTTGTTTTAAAACTGTAATTTTATAGGAAAAGCGTTTGAAGCTTGGTTTTTCGCTGTCCCTCAACTCACTAATAAAATATCAAGTTGGACATTTTCATTATAACAAATATTATATTATAAGTATATATATATATATATATATATATATATATATATATATATATATATATATATATAACACCTACCTGTTTTGTTTTTAAAAAAAAGTTAATCTTCATTATTTGATCATTTAATCATAAATCAAATGGCAGTTTTTCATAAGAGCACTGCAAACACCTTTAGAGTTTACGGATAATAAAGATACAATATAAAAAATAAATCTTTTTATTAATCGATCAATTGAATTCGGAAATAAAAATTAGCTCGGAATTTTTATTGAATGTGTCAAAGAACAAAATAATATTTTCATTTATTCGCACAGAAGCAAAATATTGATACTTCTTGGTCTCCTAACCAGCATAAGAACAATATTATTACAATATTAAAAACAATTTATTATTATCTTTATCAAGAGATTTTTTAGGAAGTTACTCTCTAATCAAAGTTTGAAGAGTAAAATCATAATATCTAAATAAACAATAATTTAAATTGCGATAAATATCGGAACTAAAAATCTGACGTTTTTTTCTCAAAGAAATATTCGTTATCGGGAGCTTTCCAAGGATATATAACGAAAAGAAAAAAATTCATATTGTAGCGCTCTCCTTCAAAACGAACGATACACTTATTATACTTTAATCATGGCAGACGTTGTCTCATATTAATAGCAATGACTATGAGGAAGACCTATTATCGAAAAAAATACGTTGTCTCTTTATCGCGGAATCAACATGACAGCATCGCGTCATCGGCATCAGATGTTCGGAACTATTTTGGAAAATTATCAGCATCATATAGAATTAGTGATATCGAACGCTGCTGCCTAGTTACGATAGCTTTATATATAGCTTAATCAGATTTCATTAATTCAAATCAAGTATACCCTCTTATTAATTTCTTATTAATTTTGAAATTAATTTGGTGTATATTTTTATAATTATTGGTTCTATCTATTTCAGCAAATTTTAATGAAATGTAGGTAGATACTGTAAACTGAATGCAAATTTTTGTGCCTGTTTTTAATTGCTGGACGGTGTTTGTTAGGTTTCATAATGACCCTGAATGGATTAAGGCCTAAAAATAAAGAAATAAAAAAAAAATTTAAATGCTTCCACTCTAATATTACATTAATCCCCTAAAAAAATCAGAAGAGTTGATAAAAATGATAACCTCATAAAAAAAATATAATATTTCCAAAATTTGAAGTCTAAACGCAGATGAAAAAATCAAATATAATATTCAATTTTATTTGACTTAATACGAGTATAATAACTAAAAACCTAAAATTGATAAGATAAAGGGGCATGGCAGATAAAATCAAGTAATTTTAATTCTGTATAACATTTCAGTTTAAACTCCCCAAGCTCAGAAAATTTCATAAATCCAACTTTCCATTGGAAAAGGGTAAAATTACTTCCTTTTTTGTAAGCGCTATTCATTTTCAAGATATAATGCTCAAAGCACTTAAACCGATTAAAAGTAATGGACATTAAACAGGGACTACACAGTCCGGGTTGGAAACGAATTAAAATAATTTTCATGAAAGCCGGAAACCTCGGCAAAAAAAATAAAATAAAAATAATAAAGTATTATTAATGATAAAATTTACGTAATTTATAATTATATTTTATATAATTTGAAGAGTAGTCTGCGAATTCGACCCGGATACTTGAATGGGACTTGGGACATAAAAATATATATATATATATATATATATATATATATATATATATATATATATATATTTATGTCCCAAGTTCCAAGTTTTATATATATATATATACTAATTTAGTATTTTAATGTGTAGACAGACATAATAGTAAAAAAAAAAAAAAAATAGATAGTACATCACTTCAAAAAGACTTACATATCGTCGCAAAACTATCAGATACAAATTTCCGAAGAGGTAATCGACAAAATTATTTGAAGCTTTATTTACTTTCATACATCTGGACATAGGAGTACATGTACCTTAAACACGGACAAAAGTTCGAACCAGAGAGTTTGTGAAACATCATTAAATCCATCATTCATCAAACTTGATAACCTATTTTCATCTATCTGAATTCTTTCAGGATGTCACATAATTTTCACCTGATGTATTCTGGACTAATACTATAGAATCTAGGGGAAGATATAAAAAAAATTACTACGTTTTAGTAATTATACTTTTTTACTCATTATATCTGAAGTAATAAAAAAAAAAAATGGTGGAAGAAGGCGGACGATTTTTTGGTATAGTATAGTTAATATATTGATAATCAACATTTTGTTGGACAAGACCCGACACACAAATAAAAACACCTTTATCCGATAACATTAAATAAATATAAAATAATTATCAAAAAATTCTTCATGGATATGAATAAGAGTAAACAATAAATCAATGAAAGGATAAATTTGAAAAATAAAGTAGGTACTCAAATAAACACACTATTCAGTTTGGGAAACAACTACCACGGATGAAACCACTGATAACTATGAGCCTTGAAATTCTGACAATTTTGATTGATTTTACAAGAAGCGGCAAGAGTGGGGAAAATTTATTCGATTACAGTTTGATGAGCCAGTTATCAAGCTCGAAGAATGGAGGGTTTAATGGAGTTTTTCACACACTTTCCCAGTCGGACTTTTGTACAGTTTTAAGGTTCAAATATTCCTAAGTGCAACGTTAAAAAAAAGATTTCATTACATTAAGTTTTTTTTTTTTTAGTTTATACTAATTAGTGAAATACTATTAAATAGAAAAAATCAACAATTAATTTTTTGCATAAAATTTACGCTAAAAAGAAAATAATAAAATAACACTCAACCAAATGTTTTGTACTTGGTATTTGGTACTAATTATTACGTGGTTTCACATTGTGATCGACGATATACAGAAAATAAATGTAACAATGAAGTGATGCATTTCTATTTGGTTAGTATTTTTTAAGACTGTTGATGTGAGATGCGATCTCTGGTATTCGTTCATCTCATTTTTTTCCCCTTTTTTTCAGTCAACAAAATTAAATAAATAATATTTATTTTTATACTAACTAAATGCTGTCTGTGAGTGAAGATAATCATAACGATTGAAAGAGTTAATGTCTTTCATTTTGGAAAACCTTTATTTTAATAAATATTTTCAATTGAACTGTTATGCAGGTAATTTGACGTTTATAGGGAGATACGGACTTAAAAGTAATGATTGATCGAATTGATTTGCTAATGATTAAATTATACTAATTATAAATTTAAATTATACAAAACTGGTATCATCATTTTATGAGAGAATCCATAAAGGATAAAGAAAATGCTGGAGTCAATAAAATAGTCTACGGCGCCTATCAAAAAGGATGAAACTATTAAAATAACAGTAGTTATCAGCGGTTTTTTAAAAACCGCTTACTTAGCTACTAATAAATGATTCTAGCCCTTCCATGAAGAATTATTCATCGTGCCTATTTAATAATTATAATCGCCAAAGAATATGGTTGATAGTTTTTATTGTGGTGTACACTAATATACTGGAAGATGAAAAAACATATATTAATATAATTTAAGCACCTGAATCGCTCTCTTCTAGAAACACAAGCCTTTATTTTTTAAAAGTTAAAATAATGGCAAATGAGTATTTTGTTTTATATATGCGTATTTTTTTTCCTTACACCCGTCTTTATTCTCCAACATATATGTACAAGATACAAAAATATCCTTGTATTTTATAAAAAAAAAACTGTTCATCTATATAAGATATTTATTAAAATATAAATTATAGGACTGTTCAAAACCGATAAATTCTAAGAGTGTCTCACCTTCCATTAACTTCCAGCATAACTAATTACTAAATAGAACAATAAAACGCAACCAAATTTATAAAAATATATATTATAACAATGCAAATTAACGCACTTCATAGATTTATGTGTTCACAAATAGCTTTTATTTATGCAATACGAAAATATTGAAGAATTAACAAAATTACAATTTATAATAATTTGTCCTACATTTTGGAAATTCGAATATCTATGTCGAATAAAACCATAGTTATTCCTCCAAGCACTCAAAGAAATTTCTAACCTGATTTTTATATTAATCTATTATAATAAGGTTATAAATTCTTTTTTTCTAATAAATTTTCCGATTCTCATTTATGTACACATTTTTGGATAGGTGTTTCGAATAAAGGTAGATTCAATATGAATGTTATAATTTAAAATAAAGAAAAAAAAAATCAAATGAATATGTAAAATAAAGATTTTAGTTGATTTTTATTTTAAAAATAAATCTTGTTTGGAAAGCAAAATAGACTAGTATGAGCTGATGACTCCTATTAAAACCATGTGACAAAATAGTATCCTACTGATAATTACATACAAGTTAAATGAAAAACGTCCTGATGATGGGGGGACATCCCCGAAACGTAATACTAAAATACTGCTAAATTTAAACTTGTGAAGTGAACACAAAATAAACATATTTGGAAAATCAGAATTGCTTCTCCTTTTATTAATTATTGGACTTCCTAAAATATTTTAATAAAAAAATTATTTTTTTTTTAATTATAGAATTTGAAAGAAGCCTTTAACATATCTTTATTGTAGCTGTAAGTATCGTAGATACCGTTCTTGTTTTAATCTCCCGGGAATCGTCTATAAATTATTTTTTATCTTTTGTGATGATTTTACAGTGCTTATGTACATGGGAGAGCGGGGATACATTGGACATTTTTTAAATAAAGTTCATTTAACACATTTTATTCAGACATTGTAAAATGAAGAAGACATATTTTACTCGCTATAATTCTTACATTTGCAACGGCATGTTCATGGATATTTTTCTTTGATGCGCTAAATTTATAAGAATTAAAATATGCAGGTACTCAAAGTATCCAATTTATTCCCAATAGTGGGGTTACATTGGACATGAGATAGGTACTACTTTGGACAGAACAAAAGATGTAAAACAATATGAATAATACCAATTATTTATAACAATATGAAAAGGTAAAGTGAAAAATGTGTGCTATCACGATTGATATGGAAAAAAAAATATTAAAAGAATGAATAAAAATAATAACAAATATTTTTATGCTACAATTTTTACTATTGACATGATATCTATGAAAAATGGGTACTGCGGAAAATCACAATAAAAAATTATTTCTTCCGAATAGCAGTGCCGGACTGCTCTCTAGATACGATAGGGTAAACAAAAATAAACACTTAATGAGTGCAAAAAAAATGTTTTTATAAACTATAAATAAGTTTTATCTGATATTATTAAATCTGAACTATAACATAAGAATATTTTATATATATATATATATATATATATATATATATATATATATATATATATATGAAAAAGATTAGACTTGGTTACTAATTGGCTGTGCCCAACAGATTAATGCTGATGAGGATCCCATGCATATAGCTCAAGATCGAAACGTCCTGTATGCTACAATAAAAACTGCTTAAGAATTTTTAATATAATAAGAGGTCAGAAAATATAATTTTATATATATATATATATATATATATATATATATATATATATATATATATATATATATATATATATATATATATATATATATATATATATAGATAGATGTATATAAATTGTATCATAATTGTATAAATTGTTTATATATATTTTTTTTCTATTCTACAGATTTTTAAAATTATTATTGTCATGTTTGTTGTAATCTGTAAAACGCTTACTTTTGGTTGTATTATTATTCTAAAAGGATTTGTCTCAAAATACGTAAAGAATATTGTTATTGTTTTTCATCCTTTACATATCACCCGTTAAATATCATACAATCATACGTCATATCTTGAAAAATCTCATTATTCAGCATTGCGATAGCATATTTTGAATTATGTAACTTCACTTTCTCGTTGTAAAATTGCTTGTGTATAAGACGAACGCCTCTTCAATTGTCATATTTCATTCAAAGTACAGTCATATTTCAAATTACTATAAGCGTTAATCATGCGCATCTCTTGTAAAACGTGGTGAGTCTTTCTATTAAAGATTTATACCCACTTCATTTAAGTAGTAATTCAAATACATATACATACATTTTTAGATTCGGTGTATTAAAGCTCAGGGACGTTTTTACAACAATTTATTGGAGGACGTAAAATTTGAAATTTCCTAACATTTTTTTGACCAGATTTTCCAACTGTATTAGATATTTTAATTTTCCCAACTATATTATGAACTATTTTAATTTTCCTAACTCTTTTGGATTTGAAAGTTTGCTGATTTGTTGCGACAACAATAATTTTATTTTCTATTCAAACACAGCATTCTTAACTTGAAATCCATTGGTATTGATTTAAAATTTTAGTAACTCTGTGTCTATAATCCTTTACCACCATTTTACCAGTTTGAAATAGGTTCTGGTATCTTAAATTTCCTAAAGTTTAATATTGCATAACATTTCAGTTTAAACTTCCCCAGTTCAGAACATTTTATTAACCCAACAGACCACTGTCAAAAGCGTGTACATTGCATAAAGCGTAAAGTTAATTCTTCCTTTGAAAGCGCTATTCATTTTTCTGAGTACAAAGCTCAAAGCACTTAAACCAATTAAAAGTAATGGACATTTAACAGGGACTACAGAGTCCGGGCCGTAAATAAATTAAAACAATTTTCTTGAAAGCCGGAACCGCTGCATAAAAAAAAAATAAAAAATAAATAAAATACTCTTATTGATAAACTTCACGGACTTTATTGTTGGGTTTTATATAAATTTTAAGAGTGCTCGACGAATTGGTTCTGGGTACTAGTGGAGGGAATGTGGAATGTATCCCCCCGAAATAAACGAAAAAAATATGATTTTCAAATTTATCAACATAAAGTTTGTATTTTGAGTAATATATTTGGTAATTTTTAGGAATAATTTTTGATCTAATTTTCATGCTTTTCCTTATAACTTACGTCCAATTCGGCGATTCTAGACATTTTGGTGATTACATGCCTTCTTCTTATTAAATATTCACTCCTCCCCTCTCCGAAAAAAAAAATTTGCTTTAATAATTCAGGGAAATTTTTTTTTTTTTTTAAGTTTGTTTTACAATTTAATTTTATTCCTAAGCACGGTTATGCCCGTTCTTTTCACCATTGACTTATAATCATCAAGAACATGTAATTTATAGTTCCTAACATATAAAAGAATTACAATATTCGTACAAATTAATATGTTTCGCAAACCCCATCTACTTAATATAAATATGTACTTAATTAATTACATTAATTAAGTACACAATTATATATTTATTTTTAAATTTTTCAGAAAAATAACTCATTACAGCCCTTTCAGATTCATTTGTAAGCTTATGCTGGGAAAAAAATTAGAAAAAAATGAAAAGGCAGAACATAGTTAATGGTTTTTATACAATAATAACTCCACATCTTAATCCTTTCCATATTACACATCCATATCACATGACAACCCTCCCCTCCATCTTTCTTGTGAAACCATCCCTGTTCAAGTTTATGATGCTGTTCCTTGACATAGTTTCTGGGTTATATTAATAAGAGAAGAAAAAAATATAATTTTAAGGGATACCACCGCACGTAGGAAAATTATGAGTAATTTGATATATTCTGTTGGTAGTAATCCGAAAGCAGGGAGAAAAGAAAATGGTGCGGTCTGGTTGTGAGGAGTATCCCGCTTTCGAAAGAAGGAGGGCATGGAGTTACTGTTATTACCGCACACTCTCAGAACGGTGTTCGCCCCTCGGGAACTGGGATAGCTGGTCGCTCCTAGAAGAGAGCACAAGAAATGTCGAGGAAGGAGTCCTTCCAACTATTAGTTTAACAAAATAGTCCATTTTTCTAACAAGATGCATGGATAATTAGGTCTAAGCTCAAATGGGTTCATAAATATTCATAAACATTATTTATAATTATTATTGAGACTTCATGTCTCATTGTAATTAGACATCGAAATTTTTTTACTAACGCTATACTGTAAAACTTGCATTTAGAGTAGAATTTATGATTCATAAAAGTAAAATGCATGCAGATTTTTTTTGTTTCTATCCCTATACAGCGCAATGCTTCTAAGTTTCACAAAAATGTACATTTTTTACAATTTTGTTTTTTTTGAGAGAGATAGAAACTATTTATATATTGAATAATATTACATTCTGTCTCACCAGGGAGACAATGTAATTGTGATCCAAGAAATCATTCATACCATATTTACAAAAAATTAAAAATGAAATAATAACAAAATAAAAGATAGACTTAATACAAAAAATAATAAATGAACTTATATAAAATAAAATAAACGTAAAATCTTAAGCGCAGACTTACTTATATACATCAAATAATTTGTAAATTACTTAAGCAAATGTTTAAGAATTTGCTGTTGGAATAAACTATTACAAAAATGTATAGGAAATATAAATATTTTTTTTAATGAATTCATCCTACAAATTTATTGATAGAGCAAACACAATTAAATTAAAAACGCTTTTTTTTTTACGAAAAATTTAAATTTTCATTTAAAACTGGAAATGTTTTTCTATTTGTAAAAAAAAATTGAATTTAGTTAAAATACAGTTTTTTGCTTGTCCTTAGGGTCTATTGATAATTTCAAATATTGAAAAAACTTGGTATAGATGACCTTGAAAGAAGTTCTGATAAAACCATCATTTGGCTTTGGACCAACCATTTTTTGAGACACCTCGGTAACCAACTTTATGCTGCGTTCAACTGCTTGCGTCTGGCATCGAAATTTCTGAATGTTTTATTCCTCCATTCTTTGCGTAGACTTAGTCTTAGAAGAAATCCCTTCATTGGTCACTCTTCGCAACAAAGGTGGCGTTGGAAGGGTACTGCAGCACCAATTAACTATTTCGACGCTTTCTATTGTATGTAAGGTTTTTCAAAAATGGAAATCCTAACAATCAAATCATTTTGATATCAAAGAGAGACAAAACTACTTCAGAAGACCAATCAATTTATTTTTCTCTAGTAATAAATGTACCAATAGTATCGTTAATAAAGGTCAATCGTTGCAAGTATGTGAATGGAATTTGGAGAATTCATGTTTTTCTCATGAAAAATTTTACGTTGCATGATCTCTTGTAGGAATACCAAGGGATTTATTTGAATATATACCAAATGGAATCACCAATAATATTGTCTAACCAAGAGAATTTCAAAAAACTTAAAATTGAATAAATCATTAATTAAAATCTATGTAATCCAAAACCTAAAAATATTAATGTTTATATAAATATCTAATTAACTACAAAAAAAAAGTTTCAGCTAGTGTGAATATAAATCAAGTTAAACTTAATTAGAATGTTTCTTTTTTTATTTATAGATTTTAAGGAATGTATAGAAATATATTGAGAATAAATATATATATTTACTGATTTATTACTGTCTCCTTCATTTTATCTTCTATAGCCCATCCACTGGTTAGATAGGTAGATAGAAAATTTGCTTTATTCTGGGACCAGGTCCCTTCAGAATAACAAAAATGGACAAATATCAAGTAAACCAAATCTGTTACAATATTCGGTTAAACTATTCTTCACAGGTGTTGATATGGATAGTAAATAAAAATAAAATTTAGAAAATTAACCATAGTTATGACGAAAAATTAAATCTTTATTAAAAATATTTATCCACGTGCCACTTGCAGATACCACCATTTCGATATATAAAAATTTATCTTTTCTAAATTATTTTATTATGTATTTAATTATTTTCAAGCTTGGAAGAATGCAAAATAGAAATTAAAATTTATAATTATAATTGTATATGATGACTATAAATAATTGAACAAATCCGATAACACTATTATTAGATAATCGAAAGGAAAAGTGAAAAAATGATTTCATACTAATTTCATAGTTCTATGAAAATGCAATATTTACAAGGAATTCATCAACAATATAACGTAAAGAGGAGAGAAAATAATATTACTTCATAGAATGACGTCACAAATCTACGAGATCTTTTGATAGCCATCTGTTATGCTCCATTGAAAATTTGAACTTTTGATTGACCTGTTTCAAACAAATCTCTTTTGTGTATTTTATCTTCATGGTTGTGCTATAAGGCACATGATAAGTAATATCACCATGACTTAATGCAGATAGAGGAAACATTTATCAATTTCGGACAATACTAATTTTATTTTTTTAATTTAGACTAAACAGAGGTCCTATCCATTTCCGCGCTCTATAACATTCTTTTATATTCAAATTTCTGATTTTTTGGTTGAGAGAATATATAGAAATAGAAATAGAAAAAACGAATTTAATCAGGAACAAAGTCCCTTTAGAATTACAAACAAGTATAAAATAATATGTATTATATCTGGTCAAAAGACCTATTACATAACAAATAAAAATAAAAAAACATCAAATATAAACATAGTTATAAAAAAATAAAATAATATATATATATATATATATATATATATATATATATATATATATATATATTTATATATAAGTTCTATACTTACACAATAATAATTAAATATTAAAAATAAAATAATATACAAATATATTCTATGCAAAGATGAACCGGATGGATCAGAAAAAAATACCATCTAATAAGCAAAAAAAAAAAAAAGAAAAAAAGAAAAGAAAAAGACAACCATAGAATAGAGGGAGAGAAAAAAAAATCTACTGTAATATAAAAATATTTTATGCAAAAAAAGTACATTATAGTTTTGTAAAGAAGAACTAGTAGATGAAAAAAATAGAGTAACAAAAAAGAAAGAACTCTTCTAGTATACTTAGGGTAAAAACAATGTGTTTGAAAAGTGAAATGAAATATATGTTCATAATCACAACAAAAAAAAAATTGTTAATAGAACCAAATCCTTTTTTATAATACATCGTTAGCCAGCGTCTGCCTGGATTGCGAAGAGGAACTGGAATAGAATGGTTCTATATGTGCATAAGGAGGAGGCATGGCGGATTTTAAGAGGGAGAGAATTCCAGAAAATATATAGATGTACACATATTTAATTTAAGTTTTACATTTAAACAGTAATATTGTTATTTTTCATTCCCATTCTTTTAAACAAAAAGAAAAATAATTTATCCAAAATGGCTTTAAAGCACAAAGATAATATCAAAAGAAAATATTGAAGAAAAAAAAAAAGGTTCGTAACCAGAAAGCTGCAAGTAAGTATGAACGTAAGTAAAAGTTTGTTAAAAAGTATGAAAATTACGATTAAACTGATAAACTGTAATTAGATAAGGATGTGACACTGGATACAGAAAACGAAAGAAAAAAAAAAACATAGACGCTTCAAATTATCAAGCCCTTGCCCTTAAGTAATAAGTGGGGTTAGAATAAAAACGGAGATTGTGGTAGCCAGTTTAAGAGAGAGATAAAAGTTTTTTTTTGAAAAATAATATAAACTGCCGCTCTCAAGGGCAAGATGTATTAGGGTTATAAAAATCCATTCATACCATTTAAAGAAGATTAGAGAAAATAAATAAATAAAATGAAAATAATTGCACAATATGTACCAATGAAAATAAATAGATAAATAATAGCAAAATAATAACAACCATGATAGAGAAAATTTAAGTAAAGTAAAAAATAAAATAAATCATCTTGAACACATACCCAATATCAGTGGCTAGTTAAACAAACTAAATTTCTTTTCTTATATCCACTCTTCTCTTTTTTATTACGTTGTTCTTAGTTTTCTATCGCTTTTTTAACGTCATTGACATGCTTATTCTATTTTTTAATTTCACATTAATCCCTTTTTTTGAAATTGCAATACAATCCTTTTCAAGCGTCCTCCATTCAGTTTTATTTAACATGGCGTATTCTTCAGGGATCGAGCAACCTCAACTTTTTGACTCCACACGGTGCTCATAGGTTTCATTATCTTTTTAGAATGAAAAAAAACACAGTTAAAATACGAATTTTTAAAAAGTTCACTTACTTGAGTTAAAACGAAAACCATCAAATCGACTTACACTAACTTAATAATAACTATTTTTGGTAAGAGTCCCAAAACTAGTCGTCAACGTGGAATAGTAACATTATAGTAGTTCTTACAAGTATAAACAGTTTCGCGATGTTTCCGCAAGGTTAGGTCAAATTATTCTTGAGCCTTGATATTGGCATATGATATATGCCTAAAATAAAATATACTGTAAGCATATTGTATACATTGTCTATATATTAAAGTGTAAACCCTATTGATCTCGCAGCCTATACTGTGAAATGCAACAATTACATATATTACAAAATATGTTTACTTAAAATTTATTTGAATAAAGAATCATAATTATTACGTTGGTATATTAAAAATCTTACCTTTTGATCATTTGTAACATAAACACAATTATATACATATATAAGGTAAGTCGAGATAAGTTCATCCTCGGGGCCAGAATTTAGCTCCCTCAAAAAATAAATCCTAATGTATGTACATGCCCCGGGTATGCACTTACCCCGACTTGTCTTATATGCATGTGTATATATACATATATATTTTATTTATTTATTTATTTTTTTAAGCTGACTTCAAATCTGAATCATACCTTATATGGGTTTTGTATTATTTCAGATATCCTCTTTAGATATTCTTTCCAAAAAAAATTTTTTCAAAATGGATTTTCTCCAGCATCTTGTGATAAACTATAATAAACTGCTGCATAAAGTTTTTTTTATTTTTAAAGAATCCGTAGCTGGGTATGCCAACAGTTAAAATAAAACTGTAAACAGACAATAATTTCATTAGCATAAGCTATCACAGTAGTTGAGTTTCGATAAGAACACCAATTACTTAAACCGATTGAACATTTCAAATAGCATCGAGTGACATTTAGATAGATCCACTGTCATTATTTTAGAATTGAGTAATGGAAATTAGAATTAGCATTTCGTTCTTCTTTGAATAAATCAATTGATTTTTTATACAAAATTACCGCAGCGCATCTTCTTATTTTGTCATCAGATGATCACATATAAGCAAAACCTTTCTAAATTAATAATCATAAAAAATAAAATAAAATAATATAAAATAAAAAAAAATGTTAGTATTGTATTATATGAAAATGATTATTAGTAAATTTTTGAAGAGTGTTTTAAATGGTATAGCTCTCCTATTCGTGGTGAAATTGGTAAGATAAATCGTACATTTCCAACAACAAATACTGTATATATATATATATATATATATATATGTATAGAATATATAGACACATACGAGAAATAGAGTTCAATTTTTTAAGTGTAAGAGGAGGTAAAATTCCAGTTATTTTTTTAATTTATATTTTATTTTTGCACTATCAAATTTTTAAAATGTACACATCGATATCTTTGCCAATTATGGTAAAACAATAAAAAAGTAATTTTCTTTTCTCGAAAATGTCCGCAGGATGTATAATCGTTATTACAATGTATTAACTGTATTTTTGTAAGTTCCATTATATTACGGCATTTTTATATATATATATATATATATATATTAGATGTTTTTTTAAATTATTTTATTTTGATGGAATAAAAAGAATATAAAAGTAACGAAACGAATGAACAGTTAATAACTTTTACAATCCGATTATATTTCAACACGAAAAATTGGAATTCCCTAATGGGTTATGGATATTTTTATACAGTTCCTAATTTTTGTAGATAAAAATAACTCGATAAGTAATAAAATCAACAGAAGTTACATAAGACAATGAATAATTCATCGGGTGAATCACATTTTTATTGAGTAAAAATGGAATGGTTACCTTCACTTTTAAAATAGTGGAATGGCAGATCTTTACCTACTTTGAATAAAAGGTAAACAAAACTTTATGAGAACATAAATCCTTTACAGACCTAAAATCAAGGATGCTGTCGAAAGTTCTCTTATACCTAGAAGCAATAAAATTTGAAATAGCACATAATAATAGTTGTTACCGAAAGTGGTTGCGCGTTATTGGCAGTTTCAAATATAATCCAGGCATTATTATCATATTTTGATGGGCCGGGATTTCATTGAACCCTTCTTTATCCTTCAAATGTAGGAGGAGGAGATTCGGGGGTCTTTAGGCCAAATGTAACTATTGTAAGAATGAACATAATTTTAATGTTTTTTTATTTTTTTTTTTCATTATAATTATTATTTGGTTATAATTATATTTTATGTGCATAGAATATAATTATTTTAATTTTATTCATTATTTAATTTTTTTTTTATATTTATAGTTTTTAATAATAGATGACTACAATGCTGGATTCTGCTATTTTGTCTACCTGTTAAGGCGCCTATAATTACTGTTATTAGCTTTCTGTTAATTTTAAGCTGTTATTTCATTTAGCTACTAACACTGTCCGTTAAACCACATATATAAAACGATGAAAATTTGTATGTTTATCGTGATTTGACATTATGTATTATTATTTTCTTTAAAAACTTACTTAAATAGACCTTTTCGATGACGTTAGATAGAGAAAATGAATAAACAAATGAATTTGGTAGGATAAAAATTAAATTGGTATAGAAAATTCCTATCGTCATAATAAATATTGCAATTTAAGATTAACATCTAAATCAGAAGTAAATAATAGTTTTTAATCCACTAGCTTCAACTTTGCTAATCAGACCATTATTTTTGTATTTTTCATTTTCTTTCTTCTTTTTTTTTTTTTAATTTTTGGCTAATAATAGTTATTCTTTTCAAGACAAGATTTTATATTGTTTGCTTATTATTTTATTGAAAATAAAATAATAACCAATAATTTTATTGAAAATATTGTAAATATTAATTGATCTTTATTGTATATCTTATGGCCAGATACTGTTTTTGTCTTATCTGTTTGATTATGTTATTCTTAACGGACCTAGTCCCAGAATAAAATTCTTCTTCTATTCTATTCTATTCTAAATATGATATCTATATGTCAGAGGTAAACTGTCGGGAGTTACATTTTCAAAGCATGTTGCGGATAATGGTCAATCTTTGTATCATACGATACTTATACACGAAAAATTTGGCCAGGATAATTCAATAACGATAATAAAATCAAAACCAACAAAATTGGACTTACCACAGTTTACCTCTGAGGTATAGATATGAATTCCCAACATGAAAACAGCAATCTTTTTTTTCGAAAAAGAAAAATTATCATTTCTTAACAGTTATTTTAAATTGTCAGTGGCAGTTTGAAATTCTAATTAGAATTAATAGTTTAGCTCTTCTTTACTGGATAATTAAGTTGATTAATGGCCTTGGATTTTAAACATCTATTCGAAGAATTTCAGCTATAAATTTAAAATGATTCATTTAGTTTTAACAATCTCATTAATTCAAAGTCTTTATTGGATGAGCAGTTTTAATGAAGTTTAAAAAATCCTTGTGTCTAAATGAATCGCTTCACGATAAATGGGGTTTTGTCTCAATGAATGTAGTTAGACAAAACCCCTTTTAGCATGAAGCGATTCAAATACATTCTTGTGCCATAGATCTTGAACAAAAAATGTCAATTATCAATTAATTTGGTATGATATTTCTAGGGCTAGGATAGCAGGATTGTTTAGTGGGCAACAGAAAAATGTATACATCGTTATTCACCAATAGCATACGATAATCATTGGTGTACATTAGGACATCATTTTATGTATTCGGTGAGCCAGAAAAATTAAGTCATGGTAGTGCGTTAAAAGTTTTTGGATTGAATCGGTAGGAATTTGATAGTTTCTTAAATCCGAATACGCCTAATATCTTAATGTAAATGAATTTTTGGTTAAAAATTGTAAATTCATAATTTTCATTTTGGTAAATGTGTTGTAGCTTGCCCAGATTGCATATTGCATATCTTTTATATAGACAAATGGAACATTATTGGAGAATAGTAAAATACAAGATGACATTATTTAATGACAGAGTAAATGTGATTTAATAGGATTTATTTTATTTTATTTTATTTATAACCCTTAAATTTAGTCACCACTATTCAAAGTTTGCAATATATGACTGAAGAGTTCGGATGTCGTTACTCATTTCACACGCGTGGCAGGTGCTGAAGAAAATGTAAGGATGAATGGCATGTGAGTGTGAGTATGCCACTCACATTCACACAGCCATGCCGGCTGCATTAGCAGTGTAGAGACGATAGGACTTAAGGTATTACCCTGAGTAACACCGGAAGATTTCGAAAAGAAATATAAATAAGGATTACTATGGTTTAATGGTTTAATTATTCTGGAAGATAACAGAATGTCCGTAGGACGAAGGACTTTTAAACTATTTTGGTTTATTATCTTCAGTAATGAACTTTAGTAATCGACCAAGTCAAAAATTAAATCCTCCTCAAAAATACGCTTAAGGATAAATCGAATAAAAAAAATCGGATAAAAAAATGTCCATCTGTCCGGGGCTTTTCTTCGAGACTACTGTGCCGATTATTTTTAGATTTGAACCAAAATCAATAGGCAACCTCATGATGATCCTCGGAACTCGACATTAGAGGTTTCATACCTTATATCTCGACCATTTATGAAGATATATGAAAAATAAATATATATGTCAAAAGTCTAAAAGTATATAATATAAAGTATATAATGTCAAAAGTCTAAAAAAAATCAATCCAAATATTTTTTTAATTTTATTTTCTGGATATATAACTATTTGGAAATAATAAACCATTGTACTCGCTTCGGCAGTACATATACTGGGCTCATACACAAATTAATCACATGTGTATTAGTATACAATTTTCTCCCCTAACTGATCTATATCTTCCACTCATGCCTGTCCAATAGACAATTTTATATTCAAATTAACAAATCTACTAATGTCATATTTCCTATTACTGTTGATCTTCTTTAAGGTACTTGTCTATCCCGAACACTGTTTAATCCGGCTTTACTATTTTATCCGGCTTTCCAACCCACCCTAAAGTAATGAGGACTTTCTTCTGTGATGACTTTGTACACATCTTCCAATCGAATGGATACACTAGCTAACCGTTTACAACAGAATTAAAAAAAACAAAAACAAATATTGCATGAAATGAAAGTTAAAAATCAATCAAAGCAAATCTGGAACCATTCTTTTTACAAAGCGTCGACCACACATAAATAATCACATTTCATTAACTCAGCCCTCATGCCTTGGTCAAAATCCGTACGATACCTTGGTTTAACTTTTTATAGATCTCTCGCATTCGCAGAAAAAAAAAAATTCAAAACGTTCCCATATTTTAACAACAAAATCTAAAATAAGCCACTAAAACAAATTAGTCATGTAAAAATTAAAAAGTTATTCGACCTCAGATCACTTATGCCTGACTTATGCCTTTTTTTTTTACATTTAAATTTAGTTATTAACAATTAACATTCGAGGAATGGCTAGTTGTGAATTTGTGTAGAATAGTAGCTATACATGGTAAAAAATGAAGAGTAAATAGGGCATTATTTTGAGAGACTATAGTTATCTTAGTAAATTAACAATAAAAGTTTGATCATATATGTTTATCTTGTGTTTATATTTGCCTGAAAGCCAGCACAGATGTTATTCTGATTTCAAGTTTTATTTATTATTCATCTCAAACTATCAGCGACATTTTTAATATTAGGAAAATCTAAAAACGTTTGATTTTTCATTTTATAACGAATACATGACTGCTGCCAATATTAAACATCATTATACTGTATAAGCCAATAAATTCATTTTATATTTTGTCCAATCGCTAAGCTTGATCTAAAACTACCGAACCTGAAGTTCATGAATCCTGAGATAGTGTGTTCCATTATTTTTCAAATGTAATTAAATACGAATTTAGTCATCAAGCTAGAAGACAAGAAAAATAAAGAGAACAGGAAACGGCCATATCAAACGCTCCCTATATTGTACAGCTGTATTAAATTCGAAACAAACTTCCTCAGGAATGATAAGGAATTGATAACAGCTATCGGGGCTGTGATTGCAGAATGTTCTCGCCTCGCCAACCGCTACTACCCAGCCTGCTATAGTAGCTTTCGCAGAATACTACTGTTGATGGACATGGACTATATTATAAATAGGAATCCGTAATTAAGAGTATAAAATCTTTATTAGTTCCTAATATATACTTTAATAGTAGGAGAGAGCGGGGCTGGTTGACAACACTTTTCACATTTTTATTTTATATGCAAACTATGACTTATGTGTGCAAATGCTTGTGGTCTCTTTGAAAATTACGTCGATTTCGTTATGTTATCATATTTTTTCAGGCCTTCATGTGAAGTGCTGAGTTCTCAAGAAAACTTCAAAGACGAAATATCAACATGTGCTAGCTAACCCCCAAAGCGAGGTTGGTTGGCACAGTTAAAAAAAAAATTCATAAAGGACTGAATAACTACTGCGGATTTATATTGGAAAACATTATAAAGAAACAATAATAAATAGTCTAAAAATAAAACAAATTCAACATCTGAATTTTTTTTTCTTTTTTCTTTTTTTTTTTTACGCATTAGTTAGACCATTTCTCCACTTCTATTTTAATTTCACAATATTTTACTTTTTTTTTTTTTTATCGAAGTCTTTTCATATACAATAATAATACACATTAATTATATTCAAAATATTGTATCATAAATTACAATAATATCACATTAATATTCACATAGCAAACATGTTACCAACCAGTACCAAACCAAATTTTAAAACAAAATTCGCTGCCAAGGTTCAGGAAACCAAAAATCGAGAAGGAGTTTAACACTACAATAATCATAATGGATAAAAAGAGTGATGGATATGTGACAAATAATGGAAGAATACCTTGACCTGCGAATTTTGCAGAAGAAAAAAAAAAATTCTTATCAAGCTGAAAAACAAACTTTCGTAAACCGCTCTTCCATGGAAGCTCACACGACACTGAAAAATTTGGAATATCTACCTGTAGAGTAGGACGTCACATGTGAGGTCATAAGCCCACGGTGGTAAGAATAAAAATCACTTGGTTAACCTCCCCCTGGCAGTCAGAGGAACTAAGGGACAGTTTCGACGAAGAGTATTTTCCTCACCGCAAAAATAATTATTTCTAATTTGAAAAGAAAGGAAAAATGATAAGTATAATTAACTGTGAAATATAAATTTTCTATTATAAGCATTGATAAAAGATTTACTTTTCAATGAATAATTTCTCAATAAATGCTTCAACGATGAAATTCCCGGATACACCAATCCACTAATACAGTATATATTCATGACATATCGCTGACAATCATATTTCCTCCAATAATGTTATAATTAGAAATTCCTGATTTTTCAAGTAATAGATTTGTAGTTTTAAATCTATTATTAATTTTAATAAAATTATAATACAAAGATAAAAAAAAATGGCACGGTCGCTCTTGAAAGATCAGAAATTAAAATCTAATAACTAAGCATTCATTATCATTGAATTTCTCGTTGTGATATTAAGTAACGAACTAAGATATTCCAGTTATGATGTTGTTGCAGGAAATAAGCATTATGCTCCATAAAGAATTCAACAAAGACCGAAATAGACCTGGAAGAAGGGCATATAGTACCTTTTCCCTCTTCTTCCTTAAAAATGTATGTCTTGCTCATTCACTATAAATTCGTGCCGAGAACAATACCCTGAGGGGAACACACCACTGTCATGCCCATTCAATCCCTATTTTCTACACTGTTTGGTACATTACTATATCTGCTGGCCAAACCTTTCCCTCAGTGATGGCTAGATTATAGGAACTATGGATCTTCAGCACTATCTTTTCCACTTGAAATATTATCAATAACAGTCATCATAATGAGTCCTTTTTTCTTTAATATTTTTTTGTTATATTTGTATAACATATAATCCTTAAGCCAAATGCCAGCGGCCATACTACGGTTTATGAAAAAGAAGCAAAAATATTTGTGTTAAACTGTGCACTTCACAGTACCACCGGCGAGTTATGCAGTTGGGCGCATGGGCACATAGCTTCATGCGAGGCTGCGGGGAGTAAGAGCACCGTCGCCACAGTGCCTATCCCCACTTGTTGGTGAAAGGTAATGTTTTTTCTTGTAAGTTACGAAATATAGGAATTGGATTGTTATCCTACTACTAGATATTTTTTTTTAATTCATTTCTTTTTTACTTCCTTGTAAGAAGTAAAGGAAGTATTGTAATCGCGAAAATTTTCGGTTTTCAGATTTCAAAGGAAATATCCATTTTGACCATCCCTGAATCCATTTTGACTAGTTTCGTCGTGGCGTCTGTACGTACGTTCGTTCGTATTTCGCATAATTCAAAAACGGTTAGCCAAAGAAAGTTGAAATTTTGTATTTAGGATTACTGTAAAATCTAGTTGTGAACCTCCCTTTTTGGTCACTGCTTGATCACCGGAAGTGGTACTTTACTTTAAGGTCATAATTGATTTCCATCAAAAATTATATTAAAATACTATGAATAACTTCTCAAATTTAGTATTTATAACTTATGTATATTTAAATAACATACTAGATTTTCGTTTAAATTGGAAAACCGGAAGCGGAATTTTACTTGAAGGTCATATATTAGACTTTCATCAAAAATTATATTAAAATATGACATAAAACATCTCAAATTTGGTAATTAGGACTTTTATATCGATATGAATGTATTTACCATATATTGGTTAAAATTGGTGAGCCGAAAAGGGTACTTTACTTGTAGGTCATAATAAGCTTACATCAAAAATTATATTTAAATTAAATACATAAATCATATGTTTCGGTAATAAACGTTATAAACGCAATTTGGTTTCCAATCCAATTTAACATTTTTATTACTTATTTTAAGTGTTAAAATTTAGTGTAAAATACTGGTTTTCCTCCCCATTTTTGTGTGTGTGTGTGTATGTCAATAGATGGATGTCGGGACGCCGAGTGTCGTTTTTGAGATACTGTAATCTTCAGAAACTAGTAACCAAATTCAGAATCACTTTTTGAACCACCGATTTATAGTTTTATAGGCGTACAAGGAAGTCATGTGTTATCCACATCACATATTTATTTAACCGAAAACAGTAACAATGGCCTCGTATCTCCATCTTTTCACTCAAATTAAAAGAAGAATAGAGTGGATTTCATAAACTGATCTAGCTTGAATTTTAACAATTTGAGTTATAATTAGTAACAAATGTATGATTTTGTTGTTTTAAGATTCTAACAAGTTTCTGATTAAATTTTCTTTTTATACACGTTTGTTTCCTTGTACACAATTTTATGTAAAAAAATTCAGGAGCAGCACCCGAGCCACCGCATTTACCAAATGCCTGAATTAAATATTAATTGGAAAAAAAGTCTAAGATTGATTCGTAAGTCAATAATAACGTTATGTTTTCCCTGAAGCTGGCGAACGCTATTCAATGAACTTTAAATCCAGAGACTCGAGCCACTAAATTTGGAATCATTTAAAAATTAAGAAAATAGTTATAATTGTTACTTTCTACTAAATTTTTTTTCATATTTTACGTTCTTTCAAGAACGGCTACTAGCGTAAGTACTGAGCTATAAAAGACTATAAAACAGCAACATCATCTAATCTACTTACTTAGAACTGAAAGAGAATAATTTAATTTATCGCTTACCATAAACCGCATCCCGATACAAAAAAGGAAATTATTTTCTTTATAAATTCTGAGAAGATTGTAGGACTGACTAAGACTCTCGCCTTGAGGGATGAGTCAAACGAATCACCTGATGCCGAGTCAGCAGGTCTCCGCCAGGCTTCGGATCGGGGAAACCACAACTCCATCAATAAATGGTTGCATAGTTATCATCTCAAGGAAGTTTAATTAATATGACTCTTCATTGCTCACCAGGATATGAATAATTAATCAAAGAAGATCCAAATATATAGCAATACATTTGCTATAAACCTTTAATAATTTGTAATATCATTAGTAAAAAAAAATGTAATCATAAAATATATCAAATACAATATTTATTTGATCTTTACAACAACAATCAACAATAAAATAAGTAAATATCCAGAGTCAAAATTTAATAATCAAATAAAAAAAATCTTGTACGATGCGCGCATCATCACACAACCTTCACTTACTGCTCAACTTGAAATAAATTTTATTTTCCGTTTAGTTTCCATGGAAATGCATATAAAACAATTTCCAAATACAGCAATTGCTTAAAATGATGCGTTTTTTTTTTTTTTTTTTTTTGTCACTCTCCATTAACTTCAACGATGCTGAATGTTAGATATTATTTTTTCTAAAATGTTGAGGTCTCATCATGCATAACACTTGTTATAATTATAATTATATACTTGTTACAATTATAATTATATATATCACTGTTATTATATCTGGAAATTTGTATTCAACATAGCTATTTCTTCTTTTTTCTCGTTTAGTTAAAAATCAAATTCTTTCATAGTTTTTATTTATCTATTTTTTATTACCACCAACAATGAGAGACGGATAATTATTTCATATAAACAAAATTAAAGGTACTTTAGAGGAAGCCATTTTGAAAATTCAGCATTTAAGTCCTGTAAGACTAATTAAATGAGGTAGGACCTGACTCAATTGATGACAATTTAATTTTACATCGATATAAGGAGTTTAATCAAAATTGTAAAAGATCGAGAAAATTATCGTAAAATCAATGATATAAAGTGGCACTTTCGGTTAGTCGTTTATTTTCAGTTGATAACTCGGATGCGAAATGTTTCGCCTATATATATATATATATATATATATATATATATATATATATATATATATATATATATATATATATATATGTATATTTAATGTATAGATAAGGTTAGTCAGGGTAAGTGTATATTCCGGGCAAGTACATACCCAGGGATCTATTTAAAATTTATTTTGTTGGGAGAGCTTCCATCTATGAGAATTTGAAATAAATAGGATGTGGCTTAAAGCTAATGCTATTAAAGTTCACTGGCCTGGAGGGATTAATTAAGGAAGATTACAAACTCAGCATAGAGGTTCACCTGTGCATGTGGAGTATCCTATTTTACTTAGGGAATCTTAGTAACCTTTCGTCACAGTTTATTTGTCTCAAGTACTTTTTTGGGCATTACAATTTCAAAATAATTTAATTAATTTATCCTAATACCATATTTTGCCGGTGTTGGACCTTGGTACACATTTGCCACCCAAAGAAAAAGTGTACTGGAGAAAGTGCAAACCAAGATAATGAGGCAAGTGCATACTGGTATTTTGGATGCACATTGAACTTCAATAGAAAAAAGTATATAACCACTAAACGAAATCTCTAATCATAAAACTTTAATGTTCTTCAGAACATTGGGTTTTTGGTGCCTACACCAAATTATCACTATTTATAAAAATAGATAAATAAGGGGCTGGGTATGCACTTTTATCGGGGCAAGTGCATAATTCACATTTTTTATCTTCTTTCTTTCATATCAAACATTTCTTTCATATCAAACGTTATCCACTATTAACTATTACTCCACATCATATTTAAAAGCGTAGTTATCAATTAATGTATTTTTTTATAATTAGCCAACTCTCTGTCATGACAATTATATTCTATTATTAATAATTCCACATACCTTCTTATTATCGCCCAGTTCTCCTCACCTTGAATTTTCCATCATGTTTCTTTATATCAATTATTTTATTTTACCAACCTAAACTTATTTATTTGTCACTTATTAAAATACTTTTTGATCATCATTTTTGTTTATTTCTTAAACTTTTTTCTATTTATTTATCTAATTAAATCGTTTATTTTGGAAAAATCGGAAAAGAGCAAAAGGCTGGAACGAAAAAAACGAGGAAATAATTCAATAATTTTTACAGCAGAATCGTAGTAATTTGTTTCAAAGACTGCATATTATTTTTTATTTTATTTTAGGCAATTTAATTCTGTATTCTGTACTATCCAGCCGAGCTGACCTTCAGCTTTCAAGAAAAGAGCAGATAGTGCTAACCCGCCTAAGGATAGGACACAAAAGAATCACCCTCGGGGTACGATTGACTGGTATCGCACATCTTGGCTTATGAACCTAAACGAGATGAAGTTGGGCTCAGGGCTGATATAACAAAAACTAAAAAAAAAAACGCTGCAAATTATTACACAATGGTTTATTATTTCCATATAATAATATTTCAAAAATATCTATCTGTATATTCACAGAACTTTCCGTATTGCTTTGGTTTACAGTCTAGATAATTAGATTATCTTTCAAATGAGCATTTGCAGTGGTTCAGGAAAGGAGCATGTGCAGAATGCTTTATAAAAGCTATCTGCCAAGTTCAGCAAAGAAATTAAGTAGTAGGCACCAAAGGAGCAGAAATTTGAAGCGTGTCCCAAGATGATCGCCATGAGAGTGCTGAACTGAGAGCTGAGAGTGTCAAGAAAAAACTGTATCAATGCAAGTAGGCTAAGAAGGTCATGTAATCAGAGGGTAAATTGGTACAGAGGAAAATATTAAATGAACACTTCAGTGGGAAAAGAAAAAGGAAAGACCAAAAAGCTAAAGGAAGTGCAGAAATAATCCAAGAAAGGATGAAGTAGAGAGATGTGAGGAAGTCAGAAGCCCAATAGATAAGTCAGGAGGCCTAAGGCCACGATGACCAGCAGCGCCGGAAAATTAGTCTACGAAGTTCATTACGCTATATCTTAGCTAATACTGGTTCGATTTAAATGATTCTTTTTTTGCTTTGTTCTTTTTGTTCGCCTCCGGTCTGCCATATTCTTGTGGGCGAACTATAACTGCCACTTATAATTGTTATTCAGTGGATTAAGAGAAGAAGGTTAAATTCTTCAAGATATATTCTAGATTTTTTATTATTACTTTTAACATTTGATAATTCAAACGAAGCCACTTGTTCAAATTTGATTTAATAAAGAGAATTGTAGAAATAGATTGCCTAATCAGCAATAAATTCAATATGTAAGTAAAACACAAATAAAACAATATTGCGAGATTTCATTTCAGTTGGTTGTATTACAAAATATGGTAATAAAAATATATTATCCTTGGAAGAAAACTCTAGCTTTTTACTGCACTGGATATTTATAGGCGATTAAAATAAGTTGCACAATCCTGCTTTCTCAACATAAATAAAAGTTGGATTTTATGTCCATGAAGTTTTCTCAATGGAACAGAAAGTATTTGTGACAGCCTTGGCTAGTTTATTATCAGAAATACTGAAAACAAAATAACAGCTTTTATTAAAATAATTAATACATGGTGTATATGTTGGTCAGATGGGTGCCATACTCACAAGGGGAGGGCACAGTCAATGGGTCACGGATTTCAACCAATTTTTTTTGTGGTAATTCTATGCCCAAAAATATTAAACACGTTTGTCTGCGTTCGTTCCTATGGGGCCGAGAAAAAAAATAAAACACGCTGAAACTGCTTTATTATTTACCCCGAGTTTGAAAAATGATATCGACGTGGTTTTTCAACCAAAACATTTACTTTTTAGTACATATTAAACGAATATATATATATATATATATATATATATATATATATATATATATATATATATATATATATATATATATATATATATATTTTGGTCAAATTAATTGAAACAAATGTTTAGATCATTGGGTAAACTAGCCTTATAGAATTTTGAGCACAAAAAACGATGACAGATTTTGATTCAGCGCACCGAAAAATCTTTATGTTGAAAGTATCACCGAAAACAAAAAATTTTGTTTACAATTTCTAATCCACGGAAGTACGTTTCGATTTGAATATCTGTATCTCGTCTTCAGTTTATCTGATTTCGATTTTCTTGGACTCGTTGGAAAGAGGGAAGTTTCTTCTTTTCATAAACACAAACAGCGTTTGCGCTATCTAGAAGATTCGTGTACAAAAATGTGATTACAAAATAAAAATTAAGTTTTTTTGCTGATAACCTTCATCCTAAAACATGTACCCAAAGTTGGTTTGAATCTTTCAAAGGGTTCATGATTTATAGGCAATTTTAAAAATCTTTAACATAAAGATACCCCCCTTGGCTAACTTTTTAGTCAATAAAATTTTATTTATAGATTCGCCTGAAAATTTGAATAAAGGGTTTTTCAGAGTGCTAAAACCAAATCTGACGCCAGTTTTGAATAAAAAATTCTTTTAATATACTTCACTCCTTAGAGGAATAATGTTTTCATTACATATAATTTAATAAAACCTTGAAATCGTTAAAAAACTTAATTATTACATAAAGAAAAACATTTGTAATAGGTTAAGACCCTATATACCGATGATAAATTTTGACGCATAAGAATGTATTTAAAAAAAAAATTCTCCTTTAAAATATTATTACATTTGAAAAATTGGATAACTCTAAAATTTACTATTACTGGATCACAAATAATGTTTTCGCAACACTTAAAACCCAGCCTTATATTTTCAAATTAAATTTCAATTTACCATGAGATCCATGTAATTGTTATAATATAAAATGATTATTTTTGATCCAGAAATAGTATCTAAATATTGGAGTGATATTTAAAAAAAATGGAATAATTAAACTATAGAACAACGAAAAACCCATCAGAACGGGACTTTTCTTTACTGAATACGGCCTAAATCAGGATGTCATAGTAAATTGAAAATTTAACGCCGGGTTTGAGGTGTTATAAGCACTACAAAACATTATGATCCAAACACGTAATTTCAGAGTTATCAATGTAATAATTAAGTTTTATAGCGATTTGAAGGTTTTATTAAATTATATGTAATGAAAACATTATTCCTCTAAGGCGTGGAGCAGATTAAAAGATTTTTTTAATTCAAAACTGGCGTCAGATTTGGTTTTAGCACTTTGAAAAAAACTATATTCAAAATTTCAGACGAATCTAAAAATAAAATTTTATTGACTAAAAATTTAGTCATTTTTTTAAAAGTTTTTATTTTAAAGATTTATAAAATTGCCCATAAATCATGATCCCTTTGAAAGATTCAAACAAACTTTGGGTCGTCTATAAAGGTTCTTCATCTACAGTTTTCTTTAACTGTGGTTGTCCTACGTGTTTTAGAACTAACGCTGTCCGAAACAAAACTCAATTTTGGTTTTATTTTGTAATACATTTTTTACACAGATCTTTTAGATAATGGAAAAGCTGTTTATACGTATGGATAAAAGAAACTTACCTCTTTCCAACGAATCAAAGAAATTCGAAATCGAATGAACGAAGACGAGATGCAGAGATTCAAAACGTAATTTCGTGGCTTATACATCTTGAACCGCCCCCGAAACTGAAAAACAAATTTTTTGTTTTCGGTGATATTTTCAACATAAAGATTTTTCGGTGCGCTGAATCAAAATCTGTCATCGTTTTTTGTGTACAAAAATCTATAAGGCTAGTTTACGCAATGATCTAAACATTTGTTTCAATTAATTTGACCAAAAATCAATCAACTTTAATTTTTGTTTCCTAATTTTAATATGCACTAAAAAAGCAAATGTTTTGGTGGAAAAACCACGTCGATATCATTTTTCAAATTCGAGATAAAAAATAAAGCAGTTTCAGCGTGTTTTATTTGTTTTCTGGACTACAAGGGCATATTGGAAGAAACCCCGGGACACATGTCCAATATTTTTGGATATAGAATCAACACAAAAAATCTGGTTGAAATCCGTGACGGATTGACTTTGCCCTCCCCTTGTCAGATATATTACAAAAAAAATCAGTTTAATCTATAAATAAAAGAATAAAAATTAGCACAAATCAATGGAAACTGGTGTTTCATTGCCAAATAACATATTACTTTATTTTATAAACGTATATTTAAAAAACTGGTTTGAATAAAATAATTATCGTATCAAGAAATAATATTGGTCCGAAAAGTATTTTTTTTTTTAAATTAAACTTTGTAGACCTTTTAAATATATTTAAATGAGAAACTGGAATGTTTAGGATATTTACGGTTTTCGAATTATGCCGAAACCTAAAAAAAAAAAAAAAACTCGTTTCTATAGGAACATGCACAGAATACTTTAAAATGTGGTAACAAACTTCAATAACGGTCCGATTGCGATAATAGTTTTTAAATTTCATTTTGTAGGAAATTGAATTACCTTTTAAGGTAATAATAATTTAAGGTTTTCCGGGTATAGCGCACAGTGGTTCCAATTTGGTAAACAGGCATCAGGGGACCAAACCGTTCCAATAAAAAAATTATTATCAAAATTGGCCAACACGTTCAGGAATTAAACGTGGTACAGACTCATATAGATACCACTGGCCAAAAATGCGTATTTTGGACTGAGGTTGCTCTGAAGCCCATTGATCCGTTGAAAACTGCAAATCGGCCTGATTACAACACCATCCTTACTAAGATGTCAAGGAAAGTAAAAAAGTAATATTACCGATTTATATACTTTCTCTAACCTGAGATAGTAAAATAAAAAATATCTTCTGATTTACAATGGACAATGGATTGCTTATAAAATTATAAAAAATAAGACCTGGATTTTTCGACTGTCATCATTCATAAGTCCTATTACTCCTACATTAGGCCAAAAATAGTCCTAGAAAGGATTAGTATTTTTGATTCTATCTTAGACTATAAAATAGATTAACCTTTAGAGCACTATTAATCCGTAGCGGTTCTACGACAATGGCTCTTACGACATTGCTAACCTTTGAGAGGCCTGCTTGAGGACAATGGGGGTTATCTCCTGTGAGCCCTAAGCAGTCGCAGTCGCTTGCTAAACACCCGAGATGTCATTAGTCTCAGACTAGTCGAGTGGCTGATTCGGCTCTAGTACTAGTTTATTCTGTATTCCAACCACTCCTTTTAAATCATTTCCCGTAGTCGTTGTCGCAGTTGACTGATCTAGGAATTTAATTAATTTTCGCTGTAAATATGATTGTTTCTAATTTTTTTTATCGCATTCGAAGGGTTTCGTATAAAAAAAAATTCCAACTCCTGAAACTGGAGTTACTTAAGAAGATGAATTCAAAGCCATGTCGACAAACATTTTCATGGTTCCTTATCAAACGATACCGTAAGTTACAGGATGTTGTGAAGTTATTTCGGCAGAAATAACAAGTTGCTACATTTGGAATTTCATTTTTCTATTTTAAAAAACAGCCACACATCCGGCCAATTCATTATTGATAATTTATTATAAATAAATTAGGAATTAGTACTAAAAAAGCGTACCCTCGTACTTATTAGACATTGAGAAGGCAAAGCTGAGAATATATAGAAATTGAAAAAGAAATATGGTAGAAAAGTGAAAGGAAATTCATGGAATCTTTTTTTTTTTTTGGAACTGTACGGGTAAATTGTTGAAAGAATTTATTTATTGTTTAATTGATAAGTTCCAACTTTCAAATGAAATTCTCATTATCACAGTTGGATACGAGTATTCTGTTATATTTATGAAGCTTTAATAAGCAAAAACCTTTTCTTAGCTTTTGTTTATTTCACATCTAGGTGCCGTATACCGCAACATTAGGCTGGAGGCACCATTCTTTAACAATTCACAATTGTTTAAAGATTCTAATGTCTTTTAAATATTGAATTATTTGATTATGGTATTTGGGATCCTTTCCATTTTACTCCGCTAAGTCTTGGCTATTGATTCCGTTATTTTTTCATGCTTGCTTCTGCAGTTCGCAATCAAGTGGTGTGGATAAACTATTTCGGTTATATAAGCAGAGTCGTGAGTTAATGAATCACGACGTTAAAAAATATGGTATTAGATTGTAAGTTTAACAGCCTTCTTTCTTCAATTAAACGTTTTCCAAGACCAAAAGATTAGACTTTTGGGTAAATCTGTGATGTCAGCAATGCCAACGATAGTCCAACCCCATCATCTTATTGCCAATCATATGACATTTAATGGTCATAAAAGCGATATCGAGAACCGGTATTCGGTGTCACTTCCATAAACTGCAACTTTCTCTTGAAATAGGAAACGAAATTAACTGACAAATCAAACTATGAGTGTTATATACTGCTATTGTTACAATTAATTGCTATGAAAACCCCACGGGGTAATTCATACCTCTGGGAAGCCTACACAATTATTACTAGTATTTAAACGTATGATTTTTTAGCCGTGTTTTTTTTTTTTTTTTAAATATAATTCCGTCATTGTCATCCCTTCTTTCTTTTAGTAGAACGATAGATCCTAGAGCTGAATTAAGTAGATGTTATCGAGTAAACTTTGAGTGTATTCAGCTGTAATATTCAGTCTTGGGGAACGCCAAATTTCATAGAAAAACTTCTCAGGCCCGTATCTCCGGCCATTCAATGTCCAATCTAACATAATACTTCTCTGTTGTTAGTAATTATAAATCCGACTTTTCCGATGTTGTATATTTGACTACGAGGATGAACTGTAAATTTTAAATGGATTTTAGATGACACTTCGCTGAAATATTATAAAATGATTAGCGTGACATTTCAATGTTTTCCTGGCTCGAATCATTTATCAAGGTCGGAACTAACGTGAAAAATCATTACTATACGAAGTACGGCACTATCATAACTGCTTTTTTTTTAGTGGTAAGAAAAATATTTGGTTTAAAAACCATTTTGCAGGTCATATTTGGATTTTTGCAGGTAAATTGGATTTTTGCATCATCTAGCCCTTTTGAAATTTTAATTGATTTTTTCAGTCATACAACCCTCAAACAACTCTATGAAAACAATGTTTGAAGGTTGGGTGACGGAAAAAAAAAAATGCAAAAGAGTCATGTGATGTGTAGTAGCGCATAACTAATAATAATAAACCAAAATATACGGAAACTCCCCTAATAACAGATCATACAGTTTTAAATAATCGACCAAACGTCTTTATGATAGATAAAAATAGGAAATTGGTGCAGATTATAGAGATTTGTGTGCCATTGGTTGAAAATTTGTAAAACACAGCCGCTGAAAAGAGAAGAAAATATCTAGAATTGGCTGAAGAATTGAAGCAACTTTATGAATTGGAAAGCTTTGGTATTTTTCCGATTATCGTTTCTTGCAATGGTTTGATACCGGAGAGCGCGCTAGATTCTATCCAGCGACTGGAGCTACTCACGATAATACTAACAGGGATTCAGCGAGCTGAAATATTTATAATACCGCAGGAAACATTTAAAATATAAAGGTGCGTACACACTAACGCGCAACATGTTCTCTAGATTTATACTGGGCTTTGGAGCAGCGCGGAGCTTAACGATCCTTCTCTTGTAGGTTTTTTCAACGAACACTTTGACTGTTAGCTGTTTAGATTTGAAATAATAAAAATAATATTTTTTCCATAACGTTCAATTCTATGGCGGCTGATGAAGGAATTAAGTGACTAAGATCAAGAATTCCGTTTTGAATTTTTTGGAGAGGAAAAAAATATTATCTGTTTCATTTCAACATCAGTGTCCCATGTTCCATCGATCGAATCCAGAGTCCAAAATATTTATGAAACTCTGATTAATTTAAATTTATCAATTAAAAGGTTATTTCCTCTCCTCCCCCTTCTTGATAATGAATGGAACGAAATACCGTAGCCAACCATTCATGAATATTAAATGTTCAAATGCTGTTGTCCGTTGTATTGACAGTTAAATTGCTTCCATGCTATCCCATGTTACAGAACAAGACATTAGCTCAGGAAAAGTGTTGAAAGTAACCTACCTACCTATACCAGTAAATAATTTTATACCAGATCAATTCTACCTTTCCTTTCACACAAGATGTAATCATCTTAAGAGCTGGGAAATTTAATCCAATATTTATTAGATTAAAAAAAATACTGAGAAATTGCAAAAGCAGGATTACGGTCTAATCGGAACAGAAAAACACATAAAAAGAAATGAAGCAACGTGAGAAAGATTAATAATAATGAAAAATATGTTTTTCGCTTAGCCTCAAGGTCATCAAATAAACATATAGAAAAAAATGAGAATCTTGTAGTTAATCAACAACGCTATAAACCAATCACGGAGAATAATAAATTAAACATTTAAATTCAAATTATCCGTTCAATAATCGTAAAAAAAAATCAAATATTTCTATTTAAAAAAAAATGCTTAAAGTGAATCAAATAATAAATATTATTAATAAATAAAACTAAATAATAACATACAACCAACCATCGACAAATAAAAAAATGTATAAATAAATAAATCTAATAAATAAATAATAATAAATAAATCTTTTCGACACGATTTATTTGTTGTATTTTTATATTATGATATATTAAAAAAGGAATGAATGTAGTAACTCACTGGACTCCTTATAGTTTTGCTTTGAATCGAGCTGTGGTAGATAATTTATCTATAACCCTCTAATGGTAAGGTAAGGGTCGGATACGACCCATGACGTGTCATTTCCGCGTGAGGTGGCGTCATGACTTCAGGGGTTCTTGGTCTCACTCTTTCTCTATCGGTGTATAAGCTCACAGCACCTAGGTAAGTGAAATACCCCCTCCACACTTCCCCGACTTTTTTTTGTCTAGCGGCTGGGTCGGATATGACCCACCTTACTGTTAACGCTACAAATTTAATGTACTTTTTTTACCAGATCGTTCTGAAATGGCAGATAAAAAAATTTTCACCACTCCCGAAGAAGTTCTTGCAGAATTACGGCGACAGCAAGAGAAAGATTCAGATTCTGAAAATGAAGTATCTGATGCAGAAATTTCAGAGGCAGATGACGAAATTTTGCCAAACGACGAAGATTTCGATGCCGAACAAGATCTCAGCTCATTGTTGGATACGGATGAGGAAAGAGAGTTTGAACTAGAAAGAGATGAGGACACAATTTGGACAAAGACTCCGGTTCGTTCAAAATATGCCAAAAGACCAGCTTATGACATTGTCACACATCTCACCTGGGCCGAAAGGACTCACAGATGAATTACAGTTATTTTTATTTTTCAGATCAAATTATCGACGAAATTGTACAGTGTAAAAATCAACAAACCCAAAATAATCAGAATCAGAGCAGTGGTTTATATCAACTACTGACGCATTGGAGTTAAAAGCACTTATGGGATTGTTGTTCATAGCAGGAGTTTTGAGAAACTGCGACCTAAACCCCGAAGACTTTTTTTCTCCCGTCTTTGGGCCACCTATTTTTCGGGTAACAATGATCAAAAAGAGATTTGATTTCGTTTTAGCAAATTTGAGATTCGATGACAAGGACACCAGGTAAACACGGAAGTCTGAGTATATGCTCGTAGTTTTACTTATGTGTTCATTTGATTTTTCTTCATTTATTTTATTTGACCAATGTGATAATTTCTAAGTAAAATTAAAAATTCATTTTGGTGCCATTTATTAACATTTTAGCCATTTTAGCTCTCCAAACAATTTTAGCTTCGGGTCGCATCCGACCCGGTCTTACCGAGTAAGTACTAAGACTTCACCTGACCATTAGAGGGTTAATATTACACCTGGCTCGACACTCAAATGTCGGGGCTAGCCACTATTAGGGGAGAGGATTAACTGATAAAAAAAAAAATTAACACTTTTTTTACCAAATTTTATATTTACCTAAACAATGTACTTTAATTTTATGAAATACTTACAGATCCTGTTAGGATTGATTATTTCGTAAAAATCCAACACTTTAAGTAATTAAATATTTGTAAGTAATTTTTTTTTTATTTAGTTTATTCCTTCTTATAACTTATAGTTGTGAGGTACTGAAGCTCAGTGCTTCTAATTATAATGTAAAAAAGGTCATATAAAAAAAAGGGAAAAATAACATCTACAGTTAAAATTTCTAGAATTAAAAAACACGTAGCTTATCAATGCTATATATCTTAAGAAATTAAATACTAATACTGTTGAATAAATCTATAGGCTTAACCATAAAAATATTAATGACTCAGAAAATCCCAGCCAATCCGCTTTGATCTGTTTTCCTGTTATTTATTAACAAGAAATATAGTTAGAATAAGATTACTAAAAATCGTTTTAATAGGTACCTATAATTTTTGAATATCATACTACAACAGAAATATAAAATTACAACAATAATAAATAATTATTAATGATATTCAAAATTTATTAATCAAATCACTCAATCCGATTTGAGACATGAATCATTTGTACAATTAAGTTTTATTTTTTAATATAATATATATGTTTTTCTAAAAACTTTATTTTATTGTTATTATTTTTTTAACAACTTATTTTTTTTATGACTTCTTTTTAGTAACTTTTTATTGAAATTATTAAAATTTGTCACCTACAGGCAATCGAAAATAGAGTTACAAACTAATTGTAATTATTGCATTATATATATATATATATATATATATATATATATATATATATATATATATATATATATATATATATATATATATATATACATATATATGCAGAAAAAAATTTAAATTAAATAAAAATGTGTAGAAAATAAAATGAAATAAAAAACTGTTCGTCTCAATTGCCAAATATTTACATTTACACATAGCTTCAGGACTTCTTCATTAATCATAACATCTCCGTACTCACACACTTCAGCCCTAGCTAAATGTTAAGAAAGCTATTGACAACGGATAGTGATAAAAAGTTAATAATAAAAAGATGCTGTATAAACATGAAATTTTAATTATTCTGTATAAAGCTTAATAAAGCTTTCTATTCGATTCTTGGGGGAGCGAGGTAGCTCAGTGGGTTAGGCACTGCGCTACTAATCTCAAGGTCCTGGGTTCGAGACCGGCTGAGGCAGATAATTATTTATTCTATATTCAGTCGCGGATCGACCCTGTGGGATCGGGGGACCCTCCTGGGGCTCATTCAGCCTCTATAAAGTGGGTACCCTTAATTGGGGGAAAAACCTGGCGGTTGAGCGTGATCTCGGCCAAATCACCTCCTTGCACAACCGTTGGCTTTGAAACAGTACGGTCCTTACCCAAGTACTGAGCCCAAGACCCTTCACGGGTTGTAGTGGTACAGGTTTTTTTTTTTTTTTATTCGATTCTAAGGTAAATAAGGTGACTGCAAAGAAATCGGTTTTTATCCATCAAACGTTTTAATAGGACGAAATTTTTAGTTTTGTTCTCATATGAAGATATAGACGAGCCATAAGTCTATAAGCCTCAATGGTAGGTCAAATGAAAACTAAAGATACTTTCATTATATATACTGTAAAAAATCATTAAATTTTAAAGGCAACCCCATCATCACTCAACTGGTACCTTTCCTGTTTCATGTAGGAAGATAGTATTATCTTCAGAGGATTATCAGCATATGAGGCAATTAAGTTTAGAAAATAGTGAATTCATGAGTGGTAGGAGTTAATAATGGAGATATATCTATTTCGATTGATAAGAAATCAAGATCTGTGCTGACAATTTTATGTTAAAGATTTGTATATTTTTTTCCGCACACACTGCAGAATCTTCCAAATGGGCGTATGTTTCATCAATGAGTTCCTACTGAGAAAAAACACGAATTTCAATTTTTTTTTTTTTTTACAAGGATTTTTTTATTTAAATTATCAACGTAAAACACAAAAAATTTATTACTACTAAAAGGAATAAAGAAAACAAAAATAGAATAAATAATTTAACAAACGGACGTCGATCACTGAAAAAAAAATCAAGTAAAATATAAATAAAAGCATAAACTTTAAATAAAAAAGAATAAAGGGGAGAATATTTAAAGACTTGAGGAGAAGCCTGACGAGTATGAGTAGCTGAGTTAACTGAACCACTTAGTGATCTTCTATCAACTATTGCATCTGTAGTGAGTGATAAAGATATGTCTTTTTAGTGTACGATGATCTCTACTCCACGGTTATCATTTTTTAAGAGAGTTGGGGAGTATTAGATACATGCAAAGCAATGCCACATGGATAAGTGAAAAAATAATAAGAATTGAAGTAGAAAATCGAAGTGAGGCTAGATAACATACACCACGAAGACTCGGCATGATAATTAAAAATAATAAAGGAATAGATTTCAACTACGAATGTCGGAGAAGATAGATTAAAGAACAATGTAAATTTTATTTACAGTTATTTTTTATCGAATATTTTGTTATATAGCTATCATCAATACCAAAGTGTTTAATTTGGAACAATGGCACGAAATCTTTTCACAATTTATACCGACTATCCCATATTACGATACTCGTTAATTAATTTCACAGTTACTATAGTGAGAAAGATTGTCACCTTCAATAATAATAAAAAAAATCTCTCCTTAGACTCAGGAGGAGGAAAAAATAAGTAAAAAATTAAATTGTATAGGCATTAAGAGGAGCGATGGGATCCTTTATGAAGGTGTTTTTGTTGGCGTTGTTGTTGTCGTCCGATCTCTTCTCCTGACAGTGATTAATCCAACCACGTCAGCACAACCATATCAGTCCCTGCCGTGATGGACTACCCTGGGGTAGGTCGGGTCGGCCAACTGCACAACAATACCCAGGCAATATTCTATGTAGCGCTAGTCTATGCCCATCACCAGCTTCTTTGTGAGTAGCAATACAGCATACAATAAAATACTTTCGACCATAAACTTACAAATAGGCAAGGTTATAGGTGAGTAATGATTGTTATTTCTAAGATACAAAATTACTTAGTTCGTGCCTACTTTTCAGAACAAGGTATTCGAAAATATGTACAATATTTGGACCCGAAGAAGACTGATTCTAATAAGAAATTTAGGGGACTAAATAAAGTGGGATTGCGACACACCGTGTTAAAGTAATTGAAGTAATATCATCAAGTTGAAATGTGCGAGTGAAGTTGTGGGTCTTATCAACAAACGAATTCCTAAAAAAGTTAATCATAGCTGAACCGAGAGGAAAACATCCGAGGGTGCATCGAGGGGGGTTGTGTTAAGGCTGATCTTGCGAAATTGTATTTTGATGGGGTGCATTGCAGGAGGATGTAAGCAGCGATTGGTGGTATCGGCATGGAACCTACAGGTTCGTTAAGTTTTTCATTTATTCATCATGAACAGTTTAGGGATGTTTTCTAAAAGCATCAATCTTAAGACCACTTAAAGAAGAGGGAGGAGTCGAACTCAAGAAAAATTGAACAAGAGGATTTGGGACTATTATGATTAAAAATAAGGAGAGTATAAAGTCAAGTATATTAGGTATACTTATAACGAGAATATAAGGTATAAGCAATGGTGGAAAGTGAAGTTTGGAACGCCACATAGGGGATTAGTATATGTTTAACTGTCTTGTAGTGATGTCTCTCACTACTTAGTCTATTTCAGTCGGTGGAAGTGGGATGTGATATTTGTACTTCTGGTTTCTAAATCAGCTGATGTTTTTGGTTTTGCTAATGCCTGATTGGTGAAAAGTTAACTGCAACTTCAAAGACGCAACTTGGAATTTTTTTTTTCGGAACCTCTGAATGACAACCTAGTAATACGGGGCGATGTTATATTTTACAGTATTATGGATTGGAAGGACAGCATTTGTCTGAAGCCCGAATATCCCTCTGCCCATAGAAAATAGAAGCTTGTTGAATGACGTTAGAGCTTGTTGAATCTTTTGTAGATATCTTGTGTTTTAAGTCAAGTGTTAGGATTCCATGTGAATCTATTGTTGGAGGTGAAACTGAGATAACACTATAGCACTCAAAATTATATTTCATTGAATCAGAAAGGTACAATGGAAGATATTTCTTGAAAACAGATCGATGATGATGGTGATTCTGGCCATTGTCATTTTTAACACAACCAATGCGTGGCTAATAAATCTGGGAATACATTTAAAACAACGTAGTTGAAGAGTGAAAGGAAAAAAAGAATGGTGGCGATCAATTTTGCTAGCGTTCCAAGAGACTTGTCGAAGACAAAAAAAAAAACCGTCGTGTTGGAACGATGGCGTTCAAAACTGATCTTGTAGGGCTGAATCATTCTGACGCGTCGGTTTTTTCTCCGCTATTTCGTAAATTATAGATTCAATTTTGATGAACTTTTATCAAAATTGAATCAAAGATATTCTCAACAGACCAAATCCATAAAGTATCAATTAATATGTTTAAGATACAAGATTATTATTTTTTTTGGTAGGGGTGTAAATTGAAATGAGTAGTAATTACATTTTGATTGGTCTATATAAATTAAAAATAAATTATTAAAAATAAGATCAATCAAATGAATTAATTAAATCAATTAAACGGGATAGATGAAAGGTTGGGTTGGATGAAAAAACCGTTCGGGCAGGGCCACCTTAAGAATAGTTCACGTTCTACAACTGTTTGGAATAAACTCTCTTTCGTAAAGAAGTCGGTAAAATATTTTGGTATTTAGACAAAAATAGATTACACTATACCAAATATTGAGTTCTACAAGAAGAGAAGGAATAATGTTTTCATTCAAGTGCAATAGCAACATTACCTCCAGTAAAAAACGAAAAACGTCATACCATAAAAACTTTTTTTTTTTTTTTTCTCGAGAGTGTCTGGGCTATAAAATTAAACCCAAATGCTATCTTAAATAACCACAATTAATTAAGTTAAACATAAATTAATAGTAAATCGAGGTAACATGTTCTAGCACTATGCATGTACTACATAAGTAATGCACTATATAAATCAAGTAAAATTAAATTTAAAAAAAAAATACGGCGCTATTTTTTGCTCAGGAGAAATTTCAATACAAGAAATTTCCTGTGATTTAATAAAGCAAAAATGTCATATTTTAGCAACGATAAGCTAAAGTAATAACAAGTAAACAATTGTATCTACAAAAAATTCTGTCTAAATACTAAAAAAAAAATCATTAAACGAAAGAAACCAAACGGAGGTAATGAAAGTCTAATTGAAAATGGATCAGTAGACCTTTTAGTTTAATACCATGTTTGTTATATAAAATGTCTTGTTTTGAACATAATTCCTTTAATTTTATTACAAACTGATAACAAGGAGGGCAAACGAATGGCGCTAAACAAACAGAACGCCAGCCATAAAGTGCCTTTACAGTGGAACCCGGCACATAAAGAAGCTTCTGATTGTTTTCAATCTATTCCCAAAATCCATCCCCTCTACTTGTAAAAAAAAAAAAGACACTAAAATGCCCCCCACTAAATCCGGAGGTTCTTTAAACAACTTCTTTCTATAACCGTTAAAGCATCTTGTATTGCCTTGTATAATAAAAATTATTCTCTTTATTTGTTGACGGGACCAGTTATTGACATCTATCTCATGAATTTGAATTTAAAAAAAAAAATTGTATCTACTTTTTTTTTTATACGTACACCAATAATAATAAATTTATTATTGATATTTCTATTTCTACTTCTGAGTTCTATACACAACTTTATTCTGAAACCGCAACATCTAGTATTGTCCTGAATAAAAAAATATTATTCTTTTTATTTGTAAACTGAACCAGTTATTGAAGTCTATCTCTTGAACATGAATAAATAAAGAAAATCTATTGCTTTTGATACGAACACCGAATATTCATAAATTTTACTGACTTTTTTCTATTTTCTTTTTAGCACATCAGTGCTCAGAAATACGAAAGGGATTTTTATGTAAGAGCCCTAACAAATTATTAATTACAAAATATCTGATACAAATTCATGAAGTTACAATTATTAGTAATTTTTATATTCATATTTTATTAGTAATTCACAGTGGCGGAATTAGGCACAGGGAGACTAGGCAATTGCATAGAACGACAATGTTTGGAGAGCGGAAACATTTGAGCAAAATTATATTTTTAGATTCAAACGAATTTGTGAGTGTAGAAAAAAATCAGCTAAATATAAAAATTATCTCCACTAAGTTTTTAACTATATATCTATCTAAAAGATAAGAGATAAGAGCGACTGAAGAGAGCGGCATTAGCTGGCATGCCTGTGGGCAGCAATCCGCCCCTTCTGGTCCTACGAATTAAAAAATAAATCAAAGTAACCAAATTCTATTAATTAATCAATATATCATCACTTTTGAAATAAAATAACGTACCTCAATTTCTAACGAATTGAAATAAGTATACCATTTGATTCAAGATATCCCGCTGAATCTCTCATACAACACTAGTTCAATGAAATTCCGATGGAAGCTAACTAATAAAAATAACTTTTGTATTCCTTCTAAAAGAAAACTTAAGACAAATACAGGTTGTATTAATCTTCTGGAAAGTTGACCAAATTGAGATACGTCATATTGCTTATAAAGTGGGGATCTGCGTGTGAGATGTATACAAATTCTTTCTATATACATTTTCCCTGCTCATTCTTCACAAAATCATAAGAGTCTGAAATTAAAATATTATTTGGAAATAGTAGTTCATGAAAAGAAAAAGGTGATCAAATTGGGTATTCAGGAAATTTATTTTTTAAGCTTTTATCAATAATCAATCACGGACTGGATGCTGATTAATGATATGCTATTGGTTATGTATTTATTTTTATTATTTTAATTTATCACTCTAAATTGCTTATCTATTGTTTCAAATATTTTACGATTATAAGGATGTGACATCCAGAATTATGAATTTAGATAATAAAAACTTCATTTTTGTTATAATTTATAACAATTTATTTTAGATCATACTTTTACTACCTCAAAAATTGAATATTTCAATTAACACAACCCAATACTTTACCATGGGATAAAGATCCCATTAATCATGGGATATTTATACATAACTATTCTCATTTTCAACTTCAAATATTAATAAGTAAAATGCGGCAATTAATCATATCTAAGAACTGGATTACTTAAGCGAATTTGAAATTACAAACAGGGAGTACAAAAAAAAAGATGCCTGCGTTTGGAAGCGTTAAAGGTCAAATTCCGACATAGTGGTCAGATGGAAACCATATATTTCAGTTTGCTTTCGAACTAGTATTGCTTTACGCGTGAGCCTACTGATCCATGAAATATTGAGAAACCTAAAAAGGTTGTGAATATTATACACCACTCTCTTAGTTAACATACAATGGCAGTTGGAAACTTCAAGGGAAAAGCTTGTATCAGGAATTAAATTAATCGAGAATTTCTAAAAATTCACTAAGAACATATTTTAAGGTTAGCTCAAAAAGTTGATTCAATAATCAACACGAATGCCGGCAACTTGATTATATAATTCAGTAATTAATGTTGCCAATAAACTTCTTCAATAAATAATACTGAGTACAAAAGTATTTGTCAGCTCCCATGCTTGATCTACTATGCCGTGAGCATCAGTGTATCTGACAGCCTTCTTGTTATGTTAAATTTGTCAAAGAATTTACCTTAAAAAATCTTCAACATCCTTTAGTAACACAAAAAATTAACATGATATTATTTAAGTGATCATAAATTGGATTAGAATGGATTTTTTTTTTTAAAGCTGAAAAATAATAAAATCAGCCACACTCAAGTGCATATTAAGATATTAGAGCTGTAAGTATCAATTCACAGCATATATATAAAGAGTAAATACTATAATATAAAAAGAAAAAATAATGATTGAAATAATATATATACATCACAAGTAAAAATAAATAAAAGTAAGAAACCAAGCAATAAAAATTAGTAATGCGCATTTTTCCACAATACCTATCATTTCAAACAAACAACAAACAAAAATTTTTTTTTCGGTTTTTGATATTGTGAGCCTTAATTCTGCCAATAGATTGAGTTAATGGAATGAGATGATAATATTTATTCCAAAATATATTACCTAAAATACTTTTAAAAAACTGTTGACTTTTATTGGAAGAGTGGAGATATAGTAAAATAGGGAATAAGAAAAGTAAAAGAAGGAGATATTTTAAAAGAAGGAACGGCAAAATTAAGCTTACCCCCTGGCAAAAATCCTAGTTCTGGCCTTGTGTATAGCATCATGTATATAATAATTTTGTCACCAATATATGATATATACAAACATATAAATGTTATGTAACAAGACGAACATGCACTCACAGTCATATCATTAGCATCAGAATTATTCTTTAATCATAATCAATACACCACGAAGCCAAAATTTAAAATTCTATGAACACATTTTAGTACTTCATGTACTATTTTGGCTGATTTTTAGCGCATATTTATTATAGAATAGCTTCCTGATTACCGAAGAAAAAAAAAAAAATTGTCCTAACCGATCAGTGCACCATTAGATAAAACTAACGATTGTAATGATAATAATAAACTGTTTTGTTTTTTTTAAAGTCGATACAACTGATTCTAAAAATAACAACATGTATTTGTAGCGACAAAAATATTCATAATATCTTTAATTAGCATATTACAAAATCTCTTTTTACTTCCTTATACGCAGTAAAGGAAGTATTGTAATCGCGAAAATTTTCGGTTTTCACATTTCAACGGAAGTACCCATTAGGACCATCCCTGAATCCTTTTTGATTACTTCCCTCGTGACGTCTGCACGCATAACTCCAAAAAGATCTTGTCAGTTACATCTGAACAGTTTAAATACCACAATCTTGCCCTGTGATCCTATGATTTTCTCATCAAAAATACTGGTAATAAATTATTTCAAATAATAATGTTTATGGTGTTTTGTTGAAATCCAGACATAACTATTTACTTACATGAGGCACAGGTTTTATAGAGAAACTTGAAACACTGCCAAATTCTGCAAAGGAGAAAAAAATGTATTAGTAAAAAACATATACAAGGGCTCATCCAATCTTTTTGGAAATTGGTCTGTTCTTCTTAAAAAAAATAATTTAACCACATCAACTTCCTAAGGTGAGGAAAGTTTGAAAATGTAATATTTTTATGAATCTTGTATCTAAAAAACTAAGCTGTAAAAAATGTTTACTGTTCATAAGCTATATCCTTTTTGAAAGTTTCCAGTACATTCCTCACCGAAATATTCGAAAAATAAAAAAGAAATTTTTCACTAACTATTATTTGCGAAATTCGATTAATCAATTATTTCTCGTGGACTCTGTTCGAATCATTTCTTTGGGTTGGAACTTACGTAGATAAATATTAATTTTTTATTAAAATATCGATATATATTTTATATCTATTTTATATTTCTTAATACTATATTTTTTAATAAAATATCGATTAATTTTTTTTTTATGGTCGATTTTTTTATAAGAGAAAACTAATGGTTTTACAATTTTTTTTAAGGTTTTGTCATAAAATATTTAAATAAATATTGTTTTTTCACAATTGTAGAACTGAATACGGCAAATATTATCAAGGAAATAATAATACTAAAATCCAGGGGCGTAACTAGGTTGGGGTCCCCAAGACCGTATGTAAAAAATGAAGTCAGTAACATTTCATCCGAATTCGTAATCGTGATTTTGTTTGTATCTCTTTCGTTTTCGTACTGTATCTTCATATAGTAAAACCAAAAGGACAGCGCTTTTTTTCAAAATTGAAAAAATAAAAAGTCATATGGGATCAACGATGAGTCAGGATCAAACAGCAGGTGTGGTATTGCGTTCAACTGAAAATGAACGAGCTAAAGAAATTCACTTTTCTATGCACATTGATATTTTCACAGGAAAAAGTCATTTAGCAGCGTAATCTCGATACTTTAGAACACAAATGTGCTATGTCCCTTCCTTACGACTTTTGGAAAACCCAAAGAAAAGTTTTGATAAGCATTGCTCCAGTATAGATGCTCAATATCATTTGGTATTTACTAATTTTTTGGTCCGTAATTAGTAAATAGCAAAAGTCATATGTACATATCAAAACTTTAGTTACAATACAGTTATCCAAAAGTAATGAGGAACAGATATAGCACACCTCTCCTCTAAGCTATCGATATAGTCTGCATGCTTTTGCAATGTCAGAAGGATAATAGTTACACTACCCTGCAAGTTCGTATAATCAATTAATCATAAGCAACACATGTTTACATTGTTTCTACAAATCTATGGAAACAAAGGAGTTATATAAAATAACTATTTCGGCTTCATCCATTATCCTAGTAATTTCCATGAACTTATTATGTATAAAATTATGCTTCTGATATTTTTCCATTTCGAATTTAATATTTTAACTGTATTATTAGTTAGTTGCGAGTATATCCTCTTTTATCAACCCTATGTATAGTCAAAAATGTAAAATATAGAACAGAATTGTTTTTATAAATATGCAAGGAAAAAAGCTCAAAATGAGAAATAAATAATTGTAAGGACATAAATGGAAAATTCCAAACAAGAAGCCAAGAGTCTCAAAAATAATAGAAAAAAAAATCATCTGTCGATATTTCGTCAATTCAGACATCACCAGGACAGTAGAAGAGAAAGAAAAAAAAAACCCAAAAAAACCTATATAAAGAAGAAAATACAGCACAGCTCACATCCACTGTCAGAAAAATCACTAACCAGAGACAGCACCCCACACCAAGACACCCAATTACATACTAAGGGAAAGAGAGGTTACATGACAACAGCTGGAAAAAGAAAATTACAAAACAGCTGATCATAAAAAAAAAAAGGAAATACTCATACTAAAAACTCCAAAATGTATAAAAGATCATAAAAATAAATCAAATAATTAACTAAGAAAAAATAGAATACCTTATCGTTTTTTTGGGAACAAATTTGTGAAGCGTGGGAAAAGAGGCTCCAGAAAAATATGTTTCCATATTTCTTAAGGGGACACGATTTGCGTCTTTGCGTCGGCCCCCCAAAATTAGGATTAGAACATTGAAAGTATAATATCAGTATTCCATATTTTGTGATATCGCGAAACCACATACCGATATCCACCGATAATCGCTAGAAAAATATCGATATATCGAAAGGAAATGGACGAAAAAGCAAAGACCAGTGCATCAAATAAGTATAATGTTAAACTGTGAAGAAGGTTATGAAATAATATAATAATTATTTATAAAGCAACACTTTTATTAGCCATCAATCATTATAGAAAACAAGATAGAATAGAATTATATTTTGGCAAAAAAAAATCTTATAACACATTTTTATCTGGAAGACTTTTAGCCCTATTTCGTATATTACATTCTTCAACAAGCTTTTCAATAATAAAACCTTCAATTTAATTCATTCATTTGTAAGTAATTCATTTGATATATATCTCAATACAATCACCATTTATATTGTTATCTATTTGTCTTAATATCTATTTGACATAGGATTAATTAACATTATTTATATATAAATTTTATCTATTAATTATTATTTGGTAATTATATATTGCTTTTTCTTGTATTTACTGGCAAAACTCAAGAATCGTGACCCCAACATGGCGGACGTCTAGCTTTTAAAGACCTGACTGTACTTCGAGCTGCGTATGCCCACAACAAATACAATCAAACCAGAGGATCCTTATCAGTTGAAGTCGGGGCCTTAACTGTAATTTAAATTATTACTGATTTAATTAGATTACAGCTGTCGACTTCCACTCGCAAAAGAGATAAATAGTCTGTAGAGTTAATTACAATTGCAGATGTATTATATATCATATTATATATGCATGTGTATTATATATATTTCGCCATTTTAGAACAATTCGTCGGCACATCAATTTCTTCTTCATCTGCTTTTCAAACGGAGTAAACATTTCTTCTTCAGTTAGAAACCTAGCTCCCACTAAACCTTCGTCAAAATAGGCGAAATCTAGAAAAGTTATGGTAGTTTCTTCATTTTTAGGAAGGTGATTCCAATCCTTGATGCTGTCAAAGAGTAGCATCACTACTTTCTTGTGTAAAATTTTGCAGCTTAGAGCTTGTGTTGGGAGGCAAAAACAGGACATCAACATCGCTGAGTGAAGGGGTACTGTTGTGGCCGTACAATTATCAATAAACATTCGTTGAATATTTCGCTTGTGGCCCATGCTTATGTTTGTGTACGATAGGCTATCGGTGACGTTTTTTTTTTTAAATACCTTGGTTTCGCGGGCTTGCCAGTCATGAGCGAACTTAATTATTTTGATCAATACATGTTGGCGACTAACAATATGTTTACAGGCTTTTTACAATTTTTTTTTTAAAGAGAGATGAATAGAAAAAAAAGGGTAAACCGACCGAAATTCATATCGGTTTTCAAAATCGATACATCGTTTTTGAATATATAGCGTTTCGATATTCTAACCCTGCCCAAAATGCCTAGTTACGCATTTGCTAAAATCAGAAGACTCTTCTAAACTTTCATGTAACGTTTTTTTAAATCTAATTTCCAAGGGATTGCTATTGTTTAAATATAGTTGTCAAGAAGGAAAATATATTAAATGAAGAAATACTGAATTAAAGTTTAAGGAAAAACTTACTAATATTAAATAATGTATTCAAGAAAATATTGAGTTTCAGTGTCATGAAGAACTACAACGTTGATCAAATACATTAATTAATTAGTTCTGTTTAATTTATAGGTCCTCGATTCTGTATTTATAATTCCAGTTTAATCTCGTTACGGGAAAAACTGACCTCATTTCCTCTCAGACTAGATTATTTGATTTTCTTTATTTCGTCTGGCTCGTAACCTTTTTTCCTTAATCAGGGGGTAATTTTCCAGAGTTTGGTTACAACCCAGACGATTTTCCTAGTAGTGAAAGTTCGACTGTCACCTAGGAAGCGGTGCCTATTATTTTCAATTCTAGAATTTTTCATCTGTCTTATATTGGAGCCACATGCTTCTAAAGAATCTTTTATTGCTATTAACTATTATTAAAAAAAATTATAAATAATAACCGCGAAATTGAGTCAAAATAAATTTTAATGTTATATTGTTATTAAAAATCAATTATACGTATTTACGCCATTAGATATCATCATATGGTATTTGTTTATACACACTTGTGGCAATGTCTGTGGTAAGGTTAAATTAATCAAAGGCAGTTCCGTATATACTTTTTTATGTTCTGCAATGTAGTAAATTTTAGTTTCCCAACTATATAATTTCTATGTTTTACCAAGAGGCTATCTGGATGAGACACGATAACCCGCCCAGAGAGTACTCCGAAGAACTTTCACGTGGCTATCTTAGCAAGCCTAGGACACGTCTGACGCTGGTACTTTTCCATTGGGAGGCTGAGGTGAAACTTCTTCATGTCGACGCCCACACAGGCTCTTCCTCCTGCGGGACAAAAACCTAGGACTCGGGGACCCCTTTCTTCAAGGCTGACAATATTACACAGTTCGGATTGACAATGGCAATAGTTCTGGGCAAAAAGAATCCTCCACTGTCCAGAGTCGAAACATTTCGTTAAATAAATATTACGGTACCTGTTAGCAGGATGGATGTCTATCCTGGAAGACGAAATTACATTCGTGTCGTTCACCAAGGATATGATTCATAAAAATCAATATGAGTCAAATTGAAGAATAGTTCCCAATCACTATGCATAGTAGGTAATAATAATCAAATACCAAACAAATGGCCAATTTTATTGACATAATTGAAATAGAAACTTGTTAAAAAAAATTAAATAAATTTACTTTCACTGATCTATTTCTAAAGATAACCTAGAGAAGTCATAAAACACTAGAAAAAAAAAATTGATTATATAAACTTGACTTATTAAAGTTTTATTTATTTTCAATCAGTACTTTAATTTAACATAGCGCGAAACTTCAAATTATTTTACTCAAAACTTTTTTTTAGTACTATTGTACTCAAAAGTAACACTATTTTGATCATTCTCAACATTCTTCGATTGATATTTACTAATACAAAAAAAGATACAGTATGTAGGAAACCCGTTACAAACATTTCCAGTTTTAGTGCCCTTTATATTTATCTAACTTCTATCTTTTTTCATCTGTTTCATTATTTATCTTTGAATTCAATTTTATTATTCTTATTTCTAAATCTATATTATCATAATCACACAATTTATAAAGCTTTATTTTAATAAAACTATTTATTTCCCTGATCCAAAGAAATAAGAATTAACTCTCTAATTTACCTTGAAAATAAAATAATAAAAAGAACACATTAAAACTAATTATGGAATGAATAGAGGTATTAAAAAAAATAGTTGCACGATTCCGAGAAAAAAGAGAGAATAACATTTTTAAAATAAAAAAAATTAGAATACAAAAAACAGTAAGAAATAGTAATGTAACAATGACGTTTAAGACAGGTTTATTTTGTTTTTGTAAATACATTTATGTTAAATTTACTTTTCTTTCAAGAAAACGTAACGTTTATTAACATCAATTCTTTAATTTTTTTTTACAAAAGCTTCCATTATGCTGACATCACAAAAAAAAGATATTTTATTTTGATTTAATAAGCTGGTAAATAACACGCAACTAGTTAAATAAAAAATATCTTTTCTTATCGTAAGACTTTTACAGATCCTTTGTTTTTGTCGAGTGTAAGTTATTTTTTTTTTGTTCCTTGCATTTATATAATTCGTTAGATTATTCATATCATATTATTAAAGTTCTTTTAATGAGAGAACAGCTATGGTCAATTGCAGTAGAGTTGTGTGAAATATATTATTGTTTATGACAAACAAATGGACAGATTAATAAAATGTTTATGTCGAAAGAGGTTTTTTTTTTTTGTTTGTTTCTTTGACAAAAACTGTACGAGATTGCCGTCATTAATGCGAAAAAGAATAGGCTTGATATTAAAACTGGAATGAATAAATTACCGTTACATTCTTCTTGAACATCAGCCACATATAACCACTATGAGATATTAAGCAATTCATGTGATGTTTTGTATAAATATACAAAACTACCTAGCAATACATATTATATAATATATATATATATATATATATATATATATATATATATATATATATATATATACACATATATACATATACAACATATATATACATGTATAACCAAACGAAGATGGCCTACACCGACAGAGGCTAGCAAATGAAAAAAAATTCTGATGCTGCCTGCCTTTGGTGATCAGTAAAGACGAAGCCGTTATGTAAGTCCTTACTGACTCTACTAAACATTATTGCCGACGTTTGAGTCAAGTTATTATTTAACTTACTAGCGGTTCCCATGTTGACTGTTGAATTTACGAAATGGCGCAACTTTCCCACCTAGCAACATCCCAACACCACAGGAACTGGGGGAGAGGGGGGCATAATGTATTTAAGAACCTTATACAATTAATTGTTAATAAACACATAATCAAAGTTGTTTCTTAGCTAGTCAATTTTTTTTTTATTTCCAAAAAACTATAGGGGCTGTAGAGTCAGAGCAATTGATAGACAAACTCCGAAAGATTATTTTTAAATTTATTAAAAGCAATACACTGCAATTATTTTATATTATAAAGTATATGAACAATTAACTAGCAGAATTAAACATTCAGAGCACAAGATATTATTAAAAAAAAGAAAAGAAAAATGATAAATTAAACGACAGAGTACACAAAATGGATTAAGTTTATATTTGTGCATTGCAAATATTTTAATGATTTATTCTAGATTGTGAATTCATTTATTTAATGGCTCTGAACCGCTTCAGCTTTTATCCACCTCTTACTAGGTCTCCTGTCTCTTATCTTCTGTCTTCAGGATGAGCTTACCAAAACCAGAGTTTTGGACTCATTCCCTCCAGTTCATGCTAGTCCAAGAGCAAATCTTCAACTGCAGTAGCCGTCATGAAATTGGAAAAATGTTCCGGAACCCTCACGATTACAGCCAGTGATATTTTTTTTTTTTTTTTTTTTTTTTTGCAATAGTGGAGCCAGACATCTAATCTCATAACGCACAATAAAACGTACTCCAAGGTAGCAAAGTATGTCAAAGAATGATTTGGAAACTCAGAGTAAGTACATGATGTTCCTAATTTCGTGACGGCCACAAAAGTCCTTTGAATCAGTTCATGAATTGACCTTCTATTTCTAGATAAAACTAGCACTATTATATTAAACGCCAAAATATATTAATTTCGTTCATCTAATTACATGAATGAATCCATGTAATCATGATATGAAATCCAAATATCCAACTAGTAGATTTATAATTAAATGTAATATATAAAAAGATTTACAACTAGCATAGCTACGAAAATCATTCTTTTAGAGCTGTTAATTTCCATTAATAATAAAATATTAAATTGTTGCTACAATTATTAAGATCAAATTAAAAAATATGCAAAAGAAAGAAAATCAATAAAAATGGCGGTTTTATTAGATAAAAATTAATGTAGTTAATCGTCACCATATCCGCAAAACCAGCCAAGTCCCATACTTATTAAAATAATAGTTTTCCAACTCTATAATAAAACCAAAGTTTTCAGATCGAAAGGAGTGTTTCATTTTTACGTTACCAGCGTAATTCGCGTTAACACTCGTTTATTTTGTTTTAAGTCTGTTCTGTTTAAGGTATTCTCTGTCGACAATAATTAAATGGGTAATTATATAAAAATATCTGAACTCAAATGGACTTTGATGACTTTACTTTTTATAATGTATAGAATAAAGAAAAGAAAAAATGATATAATCATAGCAGTAAAAAAAAAAAAAATCCGTTGTTTGTATTCTCACGACTTTCCTTAACGCTTTGGGTCAGTTTAAGTTTTTTTTGTTTTTTTTGTATAACTTTGCGTTTCTAATAAATTATCTTTCAAATGAGCATCTACATTGTTTAGGGAGATGTATAGTTATCAAGTTATTATAAAACTAAACAAAGGGGAAAGAATGAATTCGATACGGTACATCTTTGCTAATAGTGGTACGATTTAGAGGATTTTGTTTTTTGTTTGATAGAGAAATGAATTACCTTTCAAATAATTCAATACAAAATTTATCTTAAATTGCATGCTTTCCGAGCTAGGCGCGAATAAAATATTATTTTCGTCATAACTATTCTTTCTGCATCATCTCGGGGATGTACATTATATATGAATAGTTTAGTTTACTATTAACTTCAAGTAGAAGATAATAGACTTTATGCAAGTTTCTTCAAAATCGTTTAAGCTGTTTCTGCGCTATTGTCGACAGAAAAACACCTTTTTTGCGTATTGCGATGAGGATATCCGATTTAGTACAAAGGCATTTGGGCCCAAAACCCTACAAAAAATAAATAAAAAGCAACGATATCGGTTCACCAGTTCAAGGGATAATCGAGGAACAGACAAAAAGAAACATGGCTGAAAATACGTTGTTGTTTTTTTGGATTCAGGAGGCACTGAAACAATTTATATACTTACTTACTTAGTAGCGACAGGTATACAGAAGTAAATAAGACTATCTGCAATTAAATCAAATTTTATTTTTAAGATTCTTGAGATCTATTTTTCTAGCACAGCTAATCATGAATTTTTTATATTCTCTATATAAAACTATTTTTTCAACAGACCATTACCATTAATAATAATATTTCTGATAATTGCTGATATTAAATAAGGGCAGATGTTATTTTAATGGCCACATTGTCACATGGTTCGTTTGTATGGTAACAAAAAAAATCTTTCAAATATTGGCCTACTTGTTAACGCTAATATAAGTATTGCTGAGTTGCTCATTTCTAAAAATAATGTTTTTCTAAAAATAATAAGAAATCTGCAATAACAGATTTATTGTGAGGGGCAGCGAAAAGCCGCCTCAGGTGGAGGAGCAGAGGGAAGAGACATTTTATGTGAAATAAACAATTAAATTCTGTTTGGTAATGTTTATCCATCGGATGACTAATTGTGTCAACAAGATTGCTATTTCGCTGACAGCATCCGCTTTGTTGGGCAAGGACCCCAGCAAAGCCTAAGGTCAGTTATCACCCAACAGACAATTCTATTGTCACTTTTGCTTACGCATATCACTATCGCTATGACAATGCAATATTAAACAACAAATATAACAGTTCTTCTCGTTTCTTTTATCTAGTAGGCTTTGTTATACAGGCTGCAATAGCGGTTTAATTTATAGGTGTTTGTCTATTCACATCCATGAAATTGGAAAATAATTCCCAAGCCGGAAAACGGGAAAGCTATTTCCCTCAGGACTGTCTCATTTGAATTTCGATTATCCAGCAGAAAGTTCAAAGATAAGTCTCATCTATATTGAACTCGTTCTTCGGCGGACTCTGTAACAGAGCAGTCGTATCTTTCGGTTTCCCCTTCAGTTTCATAGCACCTACCATAAAACATACGACTACATATCGGAATCACGAATCGATGCGATTCAAGGAGATTGTAAGAATTAAACTGAACATAAAAGAGATATGTTTATTACACGTTAGCTGTTCGCTTTCATTGTCCTATATAGACTATAATCAATGATTTCCATTTACATAAGGTCGGTTTCACTGCGTGGACGTAAGAGGTACTGATTGCTAATCTACGATAAAAAAAAAAAAGTACCACATCAGTTATATTTTCCAAGAACATGTAACTTCCCTCTTCTTTATTCTTTAACTATAATTTGTTTTAGTCATTGCAAAAGATAAGGTAATATGGGGAAAGTGCGTTTTCAGGTTAAGAGCGTAATGTTCTCGTTAAATCTAAATTCTGAACTTGCAAGAACTACCCTTTTGGAAGCATGAAGTTTACACACTGATGTGCCACAAATCAGCCATGAGAATTCGCTACGGTGGAGTATAACGAATTATAAAGATATCAAATCCAATCTGTTGATTATGTTGCTTCTTTTAATTCCTACAGTTTCAGCTTTGTCGGTGCTCATCCACTATAAGTTGTGATTTTTTTTTATTTATGCTAAGTGGAACCTTTAGAAGCCGTTCTTAAACTCGCGGGCGCTTGCGGCCTGTGACGTCTCTATAGATTCAATATCCTCCTTTCCAAAGGGCGTTTGATTTGCGGAAAGCAGGAAGTGCTCCAATACGCTTAATTAATACACACCACGCAGTTACAAAGACCTGACAGGTAATTTTCCTTATTTTTGTTTATTTATTTATAAGTTATTTCTTGCTATTAAATTTAACTTTGTTGACTAGTTTTGTTGTTACGTCTGTAGGTATGTTCGTTCATGCGTTTCACACAAAATCGGTTTGCCGTATAAAGTTAAAATTTTGTATTTAGGATATTGTAAAATCTAGTTGTGAACCTACCTTTTTGGACATTACATGATTACCGGAAGTGGTACTTTACTTGAAGCTCATAATTGATTTCCATCAAAAATTATATTAAAATATAAAGTAAAACTTCTCACATTTGGTATTTATAATTTATATATTGATTTAAATAATACACTAGGTTTTAGCATAAATTGGGAAAGCGGAAGCAGTACTTTACTTGATGGTCAAAATAAACTTTCATCAAAAATCATATTAAAATATAATGTAAAACCTCTCAATAAACAATACTTTTATATCAATATAAATAATATACTAGATTTTGGTTAAAATTGGTGAGCCGAAAGGGATACTTTACTAAGACGGTCATAATAAACACATCAGAAATTATATTAAAATTAAATATGAGATGGTATGATTCGGTAATAATGACTACAAACGCGATTTTTTCCCCACTCAAATTAAACATTTTTATTACTTGTTTTAAGGGTTAAAATTGAATGTAAAATACTTGTTTTCCTCCCCATTTTTGAGTTGAATATGTCTGCAGCAGGAGAATAAGATATAAGCTAAGTGGGTTCTTCTTCTTAAAATGTCGATTTCCAATACTTTATCTAATGACATTGACAGTTCTAATGTTGCCACGGAACACGAAGAAATCTCTTGGGAACTCGTTACCTACTGAAAGAAAACGACATTTAATTACGGAATGAGACCTCCAGAAGCAAGAGTATGGGTGTGTATTTGTGTCAATAGATGGATGTCGCGACGCCGAGTGTCGTTTTTGAGATACTGCAGTCTTCGGAAACTAGTAACCAAATTCAGGATCACTTTTTGAGCCACCGATTTATAGTTTAATAGGCGTACAATGAAGTCGTATGTTGTCCACATCAGATATTTTAAATTGTTTTAATCAAAATTAATACAAATAAATTTAAGTTATCAATTTAAGTGATTCTTAAATTACAGCGGTTTTTTTCTCTTTTTTTTTTTTAATAAAATTTAGATTCTGCGAGAGAGTTCTTACTAATATGTAGTTCTTATAAATTTTAATGTCTTACAAAGTCGTGCGATTCGGGTTCGATTTCAATAGGCAGGTCAGGATGGAGAAAGCGGGACGTAGGGAATCAATGAGAACACGGGGAATGGAGGGAGACGAAACCTTGCCATTGGAGTATCCAAATCGCTAGAACGGGATTCTCAAGAAACCTGGGATAGAAATTTGCATTTTATAGCGATCAACAACAACTAAGGTGAAGATTTAATTAACACTATAGTAATATTTAACAAGAGGGCAGTTTTTTCAGGAAACCGGAATGGTCAGTTTAAGTCTTGAGATGCGGTCATGAAATATTTACGGCAAAAATATGAGGGAAAAAATCTTCTTAGCTGCCGGCAGTAACCAATTATCTAAAAGAAATGAAAAAAGGACCGTAAAGCCATCGAACTTGGGATTGCTCATGAACAAATTACGTAGTTTTTGAAAAATAAAATATCATATGGTCCGATCCTACATCAATGGACTTATGTTGTGATTTAAAACGAAAATTCGAAATAATTCTGAAATATAGTTGGCCATGAAAAAGTTTGATACCGCCAAACTAAAAAAAGGGATACTTTACAAGAAACAAATCTTGTAAAACATTGTTATTCACTTTAATTATTTTTATTTTTTTTAAATGTTAATTTTTTTTTTAATGAAATGCTTGCGATCAGAGCTCGACGAACCATCTCTTGTCGGTTTTCAACGAACACTTAGACTGTTCGCTGTTCAGATTTAGACGGGTTCTTGATAGATTAAATGCTTAATATTGTTTTCAAGATAATTTAAAACATGAACTAAAGACTCCATTTAAATTAATACTTTGTTATCATTTTGACATTTTTCAGAAAAACTTGGCCGGTGGTACGGCCAATGAAGAAAAACACACTTAAAGTGAACCTTATTTTTTATTGTGTGCCAACGTTTCAGCCTACGTTGTAGGCCTTCATCAGTGCTAAATAGAAAAAACGAGACAACTACCAACATAATATGACATTTTCGAAGTATAAAATATAAAAAGATATAAATAATATAGGTAAACAGATATAGGTAAATAAAATATCGGCATGAATAATAGAAATAAAAAGTATGACAATATGAAATTCACGCCACAGTCCCTAACCATGGCAAACGACTCCTCTCAGAAAGGGTCAACATCCAATTAGAATCTCTTACCGTCAATAAAAAATTGATAAAAAAGCCTACCCCTACTGGTACTGGTACTGGTAATGGTGGGAGGGAACTAGTCCGGCAAGTGGGCCTAATGGTCCTTTTTGCCAACCCCAGACGGCTACTTTTACGACACCGCCGCGTACTAACCAGAGTAGGAGTGTCAAGATTCATTTCGAGGGATCGCCACGAAATAAATTTTAACTGACCCAGGTGGGAATCGAACCCACAACATTCCGAACTGGGCACTCAGGGGCCCTCGCTCCAACGTACTCGGCCGTCACGTCCTCTAGCCTACCCCTAACCTATTCCCAAATTTTCTATTAATAAAAACAAAAATAACTTATTATAATCCGTTGCATATCCCACCATCCGCTCTTATCTCCATTATCAATACTAACATCTGGTTAACTTTTGGTTTCCTTTATTTATATTTTCTATTCATTTTAAATATGTTTTATTTCTTAAATTTATTTATTTAGTTTTAGTTTATTTTCTTTTTTGACAACTCCGTATTTTATTAAGACTCCATTCAACCTCTCCAGCTATTATCGTTTTTATCTATTTACATCGGAATCAGTGAGTTCGCTGGTTTGCTATGGATTGTCGGAGGTTCGTTGAAATTAACAAATCCAACGAACATTAGACAAGCAGCGGGCGTTGAGCGGAACGCGTGTGTTAAATGTATCTAAGACGAACTCATTTAAACTTTTTTTTTATTTTGCCATGACAACTTGACACAATAGAAAAACAAATCAGTCAAAATCGTTCAAAGTTATTTTTTTATCCTTTGGACTTACACCATTTCGAAATCTTAAATTATCAATCAGAATAAATCAAAGAAAAGAAGAACTGGGAGAGAAAAGATAAATCGAACATGACTTTTCCAGGAGAGGAATAATAATGGTTATCAGTTATCCATTTATGTTCTTCCACTTCCTTAAGTTATGACTGATGTCCTCTGTTTTCCTCAAGTATAAAATTCTCCCCCATTTTCTTCCTTGAGGTCACGAACAAGAAGTAAGTGACCAAAATAACTCCATAGATCACATCGAGTGAGGGATTGGTCGAGCGAGTTGATTAAGTGTTGCCTGTTGGTGAGATTTACAACGCCATCGGATAAAAAGATTTTCCAAAAAATATATTTTCACGATTTGTCGGTCCTCCTTCTTTTTCCTCTGTCCGTTAGCGCCCAAGGCTCTTCTCATAGTTGTGTCGCGTAGGGATGAGCATGATGTGATGAGTGATGGGTATCGATGTTTTGGAAAATTAGTCTAATGAGAAAAGGAGAAATGTAGTAAGAAATTTCATTTCATTATTAATTGAACAAAGTTAATGAAAACAAATTCTGTACATATTTAAAAACATCGATGTCGGGGAGAAACATCGATATAGCAAAAATATCGGTTGTTTTCCACTTATGTAGAAAACATCGATATTCTTGAAATTATCGGCCGTCGATTTTCAGCCCTAGTATCGTGACGATGAGAGAGAATCGAGTTCTACAGTAGACTTGCTTTCCAATTGGATTTTTTATTCAAACTGCTTCGAATTTATAATGAATTTGGAATTTAAACCATGTACGTCCTTGGTGTCATTCTAATAAATATAATTTAATGGCACACATATTACACTAAGGTAGAAACTAACAACAAACCCAATTCAGAAAAAAAGAATGGAATTTATTAGTAATAATTAATCATTTATCTTGATTATTATTAACGTCTTTATTAACTTGTTTTAATATATATTTATTCGAAAAAGTGATATTAAAAAAAAAAAAGTTGTGCTGTTGTTGCCCCCTAAACCATTAACCATAGAGATACTTAAAGCTAAAACGACTTCATAGGCTCGTAATTAATTAGAGTAAATAAGTACAGAAGTAATTGCAATAAAATTTTGTTGAGAAATTAATTTTATTTTTCACAAACTAACGAATTAAATTGGATCAAATTGGAATTTAAATGAGTACTGATGAAAAATCAGGAATGAAAAAATCATAAAAAATTAATAATAATAAAATAAACAAAGAAAAAAAGGAAAGAATTCTAGGTAAACATTAAAATTCTGTTTAATATTTTTACAATAACCTTGGTAATGATAATTCGAGAACTTTGAAAGCTTAATTCATTTTCGGATATCTAATTATTAATTAATAGTTAACTAAAAAGTGCATAAGGATTATATTCAGTGGAGTAAGGATTACTTTGAATTTGATTTTAGTTATTAATTTTTCACAGATTTTTTGTATAAATAATTTATTATTGCAATGCTGACAGTATAAACTAATAGATAACATCATCACCACCTCATAATGCCAGTAATAGTTTTTATTTCAATAAAATTTCATTTTAAAGAATTGTAGTTTATACAAACGAATATAAAAATGAAGAGTCTCTACATTGATTATTCGGGAGCCGATTCGTCTTCTAATGAAGAGAACTTTTATAGATAACAGACTATATAGGTAGTTGACGAAACAGGAAGATATAGGATGCAAAAAAACAAAACAATAAACATGTTTTCTATATTATTGTTTACGTATAAGATTGATAATACCAACAATGAGAGTAAATAAATAAAAAATTTAAAATCTTTCCAGTATATGAGCTAACATTAATGTACGCTTAAATAAACAAGGATGTTATTAAGTGATACGGGATGTACAAACAAACATAGCGTCTAACAGAAGCCTATTTATTGCGCAGTTAATGAATTCTCAAAGCTGTAGTCTTAAGTGCCATCAAACTAACAGTAAACAAAATAAATAGGCAGGCGTTTGATAATTATTCAATAATTAATGTTAACCAATTACTCTTTACTGCATAACTGAACTACTTAACTTAGACTTTTTATGACTTTCTATGTTTTAAATTAATTATTTTCTTTAATGAAGATCAAAACTTCCAAACCTTTATAATTCAGACCAACCATAGCCGTTAATGACTCACGGGTTTTAATCCTTAAACGAAATCTTATTTAGTGGAAGAATGATGATAGATAAAAAAAAAAGTTTTCGAAATATCATGGAGGAGATGAACAAATTAATGATTTTCGAAATATAACAATGGTTTAACTTATTTTTTAAATATAACTTTAATTTTTAACATACTCGGATATTTAGTTAAATTAATTAACTTAAAGTGGAAGTATTTACTGTCGCAAGTTACATTTTAGTAGCTCTTAATAATTGTGAAACAATAGGTATTTAAGAAATTATTTAGTTTCTGTATGAAATATAACACAATAACAGTATATTTCGTTATACTGTTGCAACCATTACACAGGAAGTAGCTAAATATATATTTTTGTATTGCATATTAAAAACATTGTTCCTCATTCATGATTTAAATGAAATTTCAACTGAAATAAACACATTATCATCATGCCAAGAAATAATTTAAAAGATTATTTTGTAATATATACTGCAATTAAAATAAATTTGTCCTATATATGTAGCCAAACGATGAGAGACGTATTCGTTCATACGTTCACAATAGTTATAACTAGAACTGCTGACTGAATTATTTGCAGAGATATACTAGTATTGTTGTATGCGATGTTTGTAGACCGTTAGAGACACTAACAAAGGCATAACAAACAAAAAGAAAACCCTATTTTCTTCCTCCTATGAATGCATTATTTACAGAAATGGCCTTCCTTCCTTGGATGCTACTTCCAGACAACAAACTATACAGTCTCGGCATAAGATATAAATAGGACTTGCTGTGAGTTTTATATATTGTTGTTATTGTTTTGTGTGTTCGTAAAATATATTTTTATCGGTAGTCACTTGGTTCTACCATTATATGTAAACGTTAATCTTCTTCTTAGCTGATTTCTTTTAACTTCGCTGAAATATAGGAACATAAGTGATTTCTTTCTCACCTATCATTAATATTAACTATGTAATAAATAAATAAATGGAATGGTTATTCATTTTAATTAAAATATCACATAACTTTCTTTTTTAAACTCTATATTAATAATTTAAAATACAAATGAATTCTTCTAAAAAATTTAATATTTTTTGTTATATTTTTTTTTCAGTTTTATTTAATAAAGTTGAAAAATTGAAATGGGAGACATCAAAATAACAACGACATTCATGATTAATAAAAATGCGTGGCCTCGAGAAAAATTATTCTGTAGAACAAACCGTTGTTAACAATAACTTGAGCAATCTAAGCCATTCATAAGTTTTGCAGTTTTTTGTTTTGTTTTTTGGAGAGAGGGAGAAGGTGTAGATAAACTATAATGAGCAATGTTTGATGAGTTTCATATGCATTCTCAACGAGATATGATAGAAAACACCAAGAAAATTTACTTCATCCCTTCCGCATTTTCTTCATCCTATGAATGCATTATTTACAGAAATGGCCTTCCTTCCTTGGAGACATTTCAGGAAACGAAATAATTCCAAAAAGCAAAATATCGGGTAGTTCTGATTTCTTAAAATGTTTAGGTTTGAATTGATATAAAAAATCTAAACTTGAGACCTATGCAGACGACCGGAAGCTTATTGAATCCAAAAAAAATTCAAAATTGTTTTGTTCATTTGTCATTTAATGCTGGATATCTTGGAAACTACCTACCGCACGAAAACCATAATGCATACTTTTTTTCAAGTGGAGTAAACTTGCTAAAATTTGAGCCCTAACAAAGGTTTATTTTATTTTACGTTTAATAGTGCCCGAGATACAGTTTTCAAAAAAACAGTTTTTTTTTTCGAAAAAAATGAAATCACCATTTTATGGCTATATTTTGGCAATTATCATGGAAAATGCTATTGCCATGAAGAAGATCATTAGAAACTCATTTAAACGAAATTTAACGAACTTAATTTTGAGCGCCAATAACATCTATATTTCTAATAGTTTCTCTAAAGATATATAACATTTCTCAAGGTAGTAGAATGTTAGATGAGTTGTAGTTACCTTCTAAACGAGATATGATAGAAAACACCAAGAGAAATTCATTTACTGAAAGATGATTAATATTAGGTATTTTTATCACTCAAGAGTAGTATAAAAAATTGTATTACACGATTTTGGCAATATGCTACATTCGTCACAAATGAGTCATCTTGAGCAAAGTTTGATATCTCAGGAACTATAAAGCATACAGACGTCTATTGGTGTTAAAAATGAAACTAGTTAAATTCACTGTAAAAGAGTTTCTAATTATCTTCTTCGTGGCAGTTCCTTGATATTTTCCAAAAATTAAGTCACAAAATGATGATATCTCATTTTTCAAAAAAAAAATTTGATTAACTCTATCTCGGGTAATGGGGACAGGGTTTAGTTGGCATAGATTTTGGTTTTTATTTTTCTATTTTTTTGGACAATACTTGGAGAAATTCTGGCGAATAGGGGGTTTATCTTGGATAAACTGTCAATTTCTGTCGTGTGCCGAGGTTTCAAATTTATATTTTAAATGTCAGCCCAAATCTAAACAACGTAACAAAAAATCAGAACCACCCTAACTTCTGCTTTTCTTCGTTTCTTTCACTAATTACTTAAGCGGCCTTCACATATGGGAACACCGGTTCACCAACAACGGTTCGGCGAACCAAGTTCCCATTTGTGTAGAGCTGACGAACAACGGTTCGTATGTTTTTCCTTTGTTCGTATAGTGTGTAGAGAGCCACGAACCGAACTTCGGTTCGCCGAGCCGTTGTTCGCGAACCGATGTTCCCATGTGTGCAGACCGCTTTACAGATAACAAACAAGACCTATAGCTAGAGATATCTACCAATTTTCTACGTTTTCTTGCTAGAATCGCGTCATAACTTTTTACTATAAATAGTTAGCTGAAATTAATTATCAGGATCTTATTTAGCGATGAAATACCTTCCAATGGATACGGAATATAACACTGATAATTATGTTTTGTTTTTTTTGTATTTATTAAATTTATCTAATCCATGTTCTTATTTGTATGTTTTGTCAACATAAAAAATAAATAATAATAATAAAAAATACAGAAGTAACTGATTTAGAGGTAAATATTCCGTTCATAGTATGATTATTTATATGCAAAAACGAACATAGATATAAATAAAATTAAAATTCGAGATTGTGAAATTTTCATTAAAATAAATGGAACGATACTTACTTTGTTTAAAAACATTTGGACAGGAATCATTGACATTTAAGAAAATGTATATTTGTGAAATTTACATAAATAAAACAGTTAAAATAAATGATCTTTAACAAAAAACACAATTGGTAATGCAACTAGTATGTGAAGCTAAACATAGATTCTTTGATTTTGGAAAGGTATGATTATGAGTCATGATTTGAAATTTTTTTTTTATCTTATAATATTTATATATATATATATATATATATATAAACTAGCAAAGAAGCGTAAAATATAACGCGGATCAATATTTCATGTAATACCTGCGTTGACTTACAACACTTAAATTACAACCGGCTTTAAAGTTTCTACGTAACTAAAAACATTCATGACGTTTCTATAAAAATTACTAATTATTTTCAAAACCATCGTTAACAATTATCGTCTTTGATAACACTATCAGGATTAAGTTATCGATAGCTCTTATATAAGATATATGGAGTGTTTTGGTGCAATATGATAGATACTGATAACGATAAGAGCCGAGGATCAAGGGCACAATGTTTTTCGACAGTCTGTTTGTCTGTTGTTTTTCATTTAACTTTTTATCTCACAAAAAAATCAGCCTTAAGCCTTAATTTTTCTCTCATGTATAATTATTTTTTCCATTGGATTGTAATTCTAATTCGGATGAAGTAGCAGCTCAAGATCTCTTCAATTGCATAAGCCTTCTATTATCGGTGTGGTAAGTTGGTGTGAATGGAGATTTACGGTGTCCGACCTATAAGTAAATCTTCTAATCATTATAAAAATGAATTTTTATATATATATATATATATATATATATATATATATATATATATATATATATATATATATATATATATATATTATAAAATTCATTCTTATAATGATTAGAAGAAAATATATATTTTTCGTTATATATATGCAAATATATTTTATATTATATAGCTATATATATTTCCTTACGTTATTTTCCCCTTGTGGATCGGCCGCTGCGAATTTGACCTGCTGTCTGCAGTAATGCTCCATTGATTTTTGATTGTTTTTTTTAAAATGATATTTAGAGAAAAAAAACCCTGTATATATATATATATATATATATATATATATATATATATATATATATATATATATATATATATATATATATATATATAGGGAGCCGGGGTCCTTATCAGTTGAAGTCGGGGCCTTAACTGTAATTTAAATTATTACTGATTTAATTAGATTACAGCTGTCGACTTCCGCTCGCAAAAGAGATAAACAGTCTGTAGAGTTAAGTACAGTTGTAGATGTATTATATATATATATATATATATATATATATATATATATATATATAATATAGGGGGCCGAGCGGGCTAAGGCGCTTGCAATAGGTAATCAGAGTTAAACAACGTCTAGCGTGTTTAGTACTTGGATGGGTGACCGCCTACTGGGGAAAATCCACGTGGCATACCACTATCTCCCCTTCTCCCGGGTATGTGAGGCTCATCAGCCTACTGGAGGCAGCTCACACAGACCGGGCATAGGAGTTATGACCCTATCCCGTGTACTTAAATTGTGAATCGCGTTGTGGTCTTCCAGGATGTTAAATAGCCGCCCATGGTCCATGGACAAATTGATGTACAAATCTTAGCTCTGTTAATGATTCTGAAAATCTAATAAGTACCTGTTCTTTATTTATTTTATAAAAAAATAAATAAAAAAAATATTCGTACATCTTCAATATTTTAGTTATATTTCCATAATAGAAGCTATTAGCTACATAAAATATTTCAATTGTGTAGCTCAGAGTTTTGAATTTTTTTGAGTTTCATTATTAGCAATGAATATAAATTCTACATTTTTTTTTTTTTCGTAAATAACATTTTTGGTTCTTCAAAAGTGAATGTGTTGATTTGATACAGCGCATTTGATCCATTGGTAGTTTCTTTTTTTTTTTCTTTTTAAGGTTTTCTATCAGGATGACCTCAGGATTTGAGGTTTAGGAAATATTGCAGGCCGGGATTATGCCTTATATTTGTTAATGTTTTTATATATTGTTCCTATTAGGTGCCAAGAATTTTTAATTTGCTGAGAATATTTATAAGGGAATATGAAAAAGATGCCATCTAGACTTATGTGATTGCGTTTTCCTATCCTCTGTCAGGAGGGATTGATAGGATATCTCAGTAATTAATAACTTAATGACAAATGATACAGTTAGAACCAATTTAAAACTGTTTTGTCATAGATTAGGATCCCATTTATATGAGTCCAGCAACTTAACCACAGAACAATTTAGATAAATTTTGAGTTTTCATCAGGTTTAATAAATAATGAAGCAATATAAATTGAACACACTTATAAAAAATGTAATTGCAACTGAAATTATATAATTACATTTGGCGATTTCGACGATCGATTTCTCACAAGGTGAGCCAAGGTTAATTTTCTCATTCCCTACCTAATGAATGATAATTTATAACAGTTATTCACGAGCATTGGTACTAATACGTATATTTTAAACTCAGCTGTTTTCTCAATGTTTATTTTTGGAGGAGGAATTTCCTCCCCCTCCTGTGGATCGGCCATTGATTTGATCTGCTTTCTTTGATTTTTGGCTGCATTGATTTTTTTTCCCACGGATTTTAAAAGAATAAAAATCTAGTAAATTGCAAAAGAGCAAATTAAAACTTCTAGAATAAACAATAGATATTTTTTGAAATTTTTTTAAACATTTGAATATTCTAATATAACTGAAAATTATCACGATTTTTTTTTCCTATTTATAATGCAATAGTTTTAAAGAAAATCATATCGACATCGTTTTTTTAAAAATGCCGTAAGTTCGCGCGTCATTTAGCAAACTTTATAGCAAACACAAGAAAAGTTTTTTCCCAAATAACAATATATATATATGTTTGAATTTTATCGTTCATTGTGAAGAGTAGGAGTATATTTAGGTCAAAATTTACAAAATTAAAGTAATTTTCTAAGTCTTCTAGCACTGGCCGAGTTCCGAGTGACGCCTGAGGGTCGTCAGTATTCGGTTGTTACGTCATCAATTGTCGATTTTTAGACCATTACAATTTTTCTGTTTTCGATAAATCGTGAGCGGTAATCGATAGAAGTGGTGTTTACTTCTCAAAATAAATCGAAACCTAAATTTCGAATTTTTGGCCATTAGGCCTTTTTCAAAAAACGACATCGATATGTTCTGGGACAATTTTGAAAACGTTTAAATTGTTTTGATATTGTCTTAACATCTTAAAATGAAATTCGATTAAGAGATTTTTTTTCTAGTTGAACCTTGAATTTAAAAACCATTACGACACTGCAGTGATCTCAAAAAAGATATGAAACATTTATTTGTGTTAGCTGACGTCATAAATTACAGTTTATTGAAGAAAAACAACGAATAAATCAAATGCCTTTTTGTTCACTAATGATTTCCTAAATTATCAATTTTAATTCTTTATTTTTATAACTTAATTATTTGTCTTTTTATAAATTTTAGCTCCTTGATTTCTCATAAAATCATGTTTTGTTAAGTACAATTTTCTTTAAAACTAATCAGTAATAACTATCTTTTGGAATAATACTGAATTTTTCATGTGAAAAATCAGTCAGTAATCCAAGAGAATAATTTTTTTTTTTATAATTATGTAATGAACATAACGATCGCGTCAAATAATTTAAAATTGATTTTTCTGCAATTGATTGACGCTAATAACTTTTTCCGTTGGAAGTACAAAAACAATAATAATATATGGGTATTGTATCAACAAAAGGTCAAATCAGAGATTTGTTTTTCACAATTTAACGTTCAAATAACGATTCATAAAAAATCTACAAAAATCTTGAATGAAATATAGCCCTCAGCAGCTCATCAGGATCATTATTTATTTAATTTAAAATACATAAATAAATTGTTGATATGGCGGAATTACGTTGCCTTCGAGGGAATGACATCATTACTTTGAGAGAATTATTTCATTAATTTAGTATTCGATGAGGATAGTATGGTAGTAATACAGCATTTATTCGAACCAGAAATATGAAAATACTTAACTTCCCCAATGTCGTATATTTTGACTTACTCTCATTCCATAATTTACGTCATTTCTCACAATCAGAAAGTTCGACTGATTTGCCAGTGTACATATTCTTCATACAAACACCTAATTAGGTTTAAGTTGTCTTAAATAAAATGCATAATGTCCTATTGGCTCCAATGATATTCCCTCCTACAGGTCTTATTCGCCCACTATTATATAAATAAGGTAATAGCAAATTTATATTTATCCAAACATTTTTCCAACTAGAATGGCCATTTTACAATAACGAAAATATAGCATGAAAGAGTCGAAAGAAAACATAAGACTATCAATTAAAAAAATAAAATAAAAAACTTAGTTGGTAAAAATAAATGAGGGAATTACATCTAATAAAATTACCAGCCGCCAGCCAGTACTTCATTTAAACAGTCAGGGTACTATGGATTTTCTTCGGGACAAAAACAGATTACAAATATTGAAAAGAGTGGAAAATATGATAGTGTTTTTTTTTTTTTTACTTCCTCAATCCATTAATTAACAGATTTGAGGAAATTACTTAAAAACCCTTTGACCTCTTTTTGAGAATAGCCCATGAAAAATTACAGTCGAACTTCTGTATATCGAATCTTGAATTTTTATTAGAAAAAATATTCTGTATAACAAATAAAATTTCTACATATCAAACAAAAAATTTCAATTAAAAAAATAAATAAAATGTGATTTGTCATCATAAAGAGCTCTTACTTTACGTACACAACTATGAGTAATAATAAATAAGAAAATAAAGATGTTCCAATGGTTTGCAAAGTAATGGAAATTCAGGGAAGATCTTTTATAAGAAGCACAGGAGTACCTGAATTCGGCTATATGAATTAAATTCAGTCTAACATTGGCTTTCTTGTTGTGAACATTACTCCTAAAGATTACTTCGGTGAGGAATTTACCACAAAAAGAAATAAGATACTATTTGGCGCAAAAACAAAAATAAATTAAACTTCATGTATATTTACATATTTTTAATACTTGTCCTTACTTATTAAATTATAAATGTAAATTTTTAAAAATCAAAGATGTAATTAATACAATTTTTCAAATAAGAGTATTTACCGTTTAGTTTTCTTTAACCCCAAAAAATTGCTTTGTTATTAAAAATTAACCCTTCAAAATTGCCTTTGATACTTTCTAAACCCTAAAGAATATCTGTAATTGTTTTTAGCCTGAAAAAGGTAAAAAATCCATCGAAATTTCCATATATCGATTTTTTTTTTTCAATGAACCTTCATGTTCGATACATAGAGGTTGGACTGTATAATACTTTTTTTTTTTGTTATTGTTAACATCTTAGGTTTTTAAAGAGTGAAGACGTAGGTTATGGCAAAACCAATGTCAATAAGCTATTATGCAAATACGAAAAAGGTTTTTACTGAAATGTTTCATCACGCCTCTCACTCGTAAGAAATGTTACACAATTCCAAAACAATTTCAATGTAATATACTTCGTTCACCTGATCTCTATGTATGGATTTTTTATGGGTCGGCGCTTTTACAGCTGCAATGGGAGAACTACAGTTTTATCTCATAAATAAATGTAAATTTCATTTCGTTTCTCTTTTACATTGTTTCGTTTCCTTTTAGTAGTGACGTAGACTATGCCCTGGGACATTATTAATAGGAAAAGGCGAGGTAGAGCTGATACTGTAGTAGCTAATACTATCGCTGGTACTGTCCCAACAGTTGCGGTTGGCAGAGACTGCTTGAGCCGTCATATCCATACTGATTCGTCCTGACCGCTCCAGAAGGGTTCGAAAGTGCGATGGTTATATTATCATACGATGACGGGATTGAGATTTTGTGATTTTTCCTGGCCACTTTAAACGGATTTAACAACCAAAAATTCTATTACAACTTCATCTATATTTTACCTAATACTGTGCGTTTTTTTTCAATTGCCTCTTTCATCTTCTAAGATACGAAACATGTATAGTTCCAAAAAATGCAATTTTCGTCGTCTTTTCCCAATCAACAAGCAACTTAAACAACTCAAACAAATAACTTAGACAAGAACTTCTATAAAATTGAGAAGGAATTTTATTAAAATATACAAAAGGTAAAATGTATTTAAACGCAGTAGTCGCATTCATAGACACTGTGAGTGACGTCCCTCAGGTCCCAATCCGAAAACACTCAGAAGGAGCCCACTTGAGGCGCATGCAGCACTGGTACTACAGTTCATCCTTGCCTTATTCCAAGCATATGATGAATAATCTATCCTCTTAGAAATCCGGAGTGTCCATCTCATCATCAGAGAAACGACGGTAATTCTTGGTTTTCTGGCAGTCTTGCTACTTGCCACTGTAAGTGGAGGAAAAGCCAATGAAGTAGAAGGAATAGGATCCATAGATTGGAAGAGAGTTTGAGAGGCCATTGCTTTAATAACAGCGTGAGAAGCGTGGCTGTCCCTAGTGAGTAAAACTTATTCGCCATCTTTTTCCTTTACGCCATTTTTACCCAACTAACATTCATCAGTAATAATTATTGTAAAAGAAACGAGTCTCATGCGAGTTCTTACGCATGAAGTTGTACCGGCAGAATATCTTTGAGGAAACATTGAAAGACTTACCTTGGAATGCCGATTCCTTGTGTTTTGAGGCTCAAGAAATGTGCTATAACGAAAATGTTTGTCAAAACTTAGTGTGTACACACTTTCGTTTGTAGTCGTGAGTTACGTTGACCAACATAACACACAACAGGGCATCCTGCTATCAGTAATTGATAGTGAGATGTACTCAATTCATCTTTCCCTCTTGGCCATCATATCCCGCCATCCCCTAGTTCTTTGGCACTGTTAGATTGTGTTGAACCAGTAAATTACACTAACACAAGGTTACGCATTCAGAACTAAAGAGGCTGCATCGTCCATCCAAGCAATTCGTATGACCGAGAGGTATCACGGTGTTTTTTAGTGAGACCAATTTATGTTATTTTTATTAACTACCCATGGGCGAGTCCGCCCATTACCACTGAACCTTCAAAGCTAAAAAAAAAATCTATGAAATACGTAACCTCTGACATTTTCCAGGAGTTCGTGAATAGATTCAAGACTTGATGATAGAGCTATTGATCAAAGCTATCTTTACAGCATTAGTATTTCATCGACCATTTATCGGAATCATTAAAAAAATAGCTCACTAGATTTAAATAAGTGACTATAAATAGTTGCATCATACTCTCACAGTGCCTCAAGAAGTTCCAACCTTCAAAGTACCGGTTCCTTGGAACTGGAGGAGTAATAAATGGTCTAGTTGCAACACTCCGCACAACTCCTACTTCCTAGTCAGTCCTATTATTTGCATAGGAAGATTTCGATCAAGACATCAGGACTGACTGACGACTATCTACAGGTAGCGATCAATCTGCTTTGACCCACTTAGATCTTTGTCTCGTCTTTTGGGTTACTAAGGCAACCATGACCTCGGATCCGAGCTTTACTAAAGTTTTTCGTTGACTGCTTGATTAAAACTAAAATTATACTTATTGAGGTTTTTTTAGCATTAATTCTAAAAAGAAATTTGTAATTTGTAATTTTAGATAGATTTTGTCGATCAACGGCTAATATAACAGAATATGAATGTACTATGGCCAGACCCGAACCAGGGTCCTATAGTTAATATTTGTTTTGCCCACAAAACTACTCCAGTTCAATAATCTTACACGAGTATAAAGAAAGTAGAACTTTATGTATCAGGCAAATAAACAAAACATTTATTATAAAACAATATTATTCCGCTATTCAGTTTACTTTAAGATTCGCTATTTCAGATTTCTGCGAATTTTTATTATGAGGTAGCATTTTGAGCTTTTTTGGAATTTTTATTATGAGGCAACTTTTGAACTTCGATATCCGCTTAAGCAAGGGAGAAGTTTGTTGGATGTTCGCCCTACTCCCGAAATGCACAAAATAAAATAAGGTTTGTATTTCAAGTAATATTTTTGGTAATTTTTACCAATAGTTTTCATGCTTATCCTTGAAAACTTATTCCAAAATTGGCGATTATCGATATTTAGGAGATTACATGTCTTCTTATTATTAAATCCCTCCCCACTGAAAAAAATTCAAATCCATCCCGAAAAAAATTCTGCGGACACCTCTGGCTATCGATAAAGTGGCAATAACCATTAACGAAGAGGGAATCATGGCAATATATAGAGGCTAAGTTTGGGTGATCCCACGTGGCGAGATAAGAGGCCCTCGGGCTGATAAGAAGTTGAGGAGCGACAGCGGCGAGTTAGAGGATCCCTTCAGATAGTGTTTCTAATAAATGGCATTAATCATCACAAATCATGAGGCGACATTCATATTCAAGGAAGGGCATAAAGCTTAACTTAATCGGTTTTTCTGTTTGAACTTCATCATACTGCTGATCCGTTGACATAAATAAAAAAAAAATATTAAAGGTAATATGTAATAAGTGGGCACTAGATTTTACAAAGTTCGACTTTACATGATAGTAAAAACTTTATTTTTGAAGTTGGATTTGTCTTTTTGTTTTTAATTGTTCCCTATTCGATTAAGCTTAATATCACACTTAAACTCACGTTTCAACCACACGCATTTTGATGAGATTGATAATTCAATTTAGTAGTACTTCGTACGCACTTACCCCTACCTTAAGGGATAATACCATAAGAAGTACCTGGAAGAATCATTATTTAAGCAGTAGCATTTGTAGAGTAAGTTCAAAATAGTTCGTTTCTGAAGAATTATTATCCTGATGTAATAATCGAAAAAAGTTAAAACTAGTATTACCGTGTTTTACCGGGTCAACTGTAGACTAGCGCTTAAAAACTAGGAAACTATCAAAGAGAAATGTAAATCACTAAGTATTTTGAATAACAGGTTCTGAAGGTTTGACTTACTGCAAAAATTAAAAATAAAAAAATAATGCCTAGTGATGGATAAACAGCGATATAGCTGTACAGCAGAAGTTGAAAGATCCAAAATAATCAACAGGCTGGAATTTATATCATTACAACTCGTTATATACCACCTTAGCGCACTCTCGAGGCTGATTTGTAATCCATCAGTGTTTATCCTTCATATTCTCAAAAGGGCAGTTCTTACAATCTTAGGATTTGGATTTAACGAGACCATCAAGCACTTACCCACATTACTTTAACTGCATGTGCTTTTACTTTAGTACAAAGACCAAAACCAACTTTATCTTATCTGAAAATGCTATCTTTATAATTCTTTTAAAATATTCTGAATTTAATTCGCAACTGCATTGACAATATAAGCTATATTTGCTAAATAATATTAGCATGACGAATAATTGAGAAGTTTCTCAATGGCAACACGGTAATACATCAACCTTTAATCTATGAAAGAAGGTTACCAAATTCTTTCTCGAGTCTTAGGAGGATTTTTCTCAATTGGAAAACTATGGACTACAGAGTAACTTATAATGTAACCTTATAATGTAACAGAATGTACATACTTTAGGCTGTTTACAATATGGATAGACCGACATTTTGCATTTTTTTAGCCTAATTAACGATAAAGCTAAATGCAAAAGAAAAATTAAACTAATTCAATGCAAATTGACATGGATATGCCAGTCGAGATGACCACTTACGATATATGTCTATTTATATAAACTATATAAAGCAAACTTATGTTTTGATTTCAGAATATTGACATTATATTGGTTTCTATAGGTAAGAACTGATTTGTTTACCCAATGCTTTTATGCTAATTTTAGATATTTATTATAAAGAACAATCTGTATCTAAATCTTAACAGCATAATAATTTAAATAATAAAGTTGTTTTATTATTTTTCTGAGAAAAATAAATAATAATAACCGCATTGTAAAATAGAAGCAATATACGGGTAATTAATTGTAAGATATTTTTGAATAATTTCATTGTAAATAAAAAAGTAAGCATAGGATGGATGCACCAGTCATGAACAGTTTAAGTAAAATAACTTTTTTGAAAGTTATGCTCTTATCAAAATCACAAAAGTTATGGGTATATTTTATATTGTACAATTCATCCATTCAATGGATGAATTGTACAATATAATATATCATTCATTCCATTTAATTTAAATAATTCTAACAAGAACTTAAAAAAAAAAAATCAGAGTTCAATATTTACATTTGATACCTGGAAAATGAAATAGTCGTAAAAATATGGCTTCAAAATATAATGTGTGATAGATAAAATTATCCTAAAAGAAACTTTCTATTACCCACAAATGATATATATATATATATATATATATATATATACAAATTTTCTGCTTCTTAACTAAAAATTGGTATTTTTTAAGTAAAATTTAATATTTACATACAAAGGTAAAAAATATCTGATGTGGAAACCGCATGTCTTCCTTGTACGCCTATTAAACTACAAATCGGCGGCTCAAAAAGTGATCCTGAATTCGGTTAATAGTTTCCAAAGATAGCAGTATCTCGAAAACGACATTCGGCGTCGTTACCTCCATCTATTGACCCACACACACATATACATGGCAACCACACTAACCCACGCACAAACATAATTATAAAAATGTTAAAAACGGTTAGTAACGACCTCGAAACGTAATAATCCATGAAAATCTCGATTTGTGATTTTTAGCACTATTCACATTCTTCTCATTTAAGAAGGCGGGAGCTAAAAAGAAAGAAAAAAAAAGCTAACTACAATACGCGATTACAATACTTCCTCTACTGCATATAAGGAAGTAATATTGTAGGGAGAGATGTTTTAAACCGTGAGATAACATTGACTATATTGGTTGCCTCATATCCATGGTTAGCAAGCTCTTGTTTTATAGTTACTGCAGGTGTAGCGAAGTGCAACTTTTTTTTGGACAACTCGGGAGCTTTTAACTTCTGGAAGCTGATATGTGTGGAAGTCAGCACCTTCTCTTAGTAAACTTGTCACTATCCTGCGATATACATCGGTATTTTCGAGGTGAACGGTAATTCCTCTCATTGAGGTTTCCAGCCTGAATCCATTATGATCTTGTCGTAATGAAGTAATGTAACAAGTGCTGCATATTCTTTTAATATTCTTCTGCATATCGTTTAAATAAGTAGGTGGGGATTAAGCATTAACAGACTGCTTATGCGTCGTGACGTCTGTACGAACGAGCGTACGTACGTACAGATGCTACGACGAAACTAGTCAAAATCGATTCAGGGATGGTCGAAGTGTGTATACAGCTCTCCTCCCACTCAATGTTCATGTTTTATTTTGTCCAATAATATGGATTAAGGTATTATGAAAACGAAGCTTACTACTACATTATAATAACTAGAATTATTGTTTTACATAAAATACAACACAATTATTTTTTTTTTTTACAAAATAATTTAATAACGGTTACTTAAGTAAAGTGTTCATAATAACACTAGCGTAGATTGAATTTTTTTTTTTTACAACAATTATCTTGCCTTCATCATATATTCTTGCCTTCTTTTCTACTGAAGTTGTAATTATCGAGTCAAAATTCAATGTTTTTGCTGAACTAGATTCAAAAGGCAACTCTTTCTTTTCTCTTTGTACTATAAACAACAAACATATTTATAAATTAGGCTGTTAGAATAGGATGAAAGTACGTGATTATTATTTATTATAGATTTAATATTTATTTTATTTAAATATATAAGATCGGCTCGGTGGGCCTTACATAGGTGTTTTAACAGTTCATAATATTCTTAGCATGTATTTGTCCAACAAACTTTATGACTGAATAGAATTAATTTCCTATGCAACACTTAGGGGGCAACCGGGAAGATTTCCCTCCTCCCTGATAAGGCCGACGGAAGGGCCTGGATGGAATCACAATTTAGGTGATTTAAGACGATCATTTTTTTTTTCCTTTTTACCATTTTGTTTTTATTAACAACTTTTTATTTTTTTTTTAATTTAGAAAACATTGATTCCTACTACTACTAGGTTTAATCGTCTTTCTTGATCCAGTTATTGGCATCTGACCTTAAAACACGTAGTAATAATATCTTAAACAAAAAATTACTGCTCAATGCATTCGTATTACAAAATGGCATAATTATTTAAGTATAATCATTTTTCTAAATAATAAAATACGTACTTACATGCTTCCTTATAGAAACGAAAGGAATTTTAGTTGTTCTTACAAAGAAGGAGAACATAAGATTATTAACATGGAAGTAACAAGGCCACTACATTGATTGTCTATAAGTTATGCAAACTGGAGCTTTAAAGTGCAGGCTATATGATTAAATTTCACTCAGAGCTACTAATCTGATTAGAGTGAATTATTTAATTTATCTACCTGTTTATTTTTATTTGTGATGTACATATATTATTTTATTTATGTTCATCATAATTTTATATTTAGTAAGTTTCTTTAGTGTGGCAGCTTATATTATGTTTCAATAAAAAAAAAAAATGTATGTGATGTCTCATTAGTGGTTTATTCAAACTGCCCAAAACTAAAGCGATGTGTCCTTATTTATTGGTACGTCTCTTATTGACATTACGAAGATGACACGATCCAACAGTCACATAAAATATAATATAATCGAAAACAAAAAATCATACTGATTGATATAATATTATATGGTTTGTTGTATTTATATTGGCAGCCGATGAATAAAGCGTATTTCTTCAAGTGGAATAATAAGGAAAGTGGAGGATCGAAGGGATAGGATAAGGGAGGAATCCGTTGGTTGTGGAACCTCATTTCCAAATCATTTCCGGATCATGCAGATGAGTTTAGGTAGTGAAAAAGTAATGCTGAAGCAGTCGAATTCTAAGAGAGATTGCAGTCTTTTTTTAAGGGGATTTCGCTCGAGTCACTTAGCAAAATGAAATTCTAAGCTGCAGCTGTTCTGGAGGGATAAGCAGAACATTTTTAAAGCAGAAGCGCTAACTTTTGAGGTTGCTAAGAAGGATAAAAGTGATTCCCTGATATTTATCAGGATGGCTTACATTCACTCAATTTTGACATTTCTTAAGGATTGTTACGTTAGATTATAATAATCAAACACGTTATTTTTATTTTATTTTATTTATAACTATTTTTTCTCTCGATTCATCAAAATTTAAATAAATAAAAAAAAACAATTTTAAAAAAATTTCAACATTTTTTTTTAAACAAAATTCTAATGATATCGACGATCCTGCTTTATTGAAAAGCGGTGAAACAAGTTTTCTTTGATTACAGTAACTTTCAATAAAAAAAGTTTTAGTAAGCTTTAGATTTACATGATCATCTCCATTACTTGCCAAAGACCAGTTGTTTAGAAGGCTTCAGAAGGAATAATTTGTCCCCAGAAAAAGTATTTCAGAAGCACTTACAAGATTTTTCAGATGTACCTTCGATATGCAGCTTTAGCCCGATATAGATACCCATTATACACTTATATTTATCCGACTACGGCGAAGCCACAAGGAGGGAATATGCTTAAGGTAATGTGCTTGACAGTTAGTACGTATTTAACGATTTTTTGAACGAACGCTTCAATCGATTTCCAAGTATGATTATTCAAATTATTCGTTGTGATCCCGCTAATGATTTGTAACATTTTGAACTCAAAACACTATAGAAATGTTGGATTAAATGTGTTTAATCTCTCCGTTTGAGAGCATCTAACGATTTTTTGAGAGAATGGTTCAACGATTTTCAAGTATATTGGGTCAAATTACTTGCTGTGATCCCGTGAATGTTTTGAAACATCTTGAGTTCAAAATAGTAAAGAAATATTATTTTAAAGTGTGTTAAATCTGTCCGTTTGAGGGTATCTAACGATTTTTTGAGCGAACAGTACGACCGATTTTAAAGTTAGTTGGCTCAAATTATGCAGTGAATTTCAGTGAATGTTTGGAAACATTGCGAACTCATAATACTGAAAAAATATTTCATTATATTTTAAATATTTTCGTTTTTTTTTTTTATATTTCTTATTATCTCATTGGTAAGTTCAGGATTAAATGGTAATACATTATAAATATTTGAAAAACTATAGGATGAATTAAAATTTAATTTAAAAAAAAATAAAAACCCCGATTACGGAACTTTTACATCTTACAGCCCTATTCTTCCAAAGAGATGCAATGCACTTAAGCGGATTGGAGGGTTGTTAGTGAAGTTGACGCCCATGAATATTGAAACTTGGTGCAGCAGTCGGGTGCCTTCCACTACACGTTACGGCCCCTTGTAAGTGCATTATTTCGTCCCATTCATCTGTGCATGGAAAAATACAGAAAGCTCCATGTATCTTTGCATTTAAATAAATAAATTAATGTATTGAGTAAACAAGAATCTTCATTTTCGTTTGAGGTTGACTACTACACTAAATTTCAATATTCATGGGCGTCAAATTCACTAACAACCCTCCATTGCATTTAAATATATATACAAGTACATTCCGCCCCGCAGGACGAATAAGGTTGTAAGATATAACTTGTAAAATATAAAGTTATTTCCTCAGAGAGGAATGTAAATCACTAAATATTTTTAATAAGAAGTTCTGAAGGTTTGACTTACTGAAAAAATTAAAAATTATGCCTAGTGATGGATAAACAGCGATACAGCTGAACAGCAGAAGGCTGTAATCGATATCTTTACAACTCGTTATGCATCACCTTAGCTAACTCTCGTGACTGATTTGTAATCCATCAGTGTTTATCCTTTATCATCCCAAAAGGGCAGTTCTTACAAGTTTAGGATTTGGATTTAACGATACGATCACGCACTTATCCACAAGAGTTTCAGTTTTTATTAAATTAATTTTGTTAATAACTTTTATTCCATAAATTTTCACTTCCCAATCGAATTCTTCAATAATCAATAGTCCTATAAAGACGTCTGAGAATAAAATGATCACAGTATCTTCGAACATAAAATTACTATAGGAGTGTTGGCAATGGGAACTTTCTCCGGAAATTAATTTCACGCTTAATAAATTAATTTTTTCATTAATTAATTTCATAATCATCGTATTATCATTTGCAATAGTAAATATATATTAATAAAACAGATAATAGTCTGAATAAAATTTATTCAGATTAATAAAATAGATAATAATCTGAATAAATTTTATTCACGTTATCTTTTTTAAATTCTATTACTCTATGTTTAATATGTGGTACATTTTTTTTAAAATGAATTTATAGAGTTTCAATCAAACCTAGTAAGTATAAATGGTTTGAGTAATTGCAGGACTCATAATTTGCATGAAAAATCAATCCATTAAATTAAACCCTTAGAATATATTTTTATTGATAGCAACATCAAACCAAAATATTCTGAAACACTTTCCTAATGTCCAATCCTGGCTCTAGACATATCTACATGAATATTTATATATAAAGAGTATTTTTTTCGTCCGTTTTTGCATGTTCGCTGAAGCTTTCGATCTACACATATTCAATTTGTATTCATGTATTCTACATAAAAATAAAAAAAAGGAGGTTATCTCAAAAGTGTTAGCATAGAATTTTTTTAATGAATTATCGTGATTTTATGCAATTAAATTTTATAATTACCAAACAGCATGGACAGTTTAATCTTACATTGGTTGTTTAAAATCCAAAACTGAAATATTCACTATGATTTAAAAAATAAAAATGACTTAATTAAATGCTCAAGAAATTTTCTAATATTATCATTATTTTCTTTATCATTAGACGTATAAGTGACTAAAAGTTTTTTCAAAATATTAATTATTTTTAAAAAATCAGAAAATATTCGGGGTTCTTTGATGTATACAAACGTTCAAATTTCAATGTCTCACGACTTACTGTCCCTAAAATTGCTTCAAAAACTGTTTGGTAGTTAAAGAGAACGAGAATTCTTTAGAAAAAAACGAAAAGAACGATGACTGAACGAATTAAAAAAAATAAATGTATAGTGAGATTTCAAGAAAGAAAAAATAATCCGTGATCATACTGCAATAGCCGAAATAGTAAAGTAACCAAATGTAATCGATAAATTATTTTGTTATAAACCCGATAAAAGTGAGTTTAATACAAATATTTAATCAGACTGAATATTATTTTTATAAGTCGCAATACCTAATAAAGAATCGATCAATTAAAGTTTTTAATTACCGATACATAACGATGTCAAAAATTAATTGCCACGATGTGGCAAATGTTCAATGTACCAATTTTCAATAAACTTTTTTCATTTAAAAAATAAATGCTAATTCATTATTCGTTGAAAAGATTACCTACTTCATTATTGAGCGATGCTTTCAACTGTTTCTCTCTCTACCTCTCATGGACATAAATAGACCCTATTACCTAGATAGATGTACTTGCTATTGAACAACTGTCCTTTCATTCACCTAGACATAATGCTGATTTTATGAGCAATAATTAACTATCAAGGAAAATTTTACGATGGAATAAACTACCCAAACAAAGGATGGAACTCATTTCCTGGTTCTGGGGGATCGGGAGTTGTAGATGGCGCCACCTCGCAGCGGCCACAGTTCAAGGCAACTCTCCTCTCGATTTATCCGACTTCACCCACAGCCCTACGATTTAATATCTGTTTCACGAATAAACTAGTTTTAATATTTGCAATAAAATATTTTCAATTATTTTAATTATATGGGTATTATTCCAAAAATGGGCATTTGTTTGCCAAACCTTCCTGTTGTGTCGCACACATCATCACTTTTGGCCGGATCAATTTTTATTACTTAGTACATGTCCATAGACTACTCAAAATACTTTTTGATCTCGAAATTGTAACATATTTTTGTTTCAATTGATCATAAACCACTCAAATATCATTCCTTTGGCCTGTCCGAGATCGCACTTATTTACTTTCAACAGCCTGTGTAAGAATAATGACTCTTCTAGGCTAGAATTGGCATTAGATGTGCCAGTTTTGAAAGCCTTTCAAAATAAGGAAAGGAAAATCCTCTATTACAATACGCTTGTTATCCACAACTCATTGTATCCTTGTCCCACAATCAGATTCTCATTCCTTTGTCAAATATTTCATTTTTATTTAAGATTTAAAATACAAAACTTATTTTTATGGGATGAATTTTTTTTTTTTTTTTTCAAAAATTTAAGAAGATGCATTTAATACCCCAGATACACTCCCTGAGTACGCCACTGATAGCAACCACCTCTCCAGCCACAAATGTAATAGGAGATCCCAGGCTGGAGGGGGATGCTTATTTTAAAAGCATTTTATTTGAAAAATTACTGGCAAAAGTGACCCAAAAATACTATTTAAGGTTTTTTTTTAAGGAGGAAATCCTAAATACCCCGCAAAAATAATAGTTTAAAAGATTTATCTATTATTTTAATTAGTTTAACTTTATCTATTATTTTTTATTCCAAGTAAAAAATTATATTTTGGAGTAAAATCTTGATACTTCAGACAAGACAAAAAACGAAAAACTTCTATGAATTTAATTTGCTGTGACATGCCAAGAAACTATTTTCGAAAAAAAAAAACAAAAAAAAAACCCGCCGAATCAGTAACATTTTCCAGTGGGAGTCGTATAAAAAATAAAATCAACAGTCAGGTATTGTGGGCAATCCAAAGCCTATAATTTAGTAGTTTTTTTTTTTATCTAAACAATTCTGCATTTAGTAATCATATGTTGATTTTAAACTGCCATAATTTGTCTAATTTGTTTTGAGTATGTTAAAATAGTGAATTTATTTTATACGAAACTTGGCGTTTGACGCTCCAAGGAGATAAAAAGAGATGACAAATTTCGAACATTTTTTTTCTCTTACGCTTCTGCACTCCTTCAATAATAATTCATAAATCGTGAATATCACGAAAATGGTTTCAATATTTTTTTTTACAATGAAACTGCTCGTGAATAGAATGAAAAGTCGTATCAAAGATTAACACTGCGAGAACTGAATACCCAACAAAAATTTCGATGTGGTAGTATGTAAAAAAAAAAAAAAAAAAATGAAGAAAATTCTAAATCTGTTAGAATTAAAATTATTTTTTTTTCAAGGAATCGGGGAGCGAAAAATGACTAAGATTTATAAAATGGCAAATATAAGTAAGAAAACTAATTACCGATACATAAAGGACAAATTCATAATAAAAATGGGCAATAATTTAGATTGAAGTTTTTTATAGTGAACCAATAGTATATTAGAACACTGAATGATCTGTGGATGAACTAACAGTTGGTAGCAATCTAATTCAGATTGTTCCATTAATTTTTTAAAAGAACAAATAAATCCAAAATATAAACATTCGGAAGCGCTTTATGTTTTGAGACAAAAAATGGTGTATTTCGTACTGTAAAGTATAATTTATTATTTTTAGACAAGAAAGGAAATAGAATCGTCACAAATTTTAAGTACATTAATATGGGTATTTTAAACATCATTGGAATAGTTTTATTATAATGACTTTTCTAGGATGATTTTAAATAAATTTATCATTTTTCAAAGTAAATTTTTATTCCTATGCAAATTTGTTTACGAGTATATCAAGTATTTAATCAATCTAAATAATAATAGTATTTATCGTGATCTCCGCAAACAGAAGATAATTTCAATCGATTCTAATGGATTGGTTATTCATAAGACTTTATATAATTAAAGATAAACAATACAGGAAGCATACTAAAGAATGCCGCTGGAGGTAGGAGATCCCTGAATATGAGCGGTCTTGGCTCAGCAACAGCTCTGGGAAGCGATATATTTACCAGCGGGCTAAAGAAAATACTCAAGGCTAAGGGGGCCCCGAAAGAACCAGAGGAGTCTCTGAAAATTGGCCAGCGGTGAATTTTCGCTAGAGGGACTGACGAGTGTGGGTTGTCCTTGAGGCTATCCTTGTTCGTGACGATATGGGTCAATGGTGGGCAACCTAATGTTCCACTGGATCTGGATTCTCTAAAAAGAATCTAGTCAGGATATATTCATTCGAGGGATAGAAAAACTTGAGCTGTTTGGAACTGTCAGTATTTAAATTAAATAATTAAAAAATAATTTGATAACTAAAAACATTTAAAATCACAATTTGAGCAACAAGAGAAAAATAGAAAGGTAAAAAAAACAATTTCCATCAATTCTTAAAATATGCCTTAGTGATTGAAGATATTTAATTAATTATTTTTTGTAATATCTTTCTTATGATTTTTATTGCATAAATATTTAAATCATGAAGATAAGATGGCTAAACTTTTGAAGTATTTAATTCGTCTTATTTTGTTATTTGTCATGACAGGTATTTTAAGTTATTTTATCATAAATATACTACAAAGCACTTTGCAACTGTGCTAAGGAAATAAAATATAATTAAATATATACATACAAGAGTTTTTATAAAATTATTGTAGTGTTTGGATTCCTCGTTATTTCTTTTTTTTTTTCTTCTCTTGTATGCTTTTCTTTAAATTACTTAAGTTTATTGTTTGTAAATTTATACATTGTAACAAATTTTAATATTAATATTCCTGATTTGAAAGAGTGTTCTCAGTTTTGAAAATATCTAATATTTGTTTTTATATTTTAATTTGTACTGTTGATAATTAAAAATAGAAATCACATCGTAATCATACACATAGTACATTGAATTGCAGATAAAACATACGGTATTGAAAAATAAAATCTGATTCAGTGAGGTTACTTCGGAAGAAACAGAGCTAAAAATAACGAAAATTCTTCTTAAACTATAGTTACATAGTAAGATGCACAGACACTGTTATTTATAAGTAGCAACTTGAGAACAATTAAATGCCTATAAAGTAACTGGTTTCTACTAAAACGAAAAAATAATTATCACGAATACATTCGCAGGACATTTTATTGGATTTTGAATAAGTTTCTCAGCATCACATTTTAATAAATTTCATTTAGTTATATGGATGATCTTAATAATATCCGAGATTTCAAAACTTTAATTAATGTTTCAATTAAAAATTGATGTTATAGAATTTTTACTAAAAACTAGCCAGATATTTATGTACTAAACTAATACGGTTACAAAATAAAAGTTGGAAAAAAAAGAAAAATCAGGTGACCATCCACGAAGAAGTTAATCAGTATTGACCAGCTGAATTCACGCAACGAAATCTCTGAAGAATCATTCCTCAAAGGATACATTTCGAGACGTATGTAAATTATACCATATTTTTTAAAACTAACCTTTCGCTAGATTTAAATTTCTCGGTAGGTGAAACGAATGGGAAGCATTAATTGATGGAGTTTATAATTTTTTAAAAAATACATGACACTTTTAGTCGGTTGAATGAACTCGTTCAGCTGTTCGCCATGACCGTTTTCCGGCAGCGAGATATAATGGTTTATAATAAAAATGAATTTTTATATACTCATATAAATATTGTTTCTTTACATTATTAATGAATTTGTTAATAAGAATTAATGCACTTTATTTTTGTTGAATCTACATAAAAACCTGGCTTTTTATGCTTTGCGGAAGGCATAACATAAAACTTGACGTTAAAATTTATCACAAATTTTAAATGTAAAGATATTTGGTTAATGTACACTGATAATTTAATGTTCTTGAAGCAATAACATAATATATGTTTAATAATAAACTCTTGAATAAAATTTAAAGATATAAATTATTTTAATGGCTAATATTTTTTATTTTATTTGTTAAAAGGTAATAAAATGCCATTAATATCTTGGGATAGAATAGTGTTCTTTGAAAATTAATATTACTGATGTTTATGTTTAGGTGTTTGAATGTTTAAAAAAAAAAAAATGCATCCTCTTGAGACTAATGTTTCAATGAAACAAATTGAAATCTTTTCTCAATTGAGAATGTTCTTTTACCATTACAAAAATTCAAATTTGATTAAATATTTTTAAAAATAAACCTCAAATTATTCTTTCAATTTTTTTTTTTTTTGACCTTGTTAGAATGCCAAACTATCTCTTAAAATATTCATTTATTTTGTTTTACCAGACATCACATGTTTATATATAAGGTAAGGATAGGTGCTAAGGTTTGGAATTGAATAGACAATATTTAAAGTTTTACTTTGTTTTTATATTTGATATTTTCACCATGTTTTAAATTTTACAACTTAAAACATCTTCCATCGTATAACAAAAAAGTACAAAAAATTGTGTCGAATCGCCAAACATTCATATAATACACCTTTGTTTCTCGACAATCAATAAATGAAATACAATGTTGTAATTCTGGGTTGGAGGAGAACCCTACGGGGCTCCTCTTCCCCAAATACTGCATCTCATTAAATATATATATACTTATATTAATATAATATTTATATTATTAAAACCAGATCATACTGGCATTAGTGAGATCAGGACATATATATATATAATGCTTTGTGTTCTCCTCTCCTCTCCTTTAAGTAAAAAATACAAAATGGTACATTTAATACAACAGCAGAGTTGACTCAACAATAATAAATTTACAAAATAATAATAATTAATAATCAATATATAATATATTAATAATTGCTTTTTATCACAAGTTACTTTATTAAAGAACAATAAATAAATCACTACTGGCCTCTTTGATGAGACGTTATAAAAAATTTTACAAACTCCTTATTAATAAATGACAAGAGAAACATCTTCGAAGAAATAATTAAAAAACAAAAAAAAAAAAACATTTCGACAACATTTATCGATGAGAGACCAACTGGAAAATAAATTTGCTTCGAAAATACAAATAAAACAAGACAGAGACAAGTTGATAATCACAAAGACTGAATAACATTGTTAACTCTGCTTTTGTCACACACAATTTGAAAGACAACACAACCTATTAAAGCTTTACCTCCTATACACAAATATATTTCATTTTATACTTATATATTTATATATATTTATATTTATATTACTATCATAGGTCGAATCACAAATTTATAATTCAAAAAATTGTCCATTGAACAACTCGACTTAAGCTCACTCGTCACAGAAAAACTGTGACACACTGTGTCGATATACAAATACTTGTGTTCAAATATATATCATATATTCGAAAAAGACATATACCTTAAATAGAATATTAATCACATACAATGTATATTATTACTGGTATTAGTTTGTTACAATCTAAGAAAGCATATGATATGGACTTATATAAAGATGGCGTGCCACTTGGCAGACAACTAAAGATACAAGTATTGTACTGGATTCAGCCACAGCTTCTCGAAAGAAATTTGTTATCCCAGTCCTACAACATTACCTACCAAACCTATACACCAATAATTAATTCTGTTCAACACTTTCCAATGATCACACTAGCTTGATGAAGGTGTTATTTAATCACCTATATAGATACACAGCAATTAAAAAAAATTTCTAAACATATAAAAAAATTAAAAAACCTATACATCTAACCGCTACAAACTAAATAGATTTTTTTTAATATATAGTATATAGATTGTATAAAATAAAAACATATGTATATTATGTATCCTCTGGCTTAACACTCGATAAATACTTTGTGTTTGTGTTCTTAAAGACGCCATGATATTGCCGTATGATGCAGGAATAGGAGCAAGATGATATTCAGTCTTGGCGGCTCTTCTCTCTCCAACAAGTCCCCCCTCTCCCTCACTCCAGGTAAGACCTGTACAGCTTCTTTTTCGTGATGTCGAACTCGTGGCTGATCATTATTGTGCCGCCTTTTGTCAGATTTCTGCAGGTAGACAAGTCATCGTATTAGTAAGGAATAATATTTCTAATAGGGTTTATTATATATTCAATCGTCAACCTTGTTGAAGCGATTATGTCACAAGGGAAACTTACTTTAAGAACTGCGGCAGGATGTTGTGCCACGAAGAAGACCTAGGGTCTTGCTTGAGAGTGAGGGTGAGTTCAAAGGTGGATACGGTGTTGTTATCACACTTGATCTCCGCGATCCTCCGAACATCAGCGTCGGAGGCGGCGAAGTCGATGTAGAGGGTACATCCCCTCAGGCCGCAAGGTTCCACTTCGGCCAGGCTGAGGACTTGAGAGGCTATCCTCGGCAGTAAATTGGCCGGGAGGAGGACTTCACCGCAGCTGAGTTGTGCTGACTTGGCCGCCCGGAGCTCCGTCTCCAGTCGCCTAGCCAGTGCAACCTCACAAGTACCCGCTACCATCTCTTCCTTAAGGCCTGGTTAGGATAAGAAAAATTTTAGTCTAAGTTTGAGATCAACACAATCTAAACCTTAAAATTAAAAAGCCTACTTTTTTTTTTTTTTTTTTAATTTATTCCATAATGATGATAATATATTAGGGAAAATATTCAGTTGAATTTAAGAATCTGGAACACCCTGAGACTAAGAAGGGTTTATGCCCAATAGCTAACATTGTTGAAGTGAGCCCCCAAGATTCCCCACACCTCACTTGATGAAGCGGGGAAACCGAAAGACCGGTAGGCCGGCCGGCAATGTCACAACTCCCGGCACTTTCACCCGACCGGTCCCCCTACCACGGCCCCGGTTAATAAACCCGACAGAATAAGGCGATACCATTATTATCGACGGGAAGGCTAAAACATTTGATAGTAATAATCCCACTAGTATAGTAAATAAGATACCTGCAACTGTTCAATATCTGACAACAATCTTTTCCAACTAACAATATAACTCTACTGCAAGTTTCATTTGTCAGCGACTATTAATTTAACAAAAGCGTAAAGCATACATTATTTAATATTAAATTCATAAAAAATCACAAAAACATATTTTAACGGAAAACTAGTTAATTTTATTGTTTTAGAAAACTTAGATTCTCTAAGTGCTTTTGTCACTTCTAAAATTTAGTTTTTAAAAACATTATTTTAAATATACTTTTTCATTAAGAATTTATTCGAAGAGAGAATAAATACAAAAGTCTAAAATAATACAGGGACGTTTGAAAAAATTTATTTCAAATCAACTGTCGATACGGTTGGTAACAGTAATCGTTTGTTAAATTTATTTTTAAATTATTTATAACCTATTTAAACGTAAAATCTATTATACGCTAACAATGTTTAAACAATAAAATTCTATAAGCTCTTCCATTTTGCCACCCAAAATATAATTATCAAAAATTCTATAAACTCTTCCATTTTGCCACCCAAACTATAATTATCAACTTCAGTAAAAATTTTAACTTAATAACTGTCATTCCAACTACATATAATACTAAAAGGCAAGATTCAACCTTGGTATAAAATTGAGTTTTTAGAAAATATATAATTAATGAAAAAGAAAATTGATGTTTTCCCTTTAACACTGATAAAAAAAAGTTCAATAATATAACTTTTATAACTAAGGTACATGCATCAAATTCACCTCACATAACTGAAAGTTAGTCAAATCAGGTATCATTCGAATATAAATTAAAAATTAAATATAAAAAAATAATATAACCAGGATAAAAAAAAAAAAAAACTACTGAGAAGAGAAAGTTGATCTGACGAAACAAGGGTACAAGCCGGCAATATTAAATAAAACTCACCTCTAGCAAAGGCCGGAAAGGTAGCAGAAACGGGGCAAGGAAGAATCTCCATGTCGTCCGTCTTGATAATATCACAGAGTGCCTAGCACAGGCAAATATATCACAATTGTATGGAGCGAAGACACCCAAGGGACTGTACTGACACTTCCCCTGTGGCTGTACGAGCTCTACAAGAGATGATGCTCGAGTTGAGGTCGGTGAGAGACTAGGTTGGACATCAGCTGGCCTCGGGAAGTAGAGCTCTGTCCCCACCACCGCTCTCCGCTTCCCCCACCACCCCTCTATCTTACCCCCACTACCTCTATTTCACCCCCACCACCGCTTGGCCTACGTGAGCCCTGTCAGCTGGGGGCTCCGCCGGGTCTCTGCTTCTCTTCTTTGCTTTATTTCATCATCCTCAACTCCTAGCCCTCTTCCGTACCTGCCGGCCTCTAGAGCATTCAGTCACTTAGGAAAATAACCAAGGAGGAAGACAATAAATGAATAAAAAGAAGTTTATCACTGTTCCTTACTCTTTAAGATATTGTTTCTTCCATTAAACCGAAGTTTTTCCCTTCAAAATCACCTAGACCTTTCTAGAACACCTATTCATCACCTTATACGAATCAAAATAATAATAGAAAAACATTAATTTCAATCTCTGATTTTCTTTTAAGTATTACAGAACAACACACTCTGAAACCGAACTGGGATAATTAATTTAATATATATTAAAACTTGTAATACCGTAGTCTACTTCATCATATGATTTTATATTTATTCCCTAAATAAATAAAAAAATTAATTTGAATTCATGATTTTCTACTAACAAAACATATCATTAGATTCATAGTATGATTCGAATATAGCAAATCTATATAGTTGAGGAGCACCTCTTGGAGAATAATGTGTTTCTCTCCTTATTTCCATTATTAGACAAATAAATATAATAATTTTTAAAAAATAAATAGTTTCTTTTCATTTAAGTACAATAAACTTTGATACCTAACGTTGATCGAATTTATTATTGAAACTAGTAAAATTTCATTCAACTGCTTCTTCATCTAATTTCGTCCTTATTCTCTGCATTATGCATTTCAAATAATCTAATCCAATAATATACTAAAATCACTTTTCAAATAAGAAAAGAAAAAACTATGCCCTATTTCACTCACACAAGTCCGATCAATACATCCGGACAATTCCTAAATTCAGAACCTGGCTAAATCGGTCTTTATAAACCCTAGATTCAATTTAGTATAAAAATTTCCAACAGTTAGCAACCATTGAGACAGAACTTACGGTTCACCGTGACATGTTTATTGAGTAATTAATAGTTTATATAATAAAATATAAAAAGAATCGGTAATTTAATAAAAAATAAATAAGCTCGACTGATTTTGTTCACTTGACCAAAGTAACAAAACTATGAACTTTGTACAGATCATATAAAGATTCTCGAAGGATGAACTTCATAATTTTCAACAGGGCACTTAATTTCTTGCATTCACCAAAATAACATTTTATTTAAAAACTGAAGTAATTTTTGAAAATTTAATATTGTACATGAACTGACTATTTGTAAATATAACCGTTTTCCTAATCGGTTCTCGAACTAGGCCTTCATGAAAGAAGATTTTTTTTTTTTTACAGGGCTACAATTAAATATTTTAATAACTTCTATCCAGTTATTTCTGTGTGTGCTGAATAAAGGTAACAGCTAATATGCGACGCCCTGATTAACTTATCAGTTCAAACTCTAAAAGTAATAATACGTTGGCACTGGGTCCCATCTACAAATAACTTCTGGGACCCCTTTTTAAACCGGCATTTATAATTTTTGTAAAGCGCTCAAACGTGCATTTTTTAATTATAATTAATTATATTATTTTATTAATAGAAATAAAATATATGAAATGGTGCAAATATCGTTGGTACTCGATAGAAGGAAGGCGATGGATACGAAATCCTGGCAACTGCAGCTTGCTTTTCCCTGAACTGTTTCAGGGTCTCTAATCCGTTGACCCCGCTAGTTCCCGAGCTAGTTTCCATTTAGAATCAATCGCCTATCAAATTTTATTACCAAATTTGTTATAACAAATTATTCTTGTTTGTATGAATTAAATTATTTTGAATCGAGAAAATGAAAAAGACTAAAGTTTTTATATATACCCCATAATTAAAACCTGCTGAGATCTGTAACACAAATGTAGACCACGTCTCTTGCATTAATTATTGTATTCATAAAAAAATGTTGACTGAGTTCATATTGTGTTACTGTTACAAAATATAGTTTTTAGACCGATGTTTAACTATTAACGATCTTTTAGAATTGCAAAGGAAAATATTCAGTTTGATAACTGAATAAAAAAAAAGTATCCTGTTCAATTAAACGCACGTTAGTACAATAACCGGGAAAAATTAAGAAATTGTAATTTAAAAAAAAAAAACATTTTTTCTGGACGGTAGGTTAAATCAAACTTTGGTGCAAAAGCATTTTTCTTATCATCAAAACTGGTTTGAATTTTCGTCAGAAACAGCTTGGAATTATAAGATGATTTAAAACTTAATTAAAGTTTAGTGCCTAAGATAATAATTCTGGATAAAATTAATACATACACAGATGTAGGAAATACATGAAACGAAAGAGAGAGAAAATAGGTCACGTTAAATTTTTAAAAAAATATGGTAAAATTTTCGAGAAAATATCAATCTTATCATTAAAATGGATAAACAAATTCTGTAAATTTAACATGTTCTAAAAATAATAATTTAAAATTTTTTACGTACGATTCGTTGAGGATGAGGATATATAGGATTGGCGAAGAATTTCAAATATATTTTTCTTTTAAGTTTTCTGCTCCTTGTTGCAAATATCAAATGCATCATAAATAATCTCACATTATAACATGCGTGAATACGTGTATGTAAAACGAAGACCTAATACAGTACACTGTTGAGTTGGTCTCAAGGCCTTGCACCAGGCAAGCCCGAGACCGGACTGTTGCTGAGCAAGCCGGCTCGTGGCCTTCGGCTGTGCTCGGCTTCTCTCGGCCGAATCCCGATGAACTTGCTGGGCCATGTTCTTTTTTTTTTCTGTTTCTCTTTTTGGTCCACCCTTTTTTTTCTATTACTTAAGTCGGTTCCTTTTTTTTTTCCTCTCTTTTTTTTTGTCCCTCAGCTGGTTTGTTTTTTCCCCTCCGTATGTAATTAGCATACAAATAATAGTGCATAGTGATCACGAAAAGTGCCAAAACGTGAAAACTAAATTTGACCGAGGATTTCGTACATGTATTGCCGAAACAAAGATTAATATGATACAAATTACAACCAATATATCAGCTTTAGAAGGACAAAATCTTAAAATGGAATAATATTTCTTAAAAAAAAAAACCGAATAACGCTTTCAGCGCCCAAAAAAAGTGTAAATATTCTCAATAAAAATGCATTTGTAAACAATAAATATGAAAAAAAAAATTTCTTCGAAAATTATCATATTATCCCACTAATAAAATATTCATTTTTATTTTCAAGATCAATTCAACCTACCCAACTTTGCTAAACAAAATAACGGTTAAGTTTAATTCCAATATTTGCAAGTTGTAGGATTGACCTCCGAAATTGTTTTCGTAATTCAATCGACTTAATGCTTGCTTGCTCCAATGCATTTATAGAAACGGACCATAATATTTGAGAAATATTGATTCTATAAGATGAACAATGACTATGAATAATAATGTTAATACGGATAATTGCTATAAAATAATGGATATTTACATTTTACAATTGTCGGGGTCGGACGGCTCTATTGCAGTTTTTACAAGCGATGAATCAGACGTCTGTTAAAAAAAAAAAAAAAAAAAAAAAAGGAACGGAAACACTTTCTCTTTGATGGGCTTTTCACGAAACAAAACCCCGATCCGGCTCCATATATCTTTTTAATGCCGTCATTTATTACAAGCGCTGTTATTGCAGTTGCTCCACATAATGGAAGATTATTTACAGAACAATGGCATAGAATTAATTATTATTCCGCTATTTATAATTGTTATTAATTATTCTTCAAGGAGTAATGTCTAAATATCCAATAGAAATGAGTTTAAAATTATGATAAAATAAAATAGGAATCGTTAAATTTAAGAGAAGTTACATCAGATCCAGTGACGTCAAACTTTAGAATATGATAGAAATAATCTATAATATACAACATGAGAGTGAATCAGTTTGTCCGTGATAAAGAGTTGACCGTGGAATGAATTTATATATATATATATATATATATATATATATATATATATATATATATATATATATATATATATATATATATTTAACGATTGAATTAATTTTTAAAAATTAATCTAAATTTAGTATCTTAAAATCGTACTTTATTTTTAAATTTTTAATGTGATCAGCATCAAAGCTCAAACGCCAGATCGATGAGGATGATTATCTGTCAATACTTGGAATAGACCCCTAAGCTACCTAATAAGATTAAATAACAAATGTTATTGAATTGTTCTCAAACACATTAAAAATATTTTTTACCAAAAACTAAAACTTTTTTATATAATCATCTATAAGAAACAAAAAAAGTCACATTTTAAATGTAGAAAATTAAATAAAACTTTTTAGCAATACAACGTTGAAACAGGATCAAACTGCACTTTTTGATATATGTTTTAATTTGTAACTAAAAAAAAAATACTTTTTTGTTAACCACTCAATATTTTATACTAAAATTGTAATGTTTTACATTAATTTTTTCATAAAACAGTTTTTTTTTACTAGTTTTATTTTTATTTTTTGTGTTAACCTTGATCGTTTCTATGACCGTCTTGCCCTTGAATTATTTCTTCTTAATATAGACAACTATTCAGTATATGATTTCAATATTTCATTTCTTATTCATAGGTAACCTAGTAGGAACTTTTTCAATTTACTTTTTAAACTTATTTAAAATGTTAATCAATAAAGTTTTTATTATTTTAAACCAATAATTGTATTGTTTTTACTATTATTTTTTATTTACTTAATTTATTTAAATGAAATTCACTGGTGTGGTGAAGCGCATCTGTTTGGTTTCTCCATGGTTTCTTGAAAAATTATTATTATTGTTTTTGCCATGTTTAAAATATGTTTTAAAATTTATTATCATAATAAATTATGTCCGAAATAGTGTGATTTAATTGCAAAGAACTTTAAAATTATCAAATTTGTAACATATAAAACCTAGACCAGGAAGGAACTGACTATAGGAGTCGATGCCAAGATCATCGATTAAGATTTATTTAAACATTTACCAAGATGGATTAACTTAAAAACCTGCCACAAGACGAAAGAAACCCGCTGGACGACCGAAGTGACAGTTGGTGTATTGTACGTGGAGGCCCGGTTTGGGATCCATTACTCATTTTAACTTACATCGCCAAGAGCGACTTTTTTTTCTAACGATAACATTCATTTTAAAAATAAAGGATAAGGAAAAAGGCAATATTTTTGGTATTATCTCTCTTGTTATGGTTTATCACGTCGTAAATGAGGCTCAGTTCGTGACTAAGTGTAATGGCAAAGGATAGGGAATGAAGTGAGTCATCAGCCAAATGCAAAAATAAATTTTTTTTAGCGCCTTTTCTCCTCAGACAAAACATATGAACATTTACAAGACTTTTTCCGTGCTATTTTAAACTCAATATATCAATTTAAATTAGATAATGTTGTGGATCATCAAACTAAATTCAAATCAAAGCTTTTCAGTGTTTTTAATTAAAGTTAATGCTTATCTTTCACACATTGCCGACTCCAGATTTTTCAAAAAGACAAATTTATTTAAGATGATAAATAATATTGATAATATATTGTTTGACAAAAAAATATTTTTCCTTTTTGAGTTGATAAAACTATAAATTGAGGAATTCGGTATGAGCTAACCTTATTTAAACCCCCGATTTTCTAGTCCTCTGTCATCATTTAATAATCAGTTTTTTTTCTCTTTTTGTTTTGTAATTCGAACCATAAAAGCCTAAATCTTAAGATTTTATATTGCATAATAAGAATTAACTTTGAACTCAAAAACAGATCAAAAAAGAAATAGGAACAAAAAAATTGGGTTTTAGTCTAATGAAGCACCATTTAATCCCAGCCTCATAGTTTTTTTTTTTTTTTTTTTTTTTTTAAGAGCAATTTAGATTAGGAAAAAAAAAATGACAATTTATCATATTTCACAAGTATTAAGTGAAGTACTAAAGATAAAAATCTGAAGAATATCGTTTTCAAATCTCTTATCGAACATGAAGATTTATTAAGATTAATTATCGTAATAACATTTGCGAAATAAAAACTATTTGCAGTTTCGTTCATTATGATTTCTATTCCAACTTATAAAATTGAAGCTAAACTTCAAATGAGGACAAATAATTATAGCAAGGTATTTTTAGAAATATTATAATTTAAAGTCTTTAGTCTTTCCGTTTAAAGGTTTTTTTGAAAATAGTCACGTTTTTACCAGCTTCAGGCATTTGGGTTCTAAAACTAACAATTGACTCATCAGTCACTATTCTGAGAGCGCTAAGCAAATAATTTGTCAGGTGTTACACTTCATGTTATCGATAATCAAATCGATAATATAAATCTTCATGTTCTCTACAGAAAAAATACATGAACAACGAAATCCCTAATAAAACAACGATATCAAAACTACAAAAGTTTGTAGAAAAAATAATACATGTATATTATAATAATTATAATATAGTATATATAATTATATTGAAAGCTTTGAAATGATACTTTTCAAAAATATTTAGCGAATCCACCTATGTTATAAATATTTTAATGCATCTATGTACCTAACTAGAAAACAGAATTTTAATGACGCTTCAAGTTATTACAGTTTGATATATTATTTCCAAATAATTATAAATCCAAAAATAAAAACTTGAATCGGATAGATTTTTTTCTTTAATGATGGGTATCACTACTATATATTATTACGGTAGTCTATACTATAGGGATCTATTCCCTTTTCCGGCTCTCAGGAGAGATGGATTTTTACGAATGAGGTATCAAAAGAAAGGGAATTTCACGGAGATGTGACGAATCCTGATTTTGTTTCTTAAAATCTTACAAGGGCTTAAATAAAAGTGATGAAAAAACTGGAAGGTTTCAAAACTTTGACGACTGAGAGTCGGCGGATCGAGACAGGATAAGTTGGGTTTTAAAGATTTTGACGCGGGCATCAAAAACCTGCCGTTTTCGAGATAATGCACGATATAGGTCCACACGGGCCTCACGCCATCTTGCGTACGTGCCGTTGTCATGGCAACTTTATATCAATTTGAGTCTGTTTACAAACACTTTTAATGAGTGGGAAATTATATATTGTTTCCCATGTCCAACCCCCTAACTGTTAAATATGAATACTACACATAGAAAACGGTGTAGCTGAAGCTTATCGCCTTACTGTTAAACTTAAGAGATGTTTTACAGTGGGGTAAGCTAATTACTTATGAAGTATGAACTGTAACTTCAACATAGTCATTACAAACTATGTAGCTTCACCAAATGTGTGTGTTAAATAAAATTTTTTGGTAATATTATATTGTTTCCCTAATATGGCTTACATCTCGAATGTATTAAGGATTAGAATAAGCATTGGTAACTAATGCGAGAGTTCTCGCCGGGGTATACTAGTAATGATATAATTCCAAAAAAAAAAATTATATCTTTCCTCTACTTTAAATTTGGAGGGAGGGAGAGAGGATAAATTTCTTTCTTGGTCGATTACAAAGCTTAATTATTGATAATAATAAAACAAAAATAAGATTAAATCAAGTATATAATTAACAAGTAGTTAGGGACCATGCAGATAAAACTGAACAACTTTTTTTTAGCCTCTATAGAGTGGATAGAATTTATTACAGATAAAATTTAATCAAATTTTTTATTATAAATTTATTCAGTTGAATTTCGATGTTATTTATTGTACGAAGTGCAATAATTGACAAAAATGGGTTTAGCGCTTTATCCAAAAATATTTTTCTAGAGTATGTTTTTTCCGTAGAGGACGGATGTTCAAGTTGGTGAAACATTCCCTAATTTCCAATTTATTGACAAGACAGAAGATTTTCAATCGAGATCCCCATTCCGATAATGTAAATTTCAACGTAAAATTAGTTCTATTAAATAAATACTCAGACGGATAACATCAGGAAGCTATTTGATAATGCAAAACTTGCAATATACAAAGTGCACTTAGCAAGGAAGCTTTCAGATAATGAAATCCGCGAAGAATTCGATCTGGCTTAAAAATAATTATAACCTTCACACTTCTATTACTGTTTCGAATGGTTTAAGGACTAATGGAAACTTATATAATTATAATAATCCTTCCAGGCAACAATTTTTCGGTCGGTAATGAAGTCGCTTCACACGGATATGCACATTTGCATTCATAGGATGGTGCAGCTTGGGTTCTACGATATAGGCCCCTTTGTATGCAAAAACCTGATCAATATGCTCGACTTGGCTTTGAAGATTACTGTACTCGCTGGACGATACTATTCACCAAGACATATCGGCTTAAAACCTCTTGAATAAATAACGCTGTGGAACTGTTAAGTAACTGAACTTTCAAATGACAAGCTGTAAAGAATTATAACGCCGGCAAAAAGCGTGAAACCACGGAACAATAAAATGTTTAAAAATTGAATTTTTATCATATCGAGGTGTTATTTTTTTAAAAGTCTTCACTAGGCAAGTGATATACTATCTAGCAGAAAAATAAACAATTAATTGTTGGGTTTATACAATTTAGGCAAAAATAAAGAAAATAAAACAACCCCAAATCAAACTGTTTTGGAAGGTGGATAAAACAAATAAGAATTACAGCAGAAATTTGGATTTTCAGGATACTCAGCTAAAGAGTTGCTTAAGCCGAAGTTTCAGCCCAAACATGGGGGCCATCATTAGGGCTAAAATAGATCAGAGATGCAAGATTAAGAAGATGTCTAAAATTAAAGAAACAAAGAAATTTTGACAGAAAACAAAGTAAAGTAAATACAAAAATTTAAAAAAACAAATAACATTAAAAGAAAACGATGAAAATAAATAATAGCGAGAATAGTATAGGAAGAGAATATATATATATATATATATATATATATATATATATATATATATATATAAAGAGAAAAATTATATAATGGTTTTTGTAAATCAATACGCTCTAACATTATTTTAAAATTAAGAATAAATACAAGAAAATTATCAAACTTTTGAAACATGTAAAAGAACTTGAACAATGTTTAAAAACTTAAACAATTCGTTTCTGTTTTAAAATACCATTGACTAAAAATTATGTTGAAAATCCAGATTCCTGATAACCAAGACAGTCTAATCTTGGCTGTCTCTCACTAAAGATCGTCTTCTAGATATGTTCAATTTCATCTTTTTACAAAAATAAATTATTTAACTATAATATTATTGCCTTATAAATAATTAAATTAAGCGATGTTAATAATTATTAACATTAATTCAAACAAATAAACGGATAATAAATAAAATTGAGCTGTATCTTGCAAATCCTGATAGATCCTTACCATCCATCTTAGTAAATATTTCAATCTGCCACCTTGGGCAAAAAATAATAATTGTATAACTATTTTAAAATATCCATTATTAGAAATGGCTAGTTCAAAATCCTTATTTTTCCTTTTCTATTATATGTTGAGCTCAAGTAAAATCAAACCAATCATTAATTAATAATTAAGAAAAATTATCTTTCAGTAATCCTCGAAATTCCGGGCAGGTAACGTTGATCACTTCCACTGATATCCTCTAACATAAATTATTTTCAGTAATGCCAATAAAATTCGATATTATTATCTTTTGAGAAAACATTAATTTTTTAGTATTTAAATTCCAAAGAGGTTATTAGTGGTTTATAGAATAATTATAAAAGTTCGATTGCTGAGTCAAGGGTTATTACAGTCTTGAGTTCAACCTAACCTAACCTAGTCCAAGACTTACACCATTATTGATGGTTCCTGTTTATCCAGTGAGCAAACCCGTGGTTTGCACCTTATCTCGACATTTAGTACAAAAATGACGGAAAGGTTAGGGTGGATTAACCATCCCTAAGTCTAATTCATCAACATCTAATATTACAAACAAAAAATACCTGAAGGATAATAAGTAACTATCACTGATATCATGTAAAGTTTCGTTCCAAGACCCTATCGGACATCAAACAATATGACAAACGTGTCCCCTTCCTAAGCAATAGGCTCAATCTATCCATGCGTAAGACAAGGGGATGTCCTTTCGCCAATACTGTTCAACCTTACTCCCCTACTAACGACTAATCCGATTGGACAAGACCAGAGTAGATAGAAAACGTTCCCAAATATAAGCGGACTTTAATTCCTCGGCTCCACATCTATTAATGATTAACTTTATAGACCAATTTGCCTAAAAAAGAACTTGTATAAGCTCTCATCTACCCTCCGAGAATCCTGGAATTTCGTATAATCTAGAAAAAACAACTTTATATTGATGGTGTAAAATATTGTAATGAAGCATTCTCCGATAAAAATATACTGAAGCAAAAAAAAAAAGATTCTTCATCTTACAGATAACGCGAGAGACTTGAAATCAAGACCTAAAAATGTATAGGGAAAATACAAATGAGGAACAACAATAGAAAACTGTTCAAACAGTTTCTGAAATGACAATGGATAAATATTTGAAATTATATGGCAATTGACATTTTATAACAATAAATTAAAAATCAATGATATAATAATGGTAAGGAGATTAAAATGGGTGTGGCATGTCATGCAGCTCCAGATTATCAGAGGTTCTATACAACCGAGAATCTATATAATTGCGTGAGTGCGTACGTACCGTGGGTATCCGTAATCGTTGTGGCAACTTCATATCCGTGGAAGTAATTTCAGCAAACTATATTAGGTTAACATTTATTAACTTCATTTATTAGATTATTTTATATTTCAGAGGGTTAATATTACATATAACCTTACAATTTACGGATTATTACTATCCATGGTTGTATTTAATTAGGTTTGTGCAGCTATTTTATAACTATTGTAATTAATCCGATTTTTTTTTTTTTTACTGAAACGTAGTGGAATAAATAAACAGATATCTATTATGCTTTTTACTCGTAGTCTACAAAATCTATGAATATTTGCAAATAATAGTTATTTCTATTAACCATCAGATATAAGCTTAAAGAATACCAATTAACATGCAGGGAATTAATGAAGATTAATTTTAATAGCACATCTCAAATAACAGTTGATCCGTCAATTAACCGCAGATGAAATCCAGGGTAGGTGTGGTTCTGTAATGAGAGAGCTCGTCTCTTTGTTGCGTCACTTCCTCCGGGACCTGCCTTCACAATCGTATAAATCTTATCAACCATCAAAACGGAAAGATTTAAAGACATTTTAATCAATCTTCAGCAATTTTTTACACATTTTATTTTTTTATAATTCGGTATTAAAAGAATTGAGGTCTACAGATAAGAAAAATAAAAGAATCTATGTGTAAAAGAATCGAAATTTCGAATTGAAATTTTATTTATTAGGAACATTTTAATTAGTAGGTATTCGTTGAAATTTAACATAACCTTCAAACTTAAACTGGATGAAAGAAATACGAACGAAGAGGAAAACTTGTTGTAAATTAGAGAACTTCCTTTTTAAATTAATTTAAAACTCCTGAGTTATTAAGTTATTCGAAAAGAGTAGACTTGATCTGCCTATGAAGCAGAATTTCATCAGAGAAAAACGCAAGAATTAATTAAAACTTGCGCATGCGCCCCTCTGAGATTTGCTCTGCTATGCATTTGTCAAACTACTTGGTTACAATCATTACGATATATTAAAAAAAATAAACATTAATTTAAAAATAGAAAACAAAGTAAAATTTTTTTTTTTAAGCAATAAGACTTTAATTCATATTTATTTCTTCAACGGGAAAAGATTTGGATAATGAATGAAGAGAGAGTTCGAAAACAACAAAAAAATTTCGAGTGCTGCTCAACTGTGTTGAGTTGCCAAATACTGTATACAGCATACAGGATCAATCAGGTAGAAAAGAGAGATCAAAACAAAATATTAGCGAAATCGTAATATTTAAAATTGCAAGATATAATACTTATATAATACTTAAAAATATTTATCATAAATAAATAAATATAATAGTGAAACTTTTTGTAATAATAGGTAACTGTATGGCAAATTAGGAAGGAGATTCTTCGGATGGGGGTCCAGAATAATAATAAAGAATAAAAGTTACCATTTATGTAATGCCGACGTTTCGCCCCACATTGTAGATCTTCATAAGGGCTCTACAACCTAAAAGAAGAAGGAAAACAAGGAAGGAAAATTTAAAGAAATTATTATTTTTAATTTTTATAAAATAATGAAATTTTTCATTATACTAGAGATCGAAGATCTAAAAAAGTTCCAGTGTGACAAAGCTTTGTTAACATTATTTAAAAATAAATATAAACATAACTACATTATATATTACATTTGTAGTAATTTTTTATGCTGGTAGCTGCTATTTTTAAACTGTATAAGTGCCGGTGGACTGTTCATTTTTCCTTCATTGGATAAAATATGGCTCAAATATCATCAGAGAACTTCCAAGACATAGAAAAAAAAATCCGTGAGCAGTAGAACTCCGTCACTAAAGTCGTATTTTCCCACAAAAGACAGTCCCCTAACATACCGAAATTAACATATGAGATGACAGATTACCGAAAATGACACATTTTTTTCGGGGAAAAAACGACTAATAAGGCATTGAAACAGTTGAAATAGCCATATCTTTGCTAATAGCCGCTCGATTTCGATGAAACTTCTTTTGTTTTATACGTAATTTAATTTTCTTTCGATTGTGACAGGTTTTGAGCTCCCTAAATCAACTTGGAGGGGTTTTAAAGGTGCGCAAATGTTTTAAAGACCCCCAAAGGATACTTCCCCGACACCGACTCAATTCACATACAAATTTTCAGCCCTATAAACTAATATGGTGGAGCTGTAGCGATGCGCAAAACTTAAAAAACGCCGAAATATCAGGTAAACATACCGAAATTTTGACTGGAATTTATCCATTCTTTAATGGTATCGTTCTGCCTTAAAGAAAGCCCTACATACCGTATTTCAGCTCATTTGACCCAAAGGGGGCCGCTGGAGGTGCTCAAATGTAGCGGGAAAAAAATATATATATAAATATATATAAGACATCTCCAAATTTTCCATTATCGTGCTCTAGGGGTTATGAAACGGATAGAAATCGCAGTCCCGCCGCTCACCGCCGACCTTCGACCCACTGCAATAGTCTATTTTTTTCGGGGAAAAAACGACTAAAAATCCAATAAAAATGGAATTTTTAAATACGACAAATTTTTGAACCAGGTATAAAAAACTGTTCAAAACCACAAATGGCAGCAAGAGGTTGAGGCGATAACAATAAATTGTTAAACCAATATGAACAAAAAGTAATAAACACACTCTTTATAAATCACGAATTCCTTGTTTATAGTTTTTATCAAAACGGGGCTCACAATATATTTTCAGTGATAGAGATTCCATCAGCCGGCTTCGAATATATTCACTGTCACGCCACCGTCTGGGTTTTCGTGCAAAGGTGACGACTCAATATTATACTCTTACTCATCATAGCTCAGCCCTCCTCCGTTTCACAGTTCACAGTTGTTCTCCTTCAGTAGACTATATTCGCTTTAATAAATATATATATGTATATAACACAAATTCATTTATATAATAATTCTGAAAAAAAAAGTAGAAATATATTTCCTGAAATGCTGATATAAAACTATCGTATATTATTGGAAGAGGGAGGGTAAAAACCCGAAAGAAGGGCTATCAAAATTAAGCTTGTCTCCTCTGGCAAAAATCATAGTTACGAACCTGCTGTGGATTAAGCAAATATAAATTTGATGATTTGTTTCTGCCTTGAATATCATGATAAAATCGAATTAATATTTCGATGTTTGGAATTTTTAAATTTTCAATTAATTAAAATAAATGAATAAACAGACTATGAGTTAATGACTAAAGAGGTGACTTATATTTATATTATATTTAAATCGATATCTCGCGTTTCCAGGTAACAGAGAAAAACAAAATGTAGCACTTGCGGATCGGAACGATGCTGGATAGAGAAGTGAAAGTTGTATTTGGTATTCATTTATATTTTTATTGATTATAAAAAAAGAAGTAAAAAGGATACAAAAATAAAGGAAAAGAAAAATTTCACATTATATTGTAGCTATTTTGATTATTATAGCAATGCAAACTACATTATCCGTCTCAGTTATTAATCAGTTTGATTAATCAGATTGAGTAATCAGTTGCCAGCTCAGACGGGTCATATGAACACGGATTAGAATGATAAGTTCTCTGACTCTTATCATAATAGTTGAGAAGCGTCTCTATTAAAGTATTGGTCCGTTATCGAAAACCGAAATTAACGTTGTATGAACAGTCGCTGATCTATTAACACGACAAGAAATCCGGTAGGTCTTGTCTCTTCAAGAGATGTCGAGCACGAATTCAATTTTTACGGCTGTTACTCTAAACTGTTGATTATTATTCCATTATTATTATATAAATATTATATTATTCCATATTCTCCAGTTGCATACCTCTTAAGGTTCATTGAAAAACGGCTTAAAGAGGGGTCCTTAATAAAGGAGACGACAAGAGATCGATTCATTTTAAAGATTCTTTTAATATTTTATTTATCAACTGAACCATAAAACGTGTTAATAAGCGAAATAACGAATAAACGTTTTTGAATGATAGGAATCTTATTAAGTATGGGGGGACTTTCTCCATCTTGATTCTTCGATAAATTAGTATTATACTTATTTCGTTACATGAGGTCTGGGGTATGAGAAGCCACAATTGCTCCTTTATACTTTATTTTACCATGCTCTTCACTCCTTTATTCTGAGGACGTCAATGTAACAAACGTCGTCGGCATGTAACAAAGCTGAACGCACAGTCCTTAAGTGAATAATTATTTTACTGTGACTCGTTAGAATTGTAGCAATGACCCACTTCTTCTCATCAGTCAGAGAGCTCTGACAATATTTTCTCATTTTGGACTAAAAGTGAAATTCGGGTAGAAGGCAAGCCACCTCGGCCTCCGAAGTGGAACCGAGAAATCGCTCTAAACGACAGGAGACCGTTACACAGCGGAACCCTACACCCTACTCTCTGCTCTACACAATATATTCCTCCAGCAAGGGCTACAAAAACGCGAAGAAGCCATTATAAAATTCTATTTAATATGGAAAATCGCATTTACGGTATTTTATTCAAACTGAGCATGCGAGATTCCCCCAGGGTTCGTGGTGTGTGGATTATGTATGTTGCCCTTGCGTGACACCTTCTCATACTAAATTACCCTTTATCACTAAATACAGTCTAATCCCTTTCTAATCTAAGAGCTAGGACTTTTATTTAACGGGGAAATGTAACACCTTATCGTGAAATATAATAGACGTAAAAGGGAAATAATCTGATATAGGAGCAACCATGGCTTCCTGTTTTAGGCTACAATATTCGGCCCGCTGTAAGCAATAAAATTATATTAAAACAGAGATTAAAAGCTCACACGACCGGAAACTATGATAATTAAAATAAAAAATAGTATTGCCAATGTATTGAGCTGCTAGAGTACGTCTATAAATAGTAAATACAACCGAAAAAGGTTTAACTATGGGTGGTAAAATAATCTTGCTTCAGTATGCCGATTATTTTGTATTGTAAGCTAAAAATCTAAAATCTATCAAATTAAATACAAAAATGTTGATAAAAGCCCGTTCAAAAATTAAGTCACGAAATAAGAATATTTAGGCCATACATCAGTGAAAATGTTTAATGCTGTAGAGAAATTTAATTACCTGGGGCAGGGAGTTTTCGTGTTTTTTAGGAAGTTTTAAGAGGGGAGAAGGGGCTATCAAAATGATCACAGAATATTTGATACTTGCAGAGCCATGGATTATGCCATACATTATTTTGGTATTTTTTAATGTTTTTATCTATTCTTCCATTGAGGCACCAACCGTTTTTAATTTGCGTATAAATAAGTTTTGAGCTTTCGTCAGGTTTAAAAAAACGTCTGCCAATTATGTCATTATACCTTCCTTACCATTTCTAATGGGTGCATAATTACCTATTTTTTCAAGATTAATGATTTGTTGCTTGAGAATAAAATCTAAGGAAAGAACCGTTTTCGAAATATAGGTGCGTCAAAGAAAATACGTTTGTGCACGAGTAAGCGAAAGTAATGGATATAATTTGATAAAATTGATATGGGACTATTTTTATACACTTTTCTCCAACTTAGGACTAAATAAATTGAATTAGGGATTGATAAATTATTTGCCACTTCTATAAATCTGTTTTACTGAAAACTAGTTTCGAATGTAATACATTCATCCTCAGTTCTAAAAACACAAGTTTGGTATTACTGTATATATTAAATTAGATTAATATAAATCAGTATTATAAAACATTAATGAATTATGAATTCATAATTCACTAACTATATATTGGAGTGGCAAATAATTTATCAATCCCTAATTAGATTGAGTAACTAAATTAATTGAGCCGTTTTCAAAAAATATATTTGTCAAGAATAATACGTTTGCGCATGCGTAAGCGAAATTATTGGCTGAAATTTAATAAAATTGATACAGGAAGATTATAGACCAAACCGAACAATTTCTCAAAATTTCATCAAATTCGGATTAACGGTAGTACGGTATTAGGGTAGTCCGTCACATTAATTTGACTACAGACACAAAACCAAATTTGTTCCTTGGTGTCTTTGTAACTTGATGTGTAAAACGCGATTGAAAATTTTAGATTCTTAAGACAAAAGTTTTTTTTTTACTTCCTACATGAATACAAAACTTCCCTATCTACGGTAGCCAGGAAGCAAAATAATAAAACGAAAGAGGCTTATTATACTTATGTTATTCAAATTAATAAAAAATGTAATTACTGTTGACAATTATATAATTTGTCTATTGTCGTAGGCATAGACTAGGTAATTAATTAATTCCATTGATTCATATACAACAAGGTGAGGCAAGGTTAATTTCCCTCCTATCTAATTATCACAGTTCCTCACGAGTATTAGTACTAGTATTATATTTTAAATTCAGCAATATTTTTTTTCTCAGTGGTTATTTTTGTAGGAGAAATTTTTCACTTCGCCCCGTCTGTGGATCCGCTACTGACTTAAGAGCTAAAGCAACTTAAAAGAACGAAGTGCAAGAAGAAATAAAGGCAAGCATAACAACGGGTAGTGCCTGTTATTTTTAAGTTACAAAATTACTTTCCAGAAACAAGAAAGTTAGAATTTACAAAACTGCTATTCTTCTCACTAATTTTTTTTTTTCACTATGGCCGCATACTTTGAAGGAATAACAACGTCCTTAGGATATTTGAAAATAAACTATTGAGCAGACCGGAGGAAGGGCTACTCCAATGGAGAATTCAGGAGGCGATATGTTGCACAATTATAAATCTGGCGCGGTGCCCAGAATTTCATAATTACAGAATGACAAAATTTCATTTAGTGAAATCTTCCCAAAACTATTATATCTTAACTATTTTATAAATAAACTATTATATAAATTTTATATAAAAGTTTTTATATTAAACTCTATTTTTTTTTAATTCAAGGTAATAACTTAATCACCGGTGTTACAGTTAAAGGTAGATAGTCTTTATAAAAAATAATCTCGAATAATTTCCTGCTACATCACTTATCCTTTAATGATTTTTTTGATTAATGATATTTACAATCTAAAAACAATAATTACAATATGATCAAATCACTATTTTTGATGCCGTTGCTAATACAATGATCATAAGATTTATAGGTGAAACAGTCCCTTCTTAGCTGGGGAGAGATATTTTAATTTTCAGCAGTTATTTTAACATATCATTATTAACAAATCGCTCAAATGTGCCAGATAGTAATAATTATAAATAAAATAGTTTTAAAAAATTATAAGATTTAAATATTGAAAATCATTTTATTAATTTAATTTAACGTTACTGTAAACGTTTAAGATAATTGCAAACAGGATTTTATAAAACATTTTTCAAATTTAAAAAAAATAAGCAAAAATTAAATCTAAACCGTACTTGATTTTCACTATAGTAAAAATAGAAAAAGATTCTAGTAAATGCATAATATTGCCGGAAAAAGTTTGAAACCACGTAACTGTAAAATCCCAACTTTCCAGGAGAGACCAAAAAAATATTTTTAAAATAAATTTTCATCATGATTTTTTTTTTTACATAGAATAAGTGGGATACTATCGGATAGACAAATATTAACAATTGATTGTCCTGCAAAACAATTTACGCAATAATAAAATATAATTTTTTTCGTTGTCTTTATTTTTAATAAATTACAGAAAGTCGCTAGGTACTGCTAATATTATTAGTTACTACACATAATGCATGGAATCCACTCACAAGTCACACATGGGTCATTATGGATTGGTATTCTATTAATATATATCGCATATACAAATTATTTTTTTTAAAACAGTAGGAAGAGTGATCATAAATAATAAAATAACTCACAATCAAAACGTTTTGAAATATATAAAGAATGGAAAAGAAAAACAACTTTATTCTGGGACAAAGTCCTTTTAGAATAACAAGAATGTATAAAATAATAAATATTATATCTGGTCAAAAGACCTATTAGATAAAAATAAAAAAAATATTGAATACACACAGCTGCAGTATATATATATATATATATATATATATATATATATATATATATATATATATATATATATATATATACACTTTAGCTGTGTGTATTTAATGTTTTTTTATTTATTATCTAATAGGTCTTTTGACCAAATATAATATATATGAATATATATTTAATATATATATTTAATGCTTTCTTCTTAAAACGTTTTGGATTTACGTGGTTTCACACTTTTTCCGACAATTTATGTATTTACTAGAATACTATATATGATATCGATATAATTATTTAATTATATTATATAAATAGTAATAGATTTTTAGTGTAAGCAATAAGAATGAACTAATATATAACACCTTTAGCACATTTAAATTGTACCATGAGCTATTCGCAGGTACGATATACTTAAGGATTTAAGGTTTAAATAAAATTTCAAGTACTTTTTGATAAACATAATAATTTTCGCTAACTATTACCTTAAGCAAAAGAAGAAGGTTTCTAAAAAATCGATTTTCATAGAAACGGATTATTTCTAATCCGTTAGACTTTTTCAGTCGTAATTCATGTTAATTAAAGTCGTAAATAAACTAATGGAACAGATGGCATTAAATTGGATTTCTGGGGATCTATAAAAACTTTTATCCACCTATCTATTACATTTTTTTATATCTAACAGTATATTTGCATAGTTAGTATTGAAAAGTAAGTTAAAAAAAATTGTTTTTCTCTTTGTAAAATAAATCCTCTCTGGTTTAAAACCCGGTTATTTTTGATTGATTAATTAATTATCTCCACTTCTTGAGAAAATTATGTGATAAGAATATTCTACTTTATCAAATACATAATTGGCATATTTGCTTCAGATCGAAAATAATAAAAAAAATATAAATTATATTCGAATTTTGGGTCAGAAGATAGGGAAACAAGAAAAATTTAAGAAAACTGGAGACGAATATAGATTAACTGGTTAGTGATTCCATGTTCCATGCACGATTAATATATACAAAATGAATCAGTTCTAGAAGATGGAAGGATCTTGTATTTGAAGAATGGGTGAAGAAACTCAAGGGAATTGATAATATAGGATGGGTTTTCTTATTAAGGATTAACATATCATAATTAATCGGGTATGTCAGATTAGCTTGAGATGCAACAGCATCTGGTCAATCATTATGGCACAATTCATTTCTTGGAAAAAAAAATACATGGAAGTCATTATTGAAATTTTTTATGTTGATTCAATAAGGCTATTCCTTTATAAAAAATAAATAATTTTTTTTCCGTTGCAGAAGAAAAAATCAATGATGAAATTAAATGAAATACAGTGAATCATTATGATGTCCTTATTCAAACTATAAATTAATAAAACAATTTAAAATTAAAAAACTTTAACTACTCGAACAGGGAGTTTGTTTAGTTGGTAGACATATAGCATATTTTCCTTTAACAGGATTATAAAATTTAGGCAATATTTTTTACATTAGTTTAAAAAAATATTACACCTTTATGTAGATTAATTAATATAATTTAATATGTATTTCTTTAAATCGATAAATAAACTATTATCTAAAGTTTCAAACATCATTTATAGAGTAATTATCCATCAATTAAAGTAGACTAGGATCGAATGTGATTTAAATTTTAGTATGTATACTCAAATCTGTTTATGTAGCATTTTTTTTTTTTTTTTTATGACTTATTGAATTATAGACATACATGAAATGAAAACAATTTAATCTGTAAATGATTTCCCCTTCAAATAATTTATTGAACAATCATCCATTGGCCCAAATAATATACAATGCTCTAATCAATTGACTTATTTCCTTATCCAAAATAAAAATAGCAATAGCAATATTTGTCTTCATTAAATTATTATAATAATTATAACGATAAAATATTACTACCTGTATAATAATCCAAACAAGTAAAGAAATCATTGGAAATTTGTTGAGAATAAAAATATTTTACAGATAATTCTGAAGTTTTGGAATAATCTTCTTTTATTTATTTGTTTACGATATTTATTACTCACTGCCCAAAAGTAGATTTCTTTTTACGGTATGTAGATAAGCTTCAGATCAGAAGTAGTTGCTAAAATTTAGGATACGAAAACTAGAAATTAAATTTTACAGGAGAAGGTTTTTTTATTGTTTTTTTTTCTAGTAGTTTTATCGTTTCATAATATGAATATTTGTAAATCAGATTTTTCACTTTTACCATAAGTATTATAGAGGTAGACTACTTATGAATCATATACACACAAGTCTGAACCATTATAAGTGATAAAAACACAGAAAAAGACAGATTTGGAGAGATGAGGAGATAGTTCAGATCTTAAGCGTCGATATACCGTCCCCACCACATTTATGTAACAAATGTGGTTACAGCTATGCTTTAAGAGACCAAAAAGAACTTTACATCTTACTTTTAATTTCCCCATAGCGAATAATTTATTTTATTTCTGGACCTTCTAACTTCTCATTGCCCTAGTTTTATAAGATTTTATTTTGCTAATATCCTATCTGGTTATTATTACTAAAAATAAAGAATTCGAAAAAAGCGATTTATCACAACGTTATTTTAACGTGGTTTCCAAGATATGTCATCAAATTTTCAGAAGTAGGTTAAATTATGTATTTATACACATTGAAAGAATCCTAAATAAAAATCTTGTAATTTATAGAACCATATTAATTTGTTGTTGGAGAACTTGTAGGATATTTAGCATCAAAAGATAATTATTAAAAAAATAAATACATTTTATTTTTAATATGTTTTCACAATTATGGATGGAGAAAAAGAACAGTTTAATTAATACTGTAAGACCAAATTATTTAATTTGTAACAAGAATAAATATTTGATTGTTCGGTTTGCCACATTTTTTCTCCCTCTCATTTATTGCAATTCCTGTTTCTTATAATAGGTTCACTGTTGAAGAGGAAACAATAAAAAATGTAAACAGCCTAACCTTGTAAAACGAAAAGATAAATTAATTGGAGATATCAAATGACAGTAGTAATATCAGTAGGCCATTACTAATCCATGACTATGTGACGTCAGAGTAGGCAGCCCTCCCGACCTTACATCATCAGCTCTGGTACTCTATCGGCTGATGTAACAGTCGCAGTCTTAAGGGAACTCCTAACCTGGAAGTTTCCTCATCTTGTGAAAACATTGTCGTAAGTTGTTAAAATTTATGATACAAAACAATAATACATTCTTTTAATTTATTTAGTCCGTCCGCGATAGTAATTTAGTTGAATAAAGAAAGCAATACCCACTCGATCCTTTGTATTTAAAGGCAAAAGTTCGCTATATACAAAAAAACTAGTTAAATGACCGAAAAATAATTTATCAGCGTTTGATTCAAATATGTTCAATATTTATCAAAACAGTATCATCTACTGAGCCATGAGTTGATTGACGCACCCTGGGCTCAATTATTCCTAAGAAAAGGAGTATCTGACAGTAGACAAAGGATAAACCAGGCGGTTTTAACACAGTGTTGACCCCATTGTTACCCAAGACCCATTATTAGCTGTTCCAGTTACTTTTTAGAGGAGTAATTTTATTAAATTACTTGAATTATAAATAACAAAATTAATTTTCCAAAATTTTTATATTAAATCTATAATAATGTTTTTAGATAATCAAATCTATAATGATTTGCTGTTAAGAGTTTGTTTGTTTCAACGCGTTAATTTTAGGAACAAACAGTCCGATTCAATTTTTTTTTTTTTGCGTTAGATAGATCATTTATTGAGTAATGCTTTAGGCTTTATAACATACCAAAGGAACGGATCAGTAACCATAAAGAAATTGCTAAGAGAAAAAATGTTCAACTTGTGTACGTGTTGTTGTCATGACAACTTCATACCCGTGGAAGCAAGTTGACAACTCAGACTTTTAAATAAGAGTGAAATTATTGCGTAAAAACATTATTTTTGAGCTAAACCTGGAGGAAAATAGTGTGAAAACCTGAAACATTATGGCTGCTCATTGTCGTTTTGACTCTATTCCATGAAAATGTCTGTAACTAATGAGACTGGAGAGCATATTATATGTTATCATTTTAAACGTTATTTTGTATTTGAAGGTGTGATCAAAATTTAACTGCAGTGATACTGCGGAGTAGAGCAAGTAGATCATAAAATTAATTCAAAATATCAGCTAGCGGTAATAACATTGAACAAATATATTTTGATAAAATATAATTATAATATCACGGAAATAAAGAAGACAAATTCAAGTTTAATTGTATAAAGCTTTTATGAAACTTGAATTTCTATGAAGAAATTAACTTTATTTTAGTGTACTTTGAAAAATAAAATATAAATTACTTATTCAAATATTAATGTTTCTTATTATCTATGGTTCAATAAAAAAATTAAATCTAATAATAATAGTAATGATATCGAATCTTTTTTTTTATTATTATTGAAACTAAAATATTATGCAATTTTATTACTTTTTTTTTAATAATGCACTAATTTTTCAAATGATAACTAAAAGAATTACTGGAGTGATGCAAGAATTGCATCATTTTAGAGATAGGTTCCACTTATCCATAATATTAAAATTGATCACACTATATTTATGAAAAACTAACAATTTTATCGCTGCAATAAATTATTTAATATTTAGTTAAAATACATTTTTAAGGAAAACTCTGCATAACGTCTAGAGCTACGTAGTTTCAACAAAACATTAACAACATTTTCGCTAAAGAAAATCAACAAAAAATAAAAATATAGAAATCTCCATAAAAATAATTTTAAAGAGAGAAACAACCTCTATTTCTCCCAATAAGTTAAGACTATACTTATAACGAAAGTACGAAGTACAATTTTTACTTTTCGAGCAATAAAGTCAAAAGGTGATCATTATTTTTTTAACTGCAGATAAGATTTCCTCATTTAATTAAGGGGTAGCGCTAGTACCCATAAAACAATTGAAACTTTAGAGATGAATAATTGAAAAACTAATTGCGGAAGTTAACTAATTTATTTTTGTAAATACTTACGATGCAATTATTTATATTCTTTTGTATTACTAACTATCTCCTCCTTTGGACTCATACCCTAATTTCTTTGTTATTTATTTGTATTATGTTAATGAATAACAAAAAAAAAAATAAAAAATAAAAATATAAATAATTATTTCGTTAAATAACAATAAGAAATATTATTAATACAAAAAGGATAATTATTAATTATTAAAGAATGTAAGTATAATTGTTAATCACATTAAACATATGTTTACCGCTTTTTTTCCAGACAAAAATATTTTCAGGTCTGGAAAATTCATTCTTCGTTGGTCAGATCAATAAAAGCATAAAATGGACAAAATAATCGGGTCGGTTTAATTGAATTAATATTATAATGAATTTTCATATAGTTTGTTAATTTAAAATAGAAATAGTTTATGCGTAAATTTTAAGTAAATTTTCCTCCTCTCTGTTATACATTATATACAATAAATCTGTTAATGTTGAAAACAATGTTCTCTTTCTCTCCAATAATTTTTTCATAAATTAAAAAAATACAATATTTATCAACATATTTTAATATGGGCAATTAACCCAATATAAGAAAGATAAAAATAGGTTTAATTAAGTCCAAATTCACTGATTTGTATAGATATCCAAAGCTGCTATGTAAAAAATAAAAATAAATATATATTTAATATCTAAAATTTATAAAATAAAATATATAAATATATATACAAGTATAGTATGTATGTGTATATATCTATACACACACATATAATTGTATGTACATATACAAAAAAACCTAGCAAAATAAATTTGCTATTTCATAAAAACACGGTCACTGATCATAATTAAGGGTCATAATTATTGTTTCTATAGTTAATGACAACATCCAAATCTGGAGTAAAAGTATTCCATTAGATTTCTAATGATTATTAAAATTGAAAATAATGATAAAAATAAAGAAAACACTTTTCAATTTTAATAGCACGCACCAGATATGCTCTATAAAGAAATTTTCAATTACAGCTTGAGTTTAATGCCTCCATACAAATGGGTATTAAATCCCGCTGCATTAAACCAGCACGGTAATAAAACAATTTTATTAGTTATCGTGTTGAAGAAACCTAATATAAACAAATTGTCCTTAAATGGAACACGATAAATCATTTCATCATTGGAAGGCTGAGTCATTATTGCTACCTTCAACTTTTCTGTTCATGATTAATACAGTTCTATATAGCAACTATTTCATCAGCAAAATTAATTAAGTTTATGATAATTTTAAAATGAAAACAAAGTAGAAATGTCTGGAAACTTTATAAGAAAATAATTCACAAGTTTCAATGACATAATTAAAATATTATTACCTAACACTAAAAAACAGCATTTAACAAACAAATAAAGCTATATAATTTGATTTGGGGAGTTATAAATCATTTTAGGGTTTTAATTTATTTTACAAGTATATTAAAAAAAAATGGCTGATAATATATACAACATCATAATTCTTGGTTTTTCTTATCCTACGTTATATAATTATAATCAGGGAATTTTCATATTCGTAATCTTACCAATTATCACTTCTCGACTAAAATTCTGGATATAAGGAAAACCATTCAGAAATAAATTAATTTGTAGCAAGTTTTAGCTCTTAACTGTTTAAACTAATAGGAGCTCAATGAAATACATACCTCTAATTATTTATATTATATATTTTAAAAAATAGGAGAATAATAATTGTTAATCATAGGATATGAAAATTGCCTACTTCCTTATTGCGTTTAAGCTCTTGCCCTCCTACTAATTCAGTTTTAAACAGCGTAAAAGATATATTTAATGACGAATTATTATAATAATTTATTGTTGTGTATAAATTAGAAGTTATATTAGGAGTGCATAAATTAATGGGTAAATTGAATTGAAGAGCAAAGTCCAAAACGTTGGCTGTGACAATATATGAGTTTTAATAAAACTATAATAAGGAAGAAGTGAAATTTTCACATCCTATGATTGACATCTGATTGTATTATTATGAGCTGACAGTATATATTTCCCTTACATAACATTGATTTTCTGAAAGAAATATTAAACAGTAAGTTAACTGCCAGTATTATATCATTTTACGGGTGTGAAAAGGATTTTAAGTATTCAAAAATGAATTATTTAAAAAAAAAAAATACAAACTTGAGCCAAATCTGGTCGCTTAAAATAGCTGCAATTTTTCCAATATTCCAGCTAAGATTGGTTAGATATGCTCAAGAATAAAAAAATCTAGTCAATAAGTTTGTGCTTTCTCTGTTTATTTAAGGAAAGAATGAAGTATATATTTAAATATATATATATATATATATATATATATATATATATATATATATATATATATATATATATATATATATATATATATATATATATACATATTTTCATTTTAATTTAGGCTATAAGTGAATTAATTCTCCAAGGTGTATCTACATACTTCTTTAACCTGTTTTTCTACTACCAAAATTACTTTTGCTGAAGTAGTTATTAAATAAAAGTAACTATAGTAATTATGATGTAGACTGACAGTGGTGAAGCAGATATAGTAATTTTACCTTCCAGCAGGAAGGGAATTGGAAATTGGAAAAATACAATTATTATGCAAGCATCAAAATTAGTTCAATAGCATAACAAATTATAAAAAAATTAATATTACATATAATTATATTATGTCACGGGTCTATAATTAATACATTATTAAACAGCTGCTCAGTTGACTAAGACCAGCTGCAAGGGTAGGTAGTCATGGAAACTACCGCCACCATAAACGGTTGGAGCAAATGTAATTATCGTATTTATAATGACAAAGAAACAACATTTAGCGCTTACATTTGTTTATTTGCAGAATCGGCACGAATTTTAGTTGAAAAAATATAGTGAAAATATAAAACATAAAACGGATCGTGTGATATAATACAACTGTAACCTGATAAAACATATTGGATACTTTCTCAGGTGATTGAAGGCAGGTGTTTTCTTCACCTCTTATTTTATTTTATAATTTATTTATTATTTTAATAAACAACGATAAATGAAAAATAATCAAAATAAACTACAATCGAAGGGCGTTGGGCAACAACGTGACAAGACACAATTTTGATGTTAATGAGTATTTTGTGCAAAACGCGATTTCGTATCTCTATACAGCTCTTATGTTAATTTTGGTGCATACCATGAGATAATAGGACTATCAGATGGGGAATGTGCCCAAAGCTAAGAAACCTTTCTTTAAGCGTTTTGCACAAAGTGCTCATCAGCTTTAATATTGTGGTTTGTCACATTCTTGTCCCAAGCCATTCAATTTTCAAATAAATGATTAATTTGTGAACGAATGATTAATAGGTAATCTATATGATGTAATTTTAAATGTTTTTGAACTAGGAAAGGTAGGAAAGTATGAAATTATGAAAAAATACAATTAATTTAATAAATTAATAATAATACATTATAAATAACAGATTAAAATACTGATTAGGAATTATATTATTTTTATAAAAGCAAGATATAGGACGACTGAGGATTTAGTAATTGTTGTTATTATGCTAATAAAAAATCAATATTTTCATTATATTTTAAGTTATTCACGAATATTAGGCTAACTTAAAATATAATGGTAAAAATTTAAATATGTTATTTTCAAACAGTTAAGTCTTAACCTACATTTTAAAAAGAAATTAAAAAATAAAAATTAATTGATAATTAATTAGCTTCTCATCTGAATTAAGAACGTTTGGAGTACTGTGGTCTTGTTTATGCTGCATCTTGAAAAATAACAGAACAGAGAAAATGATTTTAATGAATGAAAAAGCAATTAATGAAATGCTTCATAAATAACTAAAATAGAACTGAATAGACGATGAAGAGCAAAAAAAAAATTAAACTTTATATTTCAATAGTGCCTGAAATATAAATTAAACTTTATATATACTTGTCTGATCTGATGTCCATAGATACCTTTGATGGCAACTTAAAAACAAATACTATTTCTTCTGAATTATTATTAAATTAAATAACTAAATTACTTAAATTTCATGTAATCGTTAAAAATGTTGGCTTTAATCCTCTTTAACTGAGGTTAGTGATTTTTAAAAATATACTATTTTGGGCAAAATTCTTGAAAAATAAAAAAAATTAACACTTAGATCCTCAGTATAGATTAATTTTAAAAACTATATTTCGTAAAATACCTTGCTAATCTAGGATAGAAGAAAATAAGAGGTGGAAATGTTATATTAATATCGAAATGCGAGAGAATAACTAACAATTAATTAAATTAAGATTATTATTAAATTAATAAAGAAATACCTCTCTTGTACTTCGAGGAGCTGAGATGTTTTTTTTACTTGCTCACGAAAAAAGGATAAAAAGTAACTTATTCACGTTCTCTTGCAGAAAACAGTCAATAATTTAAAAGATGTAAAAATGTCATTACTAATTATAATATAAAAAGGAGGAGCGATGAGGAACATTTATTTCCATGAAAATAAAACGATCCATTCTTTACAAAGAGCACAAATTGGGCTGGAATTGAAGCGTACATGAAAATAAAAATTTCATTTCTTCACCAAAGAAGAGTGAAAATTTCATCTCCACTGAAAAAAATAAAATGAAAAGAAAAATGTACTTTCAAGATGACAAATCATTTGAAGTAATGATTTCGTTTCAGCTGTAATGATTTTTTTTTTTTTTTTATAAATGAAATCTCTCATAAATTCAAATTAATCGAGTCAAATGAGTTCTAGGAACCTACGACAACAGAAAGACATTTTTTCAGAGAAAACTCAAATAATTTCCACCAATTATCAAACTTCTTTCAGGATAATAAGTTGAGGTAATAATATGCACCTCATTGTTATAAATAAAAGAACCATTTTTCAAACTTTACCGAGAAGTTCATTTTATTTCATCGTGCTGGTATAAGGTGTGGTTCCAAAAATTTCAAACTCAAACAGATAACTTTTTATTAAAATATATAAATTAATTAAATCAAAAATGTCTTTAAATTAATTTTTAAAAACTCTGCATCATCATAATCGTGAAAACGTATTTCGGTACATTGCTATTGCATTACTCACAAATGTGTAAACGTAATTCGGTCTGCTTGTTGGAACCTGTAGCAGTTCGGTTTGTACACGTCACACCTCCGATGAGCCCATTCTCGTTCGATAGCGTTTTTTATTATCGATTGCGCAATACTGACCTTCATACCACTTTTCATTTTAATTTTTTTTCCCGATTTTCAGTTCATATCTATATAGCTTTTTTTTCTTTTTTTTAAAAAAATAAATCCATTGTATTTTTTGGCACAAACGGCATAATAGAATAGAATGGAACAGTCGAAATATTTTCTAGTGTCTAGTAATACAAATTAAAAACGGGATATCGGAATCTTGAAAACATATTCGATTGACTGGAGAGAAATAAACACAAAAAGTTAAGAAAGAAAACTTATATTTAACAATATCAATTTAACTTAAAATGTTTATCTGCAACTTCAGATTTCATAAGATTTACTATTTTGTGAAAAGCCAAAATCTTGTTATTAGACATCTGATCTATATAGAGATCAAGAAAATATTCTTCGACCATTAACATAATTAAAAAAAGGTTCAAACTATGATAAAAACTATCAATAGTATATTATAGAAGAGTATATTGAAGGTTGACTTTTCTATATGTTTTTTATGATAAATAAAAAGAAAAAGTAAGACGAACTGAAGATGAACTAATAGAATTCCCAAGACTTACCAAAATGTGAAACGAAACAGAAATAATAAATAAAAACTGAAAATATGATAACATTACTAATTAAATTACATAATTAATAAACAAAATTTCACATTTAAAAAAAATATTTTTTAATTTTAAAAATTAAAATAAACTTATAATAACGAAAATTTCGATTAAAGGATACATAAGGAAGTTCTATTTTTAGTAGCATGACATTAGAAATGAATTCCGGTCTATAAATTTAAATTTGTATTGATCTTTATCTACGTGTAGTAGGGTTTCACAATGAGTATATAGCATACGTAGATTTTTTCACAATCCTCCAATGAATGATTCATATCCAAAAGTATTTTAGAAATAGCAAGCGTAATATTTCATTTATTGAGTACTAGATATTTAAACAATGAATAATTAAATATTTTAAAAAATACTTAATTGCTGGTAACAATTGGAATATGTTAGAAGGGCCATGTATTATAAGGGAATATGTTATAAAGAATCTGTTCTTTATATATAAATTTATATATATATATATATATATATATATATATATACACACATTAATTTCTTAATATGTTTTTCTTAATTCTGTTGTGGTACTGAAAAATTAGATAGATCAAAATCATAAGTTTTTTCGGTGATAATTCAAATTTGACACCATTACTTTTAAACCGAAAAAAAATCGATTTGTTTACCTTTAAAAAAAATCAGCTTGATATCATGAATACATATTTTTTTATTATCCGATTTAACTATTAGTATTATTATTATTATAGTATACTGCTTTTTTGGTTTTTATTTAAATTATAACTTTAGGAAGGTAATCACATTAATTAAAATTTTGAACGTAGTTGTTAATATAATTTATTAATAAAAAAGTTATTATATCCATTATTCCTGATAACGGGCGAAGACATTGTTAGGTGTGATAGATCAGTTTCCAAAATTGGCAATGAACCCCTCCCCCCTCTCCATTATACACAGGCAATGAATGAATAATCCAATATCAATATACGTATACGACAGTACCGGTATACAAAAGGATTTAATGATATGATGTAGGTATATTTCGCAATAAATACAATTTATTCATATTATAATGATGTTAAACATAAAATTATAAAAAAAAGCTTCATTGTTATCATCACATAACAAAACTAAGAAATTATAACGGCAGGAAGTTTAATGATTTCAATTCTTATTCCTTAGTATACCTTAGGATCATTGATTACTGAATACCATTCAGCCAACATAGATTTTCTCCAATGGTGGATTTATTTTGGAATTATTTTCAGGAAATAATACAAAGGAACATATGATGAGGTCAAATTGGTACTAAGTAATATAATGTTTTATAACAGTATTTTTTTGTAATAAACGAACGACATAATATTTAAAGTCAGACACAAATCTGTTAAACCTTCATATATATATTAGACAAACCAAATGGTA